>OU015493.1:176883088-177415588 GCA_907164885.2 Dolomedes plantarius
TTGTTGAAGATACAAAATACAATACTGTACAAAAGAGTAAAGTAGTACAAGTTATTTTCAATAATATTTAAGTTCTCTAACAACCTGTACTACAAGTTTCCAAATTTTTATAACTTTTAGGATCTTAACATAACATATGACTTAAAACCACCAAACAATTAATGGCGGCTGACTCGTTAATTGTTTAGTTCTCAGAGCAGAGGTGTCAATAACTCATCAAGCTGAAGAGCCATAAATTAAAATATATCTAAAAAATTTAAAAAAACCATTTACTTTGTGGCTGTAGATATACATTTTGTAATTCTGTAAACAAGGAATAACAAAAATATACCACCACATCATTTGAAAAATTATTAATAACTTATAAGGTACTGACCAAAAAAAATTGTCACCTTAAGGGTGTCCATAACTGGTCACCCTTATTACTTTAACTTTGTGAAACAACTTACAAAATTACCCACCCTATTTACTTTATATAATTTCCACGATCTCAAGCACTTTCGACTCTTCTTTGCTTAACAATTCCTTAGCTATTTTATCCCTTTCCCAAGAGCTAAAAATCTCTTGTCTGAAATCCCTACTCTTTTCTACGCTTCTAGTAGAATCATTTGTTTCCACAACCCCTCAGCCAGCACATGTGTCTATATATTTCTACAAGATTCTGAGAGAAGTGAACACTCAACTCCGAACATTTAGACTGAACTAACCATCTGACACACCTCTATCAACCCGTATAAAAAAGACCTATTTATCTGATTCATCTATTATAATTAATAGGTCTGGTAAAAGAAATTGAAACGACGTAAATAATTTGTATTTTCCGCTTTATGTTATATATTACCGAGAGATCAGACAAATCTTGATTGAAATATCGATATGCTTATTGTATAGTCACGAAAAAGCGTATCGAAAGGGGCTGCCGAAATCAAATAATCAAATTAATTCTATTAAATTATCATCTACGTGTCTCTTTTTTTCTTTTTCTTTATTTTTACATCACTCAAACACGCAAAACATTTCAATATCTATGTCATCGACACTAACGATTGGTCTTTTTTCTTTAAGCAATTTTTCAAATGTTGTCAGAGTATAAAGAAACAATTCTGAACGAGGTGTATTTTGCATAAAAAAAAAGTTCCGGAAAGAACAAAGTTGAAAAAGGAAGTCAAAGGCAATCAACCTAATTCGATCTGTTTGGTTTCCATCGACCTGTGATGGGTGCTTTTTAGTTGATTTTACTTGACACTAATTTACAGAATGCCGTAAAATTCTTATTCAAAAACAACTGTAAAATTATCCACTTCTAGTTGTTTTTGCAGGAGACTATAAGTACTCTTCTAGTGCATTGCGGATGACAGCAAGTGTATTTAACAGGTTTGATTAATTCTCTATACCTATTGCCAACTGTACGTTTGTTCGTCTTAAGAGATCCTAGATCTCTAGAAAAGAAAATATCCAGAATTTTTCTCTAATTTTGCTGCACAAGGAGTTCATCAAAATGAAAATTTAAATCATGAGATTCCCATTATGAGTTTAGTTGTTTTGCCTTTTGGACCAGTATTAAGTAAACGCTGTTACTTACCTGATGATAGCTAGAAACTAAAATCGTTTTTAAAAATTAAAATAAAATAATTTTGAAAAAATGCGTATTAAATTTAATGATCTATAAACCTCTAATAATGATATATTAGTTCTCCAAAACACAGAACTCAAAAATGCGCTTTCACTAATATGTGATCGAAGAATTCTAAGGGAGAGATCCCCAATAGTTTAACAATGGGATTGAATATCTGTGATGCCAACTGATGAACTGCTTTAAAAAAATCTGTTTTTGAGATGAAAAAACAGTTTGAAAAAGCTGAAAACTTATTAGAAGAAATAATTATTTTTTTTTGTTGTAATAAAACTAAATTTTCTTACTAGTTTAAATAAAATATTAGAAATCTACTTAAAAATATATTCTGATATGATTAACCATGTCTACCTTAACCAATATCAGATTACCTAAACATATATAAGATAATAAGCTCAAATCAGCTAATTTTACATTATTTCTTTCATAGGCACAATAATGAATACTAGAAAGGGACGTGATTCACTACCCGGGGGAAGGGCATCCTCAATTTAATTTTCTATTTAATCTGTTATAATTTCTTTCATATGTACAAAAAATTGAATAGCTATAAAGGGGCCGTAGTAAGAAGGCAGGGGAAGGTTCCCTTCCTTATTATACTATAGCCCAGTGGTTGTTAAACTTTTTAATAGTCAACACCCCCTTGAATCTGAAAATAAGCTCTCGTACCCCCTTGAAAAATGTTTCTTTGTTTATTTAGGAAAAGACATTTATTGCAAGCTAATTTATTTTTGCATAAATTAATACATCTACTACATGCTGTATTATTACATATTTAACAATATCTATATTTTTAATGGCTACGTTGTTGTTGTTTGTTCATATTTACCCTTTAAAACTTTGAAAGAGCCACACATAAGTCATCAGATGCATTTAAGCGATTTCTGGCTTTTGTTTTGGTGTGCAAAGTGATGAAAAACTCATTGCACAAATGTAAGTGAGGGCAAATGGTAAAAGTGTCTCTAGTGCTACTTTTGCCAATTCTGGATAAAGTTCTAACTGCATACACCAGAACTGTTCTAAGTCCAGTTTTTCAATTCCATTTCAATACGTGCATTAGCTCGTATTGCGATAATATCGTATTTTATAAAACGTTGTCGTCCACTGAATTGAGGTCAAACAAAAATGGATCCATCAATTAATTTTGCTTACATTTCCTGTGGAAAAGTATCCATCAAATAATTCACTCAGTTGCTAATTTTCATTAAAAATTTAGAACGTTCTCTCGCACACCCGGTTAAGAACTACTGGTATAGACTATATCCCAAAAACACGAGAGGTGGTAAAAATTAAGACACCAAATATTTTTGCATGAATCTGTCTTATCATTGCTGATATCCGCTTCAGGTTTGGTTTGGAGCACTACGGTCAATTTTTGCTACACGAGGACTAATTATACCAGGACCTACTGCTTAAAGCCGATTCCGAACGGCCACAAATGTCCATGCCAAGAGTGGAATTCGAACCCACAGACTTTGGTACTGAATGCCAGCGCCCGAGCCATTCGGTCATCGTCCGGCGTGAACCGCTTCAGATTTTTGAAAAACATGCATCTTTTGAAAAAAAAAATGTAAGAATGAAGGAACATGGTGTATTTTAATGTGATGTTAAATTATGAACTTTGTCTGAATATTTGCGGTATGCAAAAGCGTCATTTCTATAACAAAGAGATGCCTAAAAATATATTCGGAGTAGGTCATTTTTACATTTAACGCTTGTTTGCATGCAGTCGGGCTTGCGGAGGGGGTTTATCAGATTTGTAAGCACACATGGTTCGTGTAAAGGTGTTCAGGACGGAAAACTTCGTTTAGAAAATACGACAAAGCTTTTATACGATAATAACACGAACCGCATGTTTCGAGGATGGTTCAATCATCACTTAGAGCGTTTTTTATGCTGCATTATCCTGGCGTACTCTGCTGCATACTTTAAGTCTATTTATTTTGGAATGACACTTCACAGGATTTGTTATCTTTAAAAGGATGTATTTAAATTTCTTTGCAAAATTCAAGAGTAATGAAATTTTCTTTTCGTCTATTTTCATGAGACTGTCTTCAGGATTTTTGATTTTAGAGAAGAAAATTGGGGAAATGCTTCCCAACAAAAATTACTCTAAATAAAAGAATTTTTCCCCGAGGTGATTAAAAAAATTTACAAAAAGTTATGATAAATCCTGAAGGAAATTGTTTTTCAAACCCTTCGTATATACCCGCAAGTTGAAATAATCATTGAGATTCTAATTAGGCAGTATTTTATTAAATAAAATGACAAATTCTTAAAGTGTTTTTTATATTTACAACAATAATTAAACAAAGACTCATTTGCGCATGAAAATTATTTCAAAATGTGAGAAGATTAAAAAAATGTAACCTAAACTCTCATAAAACCTTTGAATAGTTCTCTTTAAGACATACATGGAGGCTTTCAATAATGTGCAACTCCTTTATGTTCAACATCAGTGTCGGTTTCATTATTATTATGATCTCTTCAGGAACACATAGCCACACTGGTCAAGTGGCACAATCCCACTTACTGAATTATATCATTACCCTATTGGTGTCAGACTTTATCGTTTCCAGTTTACATAGAAAAAAAATGAAAATTCTCCGAACTGCTGTGCCGAAATTAACTCCTCTGTCGTGGGAAAATCCGCTTCAGAGCGAAAATGCGTCTACTTCGTCAAAACGGGGAGTTGAAAATAATATAAAATCTATATTCAATACTGTCGTGAATGCACACTTCTCCCATTACCGGCCATACGGGGAAATAGAATGCATGCATTCGAAGCCATGCAACAAAATCATGTCGCGTGCAGAAGCGATTTAAATTTTGTTTAGCATTTTTTTTTTTTCAAATCGGGTCAATAAGGTATAAAGTCTCTCCCACACTCGTCTGGCTCTCTCACGCAAATATTGCCGTCGCTTCTTTTGTGAAGCCATGTTGCTGGGTTGATGACCTTTCTCGTCCACAAATATCGTCCCCACTTGAACCATCGATGATGCATCGGATCGCCTCTCTAATTTAGCTACCCACTCTGTTTTATTTCCCACGAGTGCTTTCGGCTCGCCAGAAATACCTTCAGTACAGTCTTCACTTCCGTGAAAGAGGGCTATTTCCTGATGAGTTATCCCCTTTCAGTTGCAAGCAATATAAAGCTGCTTATATGCATAATTTCAATGGTTGGGTAAAAAAAACCTTCCCGGCGAGTCCATATTTTTAATAGATAAAGATCAAAAGATGGGAAAATATATTGAAATAACCATGGTCTGATCTTCTCGTATTCCGATATTGTGAATTTTTGAATTATCACAGACTCTTTTTTTTATTTTTCGGGTGTGGGAAATGCAATATGAATTTGGATAATGATATGCTTTCTCACTGGTTTGCATATAAATATACATCAATTTAAATGATTTTATCGTAGGTTATGTTCCATGTGGGAGATTTACTTTATCTATTTAAATTCTTTATTGGTTGAGTTCAGATTTTCATGTGATTCACTATGAGGATTTCTGTGCCATATTCTTTTAATGCTATTAATGTTTGTTTATATCTAAGTCGTTTGCAATTCCCATCTTATCTACACTGCTTCAAACTTTAGAAGGAAAGGTAACCGAATAAATAAGACTTCCTAAAAAGGCGCGGTTTTAATCGTTCATCTTAGCTGAAGGAACACCTGTCTCGAAACAAGGAGACCTGAGTTTGTGTCCAGATCTTATAAGTATATCGTTATGACTCTTTGAAAATTAATTAAACTTGTATCACAAAATTTATTCAAGCAAAATTATTGATCCTCGTGGGAAACATTATGTTTGCCTATGCGGGGCACTTGTCCATTGAGGAATTCGCACTTAATCCTCGACGTATACGTGCACCGTATAAGTGAACCAACACCACCTCCTGAATTTTGACCGAGCACCCCAGGGACGATTTCTGCGGGGGATTGTACCTTCTCCCATCCTACCTGACCTCATAGAATGACCTTTCCGGTCTAAAGATTTAACGTGACCATATCCAGCCTAGACACGGAAGTATTTAATGAAGTTCGTCGGGATTCGAACCGAGCAACCCTAGGCTCAGGCCACGCGCTATCACTAGGCTACCACGGACCTTACATTAACGTCGACACGGAAACATTAACGTCGATTTTAATTAAACCCTTCCTGCTATAATAATACTCCATTTAAATGTACTCTTTTCAATTAACTTTTATCAAAAACGTCTTTAAAATCCTAAATTTACCAGTTTATTACAACCATGGAGACATCTTACAGGTCATCTTTTCCGCACTTAATAGATGACAGCCTTCTGGTGGGAGAGAGATTGAAACGCGATTCTCAATGAAATTTGAGGTGAGATTGAATTTTAGCACCTCTGATCTGTTAATCCACAGCAATTTTTCCACAGCAGTTTCCAGGAGGAAGTACACTGAAGTGCCACTGAATTAGGGATACCTACCTAGTAACTAGTTGGGCCTCCTCTGGCCTTGATAACGGCTGCCACACGACGAGGCATAGATTCAACAAGTTTCTGGAAACGTTCCACGCGAATGGTTTGCCAAATATTGGCTAAAGCTATCCATAATTCAGTAAGGTTCTTTGGTGCTGTGTGATGGCCTTTCACGCCTTGTTCCAAAACATGCCAAGATGCTCAATAGGATTTAAGTCTGGGATTCTAGGTGACCAATTCATGACAGAGAAGTTAGAGGAATGCTCATCCAACCAGCCATTAGCCAACCGGGACTTGTGAGAGGTACAGTTGTCTTGCTGAAAAACTCCATTACCGTGCGGATAACAGAACAGCATAAACGGATGGAGGTGATCACCCAGCAACTCTACGTACCGAATTGCATTGAGGGAGGTTGGTACACGCACCAAAGATCCCAAACTGTGCCACGAAAAAACACCCCAGACCATGATTGAGCCACCATGCCCTTGTACAGTTCCAGCCAGGCATGCAGGATCCATGGCTTCATGAGCCTGACGCCATATTCTCAGCCTCCCGTCGGCGTTAAGTAGTCGGAATCGAGACTCATCACTCCATGCTATCGTTTCCAGTCCTCTACACTCCAGTCTCTATGCTCTCTTGCACAGGTAAGACGTGCAGCCCGATGGCGAGTATAGAGCAATGGTACTCTCGTAGGTCGACGGCTCCCGAAACCCATACGGTGAAGCGAGCGTTGCACAGTCCGTTTACTGACTGTACGACTGGCACCGTCATTAAACTGGGTGGTAATTTGAGGTAATGTTTGGCTTCGCTGGCTACGTACAATACGCCTGAGCCGTCTCTCACCACGCACCGTCAAGGCTAATTGTCCTTTGCAGTTTGCCCGATCGCTAGTTTTTTTCCTACCATCCATGTATTCTTGGTATACTCTTGACACTATCGACCTTGAAAATCCTAGCTGTCTGACGATTTCGGAAATTGAATGCCCCATGCGTCGCGCATCTACGATTTGTCCGCGATCGAAGGCGTCTAAATCAGGCAGTTTACCCATACTGGCAATTCCAACAACTAATTCAGAGCAACCACAGTACGCGCTATATATGCAGTTACCACAGCGCCCTCACTTGCGCATACATGATACGCAGCGCTACACAATTTGCATAGGCTTTGCTATCCCTAATTCAGTGGCACTTCAGTGTATATCCCCCAATTCCCAAGAAGTGATATTTCCTCCTCAATGTCAACTTATCTCCCACACTTAGACACCCGTATTGGCAATGGCCATGGCTATTTTTCAGTAATTCTTTTGCGCTACGACATGGATCATCGATATATCATTCACATATATTCTTCCATTTAGAGATGTTAAGTTGTTGGGTCACTCGCAAAATACTGGGCTAATGATCATGAAACCGTCATCAATCCAACGACACTGTGTTACAATTAACAAATCCATTCCGCCCTCATGAAGGAAAACGGGCTCAATTTTTATTAACAAAACTGCAATTTACTTACATTTCTCCTAAACTCGTGAGATCTTCTATACAAACTTTTGAAGAATATTTCTCTAAATGAACTTATTTAAATCCAAATAAGTCAGTTAATTTTCACCTATAATGATGAGTAATTTTTCCTACATTTATAAGACTCTTTACCATGATTCAATCTCATAAAAGGCTTTAAAAAAATTTTTTTGAGTTTGTAAAGTAAATTGGCTCAAAATCAAGAAATTTGCATTGTGTTTGCTTGTTTATTAATACAAATAATCGAACGATTCTACGGCCTATTTCCAACTACCTTCACGTCTTTGACGTAAGGTAGTATCAAGACATTTTCAGATCACGCGCTTTGATTGCAAGCCTTTCGCATATAATGATGTTCTTAAGATACAGCATAAATCTACTCATATAAATAGTTCCATGATTAACATCATCTTTTAGACATACATTCCCGATACGTGCCTAAGATAGCTGGGAGTGGCCCTTTCCTTGGTAAAAAAAATGACATATTTCTTTTGAATCAGTCACAGACTTTCATATGTATAATGAATTTTAAAATACATCTATATTTTTCGCAAATAACCAAATTATGTCTCATTTTATTTAAAAATATTATTCATATTTTTTTCAGAGAGAGTAAAAAAGATATAGTAGTAGTTCAAACTCATTGCACCCTTCGCACAGAGTGTTTTCCAAGGGCGTAACAAAAATACATTTCCCCTTACAAGCCCAACATGAACGGTTTTCCTTCCCCACCCCTTTTAGCATAAAATATCAATGTCCTATTGCTTTGATAGTAAACAACAACCTTCATCGCTCTACAGATCTGAGTCTATTCGAGCTATGATGTGTAATATGTAGGGATTCGTAATTTTCGTATTTACGAAATAGATGCGAATAAATGCGAAATTTGCCGATATGAACAAATAAATGCGAAAATTATACTTTTACTACTTTTCGCCAATACCTCGGTGATAAACGGCTTTTTAAGCGATATTAGGTAATAAAAGTAATAATTTATTAACCTAATTACTCATATCTAGGACCATCCACGGTCTTTAACTGAGAGATCTAACTCTCGAACTTTCCTTATTACTTATTGCTAAAGACTTAAGGAAGAGAATGTGCAGACTACTATAATGTTAGCTTTTTTAACTAAGAATTTTGATACTTACCTAACCAAGTGAGTAAAATTGTAATTTTTTAAATAAATGTGAAATTTTTAAATTTATATATATTTTTGCTAATAAATGCAAAATTTTATATATCGTAATTTTTTTTGCAAAATTTCAACATTTTTTATGCAAAATTTACGTACCCCTAGTAATATGGCTTCTGATTACTGAACACATCCGCATAATATCAAGAAAATAACTTTCTAAAGAAAATTTTCTTTACATTTATATTTGTAAGTGCTTAAAATGTAATAATTTAAGTACAATGAACATTATGTTAGCAATTTTTCTTTTCAATTTCGAATCTACAACTCTACATGTATGTGGCTATCCACCACAATCTGACTCGTTCTTCTCGCATAGAATGTCTTCCAGAAGCTATTTAAATTTCCCTTTGGTGGCTAAGAGAAATACACATAAGTTGAAAAATATACATATACTCTTTCAAAAAAGCTAACATATTTTGCTACTCACACCTGATATTTAAAAAAGTTATTGAAATTTTCTCGACAAAAATGAAATATAATTTAAAACAGTAAGTTGCTTAAGTAGCAGAAGTTCTTAGCGACTTCCGATGTTACATTTAAAAAGTTTTTTGACTTTCCTCAATTTCTAAAAAATTACATTTGATAACATTTATTTTTACCTCCGTTTCAGAAAACGAATTCAATTGGTTATTTTATATTTTGATTTTTAACAGTACTTCTGCTATTTTCTTTTTAAATAGCCTTAAAAGGTCACGATTTATCCTCGATAAATATCATAAAATGGGTATTATGAGGATTATGAGGATTATTGATATGGGTATTATTGGTTTAAAAGAGTCATTTACAAACCCAGCCAAATACTTTACCTAAGAGAGACGTAGTGGTCCAGTGAGCAAAGGCGTCGAACCAGTGACCTGCAATTTGCTGGTTCGATACCCGACGTTGACAAAAACCGAAGACGGATACACTAATGGCGGTTGGTGCACGGAAAAATCTGTCGTAGCTGCAATGTCCTCCAAGTTCCCAAACATTACCTCTGGAGGTGCGGGGTCAAGTGTTCCGGTCTCGTCACTTCACTCGGTTCAAAATTACTGGACTGGTTCGTTTCAAACGAGTGTAGCGTGGACCCACCTCCTGTGGTACACCCGGGACAATGCCTGCGCTGAAGTGGTCACATACTTCTAGCTTCTCCCGGGAGAAGAGTATTGCTCAGCTCCCAGCCATTGGGTTTGGGTTTCATTTGGAGCGCAACGGTCAGCTTTTTCCTACATGAGGGCTAATTAGACCGGGACCTACAGTTTAAAGCCGATTCCGAACCCAGCCATTGGTGAAAAAAACTTTAACTAATCAATGACAAAATGGTAATAATCTACCCAGCTAAGTTAATTTTCCCCGTGTTGTAAGCTGAAATCAGAAAATCAAATCGAGGATGATATTTAACGATAATTATGTCCCAGTCCCATGGCAAGCATGGAAAACGTTTAAGGATTTTAGGCAGTAGCCATACTAGATTCATTCAGCTTAATATTGAAATATTTTTATTTTAAATGTACTGTGTAAGACAGAGAATTTTTTTTTTACTGAGATATCTTATTCAATTCAGAAATTTCATCCTCCATAGGATACTATGTGCGTTTAAAACACAGTATACCACATTTTCCCGCTAATAACTCAAATTTAAAAATTCTGTCATTTCTTTTTCAAATTAAAAATTTTTAGCGATTCTTTTAAAGCGGTGATTCTCATTCACATTATGTGTATGCCCCTTTGACATTGTCTCAATTACTACACGAAATTAGTACTTATATAAGTATGTTATGCCCCGTTTCTACCCCTCAACATGTCATCTATCTGCGAACTGTTGATCTGGGTGATCTCAAACTCTAAGATAAGAAACCGTAAAGTTCTTGTAATGTGCAGATTTGACGTTATAGTACGCATAAATCTCAGAGTGGTTCGAGGGCTCTCCAGAATTTTGACACTATAGTGGCGGCTATAATCCCATAAACTCCGAAAACTTACAGCATTTCAAACGCCAGAGAAATCCTTTTGAACTCGTCGACAGTATAAAAAAAGACGGCAAGAGTCCACTAGCGGGCAGAGCTGTTTTTGAATGCCAGAGAGAAAGCTCTCCTGGTCAGAGGTCTTATAGGCCAGGGCTGTTTTTGAACCTGAAACCAACCTGACGATCTAACTATGCATTCTAACTCGCAGTACATGCTTGCTTTAAATGTTATAGTTGTAGTATGTTTACCGTATCGTAAAGTAATTGAAGCGAAAGGGTTGTCTTATTGTTTATTACGGTAACCCCCCCCCCCCTTTGGGTGATCTATAAATGCTACATCCCCTTCCCAAGGTCTAAAAAGCTAAAGTAAGGGCCTGTTCACAAAGAATCCGTCAGCGTCAGCGTTTCGCGTATTAGCATATTTTAAACTACAGACCTTAACAATTTCGTGGCTAATCGTTTGGAGGTCTACAATTGGTTAAATATACTATTTCAATACGAGAAACGCTAACGCTGACGGATTCCATGTAAACAGGCCCTAAAGCTAGTAAAATATGTATCTACTCATATTTCATTCAAACCCCCCCCCCCCCCCACACACACACCTGAATATTACTCACGCCTCACCACAGGGCACTGTTTTAAAAAATGAAAAAGATACCTGAGTAAAAATTTCTTTCTCTATTACAGAGTACATTTTTTTTTTTTAAAATAGCAAATACAATATGGCTACAACGTTGCAGCCTCAAGATGTAAACTCGTGATTATGTTTATTAGACAGGAACAGAACTGATATCATCTGTGATATCATCGTCTACACATTCCACTCAGAATATTTCTCAACATTAAAAGAGCAACTTTCAAAAATAGTTTTATCTCTGGCACACGAGCTAAGCGCACGGATTTGCAAATTCCAGTAAACGCTCGCGTGAAATCTCATTGAGCCATATTCCCGAAAAACCGCCGGTGAATCCGCTATACATAAAAGCCATTGCGTGACTTTCCTTTTGCAGCAAAAAAAGAAAAAAACTGGTAGTTTCGGGAACCCTTTTTCATGCCACGCAGAAAAATCCGTCACGTTGCCTCGTGAACGGCCCACCTGTGTTTCGCGACCGTAATTCCAGAAACTCACGTCTGGGGGTTTGCGAGTCGGTCGTGAAATATCTTGACAGGAGCCTTCAGTTTGTTCAATTGGTTCAGTTTTAGCTTATTTTTGTTTACCCACTTAACACGAGGGAAATGTATTAAGCTACCGCGGTTGGATCATTTTCTGAAAAGGGTAGCTCCACCAAAAATCATGCCCCTTACAATATCTTTAACCTTTTCCTTACGAGGTGGGATAGCATGTATCCCAAGAATACGGGCCCAAGAATTCTATATATATATATATATATATATATATATATATATATATATATATATATATATATATATATATATATATATACATACATACAGGGTCTATTCTGAAAGTAGTAGGACTCATTTTTTTTTTTTAATTATTCATGAGAATAGTACAAACGATTAGAATTTTTCAAAGTAGCAACCTTCCGCATCTACTCACTGCTGCCAATGAGTTTTCCAGTTTTCGTACGCCTCCAGGATCGCCTGGACCGGAATGCTGTTTAGCTCCCTCGTCACGGCCTGTTGAACCGCCTCTACCGACTCGTGATGCTTCCCCTTGAGCGTCGATTGTATTCTCGGGAATAGTAAAAAGTGTGGCGGGGCCAATTCGGGGCTATAGGGGGGCTGAAGAAGCGTTGCCACCTTGTGATGGGCAAGATATTCGCAACACTCGCGGCATCAACTTCGCGCACACTTTCCCCATGGCTAAGTTTTCTGTCACGATCTCAAAAACTTGGGTTTAAGGAATGCTCAAGTCATCAGCAATCATTCTGATACTCATCCTACGATCACTGTTCAGTAAATTTTTCACTCGCAACACATTTTCGTTAGTCTTGCTGGTCGAAGGGCGTCCGGAGCGGTCGTCGTCTTCCACTCTTTCCCTACCTTCTCGGAACAGCTTCTGCCACTCAAAAACACCCGATCTACCCATGGCAGCATCACCGTAGGCCTCCTTACTCATGTCGTGAGTCTCTTTGCCCATTTCACCCAACTTTACACAAAATTTGATCGCGTATCGCTGCTCCAGTAAACGCTCCATGATTCTCCGTGACGAGGCGTTTTGACAGGGGTTCACAGTACAAGCGACCAGATCTCTTCAACGGCCGAGAGCCGACTGCCGATTTTCCCTAGCGTTCCCAATATCCCCCTCCTCCGATCCTGCACACGCAGACCACCTCTCGTCTGCCCGTTCGCCCAGGAAAAAACCAGTCCTACTACTTTGAGAACAGACCCTGTATATATATATATATATATATATATATATATATATAACCCCCTTAATGGCTGTTCTTACAAAGGGAGTATGTAATTTCCCGTTCTAAAGAGGGGATCGGAAAAATGTGCCCCGTAAGCTAAAGGTTAAGGGGTTAGTTCTTTTGGAGCATGCAGATTCAATGTGTTCGACATTACCAAGGCGAGAATTAGAAAAACCTTGACATTCACTATAAGTAAATAAAAATTAAAATTTCTTAGCGTGTTCCGAAAGCAAATTCCCCTTTCTTCCTCAAAGCCAAAGCATGAGAACGCTTTATAGAATAAACCGGGGGTCTATAAACTTTTTAGCCTAAGGGACACACTGATTCCTCCACTAAGTCCCAAGGGCCAAGACCTAGCTAAGTAGCTCACCATAACAAGATACTGTATCATACCACCATATCAACTACATCATACAAACATAATGTCTTCCACTAACACAGTTTGATCAGTTGCATAAATTTGCCGGTGGCTTTTTTTCTACTTTTGGCACTACTTACCTGTGTGATAAAACATTCTCCAAAATGAAATATACAAAAAAATATTTACAGATCCAAATTAACTGATGAGCATTTGAAGTCGCTGCTCATAATTTCCACTAGTAAACTTGATCCACAACTGCAAACAATTGTCAGAGGAAATTTACAGCTAATAGCTTTAAATCTCATTGATCATAATTATGTTTATTTTCATTATTTAAATAATCTATGTATGTCACTTATTGTAAGTTTTTAGGATAAATCTCATATAATTAAATACAGTTAAAATGTTCAATTTCATTATGTATGAAAATTATTGTGTTCTTTAATTGGTCGTTAAATAAAAGCATCTAATTATTATTTTGTATGATTTACTTACATTGTAAATTTTACACTGTAATCAAAATAAACTACAGCGGGTAGGATTGGTGGTGCTCGTGGGCCGGTGTTGGCCCGCGGGCCGTAGTTTGGAGAACCCTGGAATTTACCAAAGCAGTTAAAATGGAACCCAAGAAATGTTGCCGATCTACGGCAGAGATACTGCGAGAGATGAAATTGCCAACACAAGAAGCAGAAAAGCAATACAACCATGAAGTAATATGGTCTAGTAGTTACGACGCTAGTTTCGAAGTCCAGAGGTCGTGGATTTGGTTTCCATTGTTATAAGGTGGTCAATACAATGGTGCTTGGCCGTGGAAAGTACGTTGGTAGAACATAAACAAGCAAATAACAAAATTAATCATTGTGGAATAAAATATCAGAATAGCTAGAATATATATATATATATATATATATATATATATATATATATATATATATATATATATATATATATATATATATATATATATATATATATATATATATATAATAAACAGCAACATCTTGTGGATTGGCTTCAAAAAGAATGTGATTGAGAATCTAAAGGGATAGTACTATTCAGATGATGAAGGTCTCACACTCCGTACAGGTGGCCGTTACAAGCTGGATAACGCAGAGAGGGGTTCCGTACTCAGGAGCTATGGAACTCGCTATGAGTGGCCATTATAAACTAAATCCTTCATTCAGTTACATTCATTTCGAAAAACATGCCGAAATTCTGCTGCTATCACACATTTACGGGATATGTTGAGCTCAAATGACACTATTTAAGATAAAACCAACAAATTAATCTATACTTATATATAAAGAGAGAGCGATTTTGTACGTGGAGGGTAATCTTCAGAACCACTGTACCTATTTGAAAAATTCTTTCACTGTTTGAAAGGTACATTATTCCAGATGGACATAGGCTATATATTATGTATATCTGATCAGTAGAAATAAAGTTAGGGGCTCAATCCTAACAATCTCCATTATTTCCGCTACTGTCTTCTACCGCTTTTTGTGCCGAAGATTTCAACGATCCTTATCGTGGTGCTATCGCGGTGGGCTTCTGTTCTGACGCTAGCGGTTCGAACCTAGCCGTTCTTCGGCACGCCTTTTTCTTTTAAAAAATTTATTTTAATTATTAACTAACATAAAATTAATTTAAGGTATTATTTAGGTTATTATTATTAAGGTAAAAAAAGATTTACAATTTATTGGCTATCAACTAGAAATTTATTTGTATAATATTTTGTTCAACCCCGACAAAGTCGGGACGGGCCGCTAGTAATAAATAAAAGGGGGAGATCCGTTTAGACTTTTTAGGCCTTTTTATGAATCCTAACGATTCATGGTAATCAGTCATTAGATAAGGGCACTTTTTAGAAGCACTCTTTGCGCGTTTCGTTGTTAGCAACTTGTTTGCCGTACTCTATACTTATTTCATTAGACAAGTACTGGTAGTTTTTATAGATCAGGGCAATTTCTATATCTAGCATGTTTTATACAAAAGAAAATAAAAAATAAATGAAAGGGAAAAAATAATTGGACTGAAAAACTACGATAGTAATTTAAGGCTGCCGCGTACTAAACCTATTGAATTCGCTCACATTAGTGTTAATCTATGGAGAAAATGTGTCCATGGATTGCCGACTTGGATTGAAAGATTTTTTTAAACTTGTACTCCATAATAGAGAAAGAAATTTTTCACCTTGGGACATTTTTCGTTTTTAAAAAAATATGCAAATAATAGTTTAAATTTTAAATTATTCGGGGGGGGATCTGGTATAGTGTGTTTGAAACGCTTATAAATTCCTTTGGTGGACGAAATTTATAAAATGAATCCTGTTACAAGGTACAGAAAAGTCCAGGCTATCTGAAAATACCATTTTTATTGGATTATCAGCTGTAAGCTGTAAATTATAAATGATGTTAGCTGTAAATTGTAGACACATTTTCTCCATAGTTTAACAGAGAGGTGAGCGAATCCAATAGGGTTAGTACACAGCAGCCTTAACGAATATCACATGAAAGAAAAACAAAATTTCAAATTGTTTGAGAATTTTTTATATGAATGATTAGCTTTATATGGGGACAGATATGAAGCGGGAAATCATTACAAAATGCATGTAAAGGAAAAATAAATAAAGTTTCTCCCCCATATTCTGTCCCCCTTAAGTTTAAAAAAAGTTCAAATAAAAACCCAACGAATAAAGTTAAACCAAAAAATTAAGTACCATGAATATGGGCTTCCAATCAGATCGATTTCGCCGGGCGGTATCCTATCCGTCCTCCTAAGATCCTTGCCTTAAGAAATTGCACTTAAAACGTTGTCTCGTCAACTTTAAATCATTGGAGTTCTTAAAGTACACCTTCTGGGTTTTTTTCATGTTTTCAATCTTCATTACTATTCCAGATGTCTCCCAGGAATTTCAATTTAAAACTGTAACGGATTTGGTTGAGTGAAGCAATGCTGTTATACTTTTTGAAGTAGCTTTGACAACCTGCTTAAGAATAAAAAGTAAACAATTTACTAATATATATATATATATATATATATATATATATATATATATATATATATATATATATATATATATATATATATATATATAGTGGAATCTCGATCGATCGTTCACCGAATCATCGTTTTCCCCTATGTGTCGTTTATTTCATCCAGTCCTGATGATAATATTTCTTTGTTATGTCAGCCCACCCATAGTTTACCCACTTGTATCATTCAGCGGAATTGGTAATTTGTAAAACGATAAATCGAGGATTCAATATAATTTTTATGTAACTTGTTATACACCGACGTTATCTCTTAAAAACTCATCTATACAATCAAAATTATAAGAGAAATATTTAGTCAAAAGTATTACGGATATTTGGAATCCATTTACGCATCCATCAAACTGCAGACTCATTTGACTTGTTCCATCTGACGTGGCCCAGCCATCCGTGAAACGAAAATAAACATTTAGAGCCATTTCTGATATACATTCGACCTTTAGGTGACTTTCAGAGGACACAAAAAGGGCATTATTAAGCAAATTCAATTTAATAAAACCTAATAAAAACGTAATGGGCTATACCATATTAGAAGGTTCCGGTCAGCTGCATAGAGGACAAAAGATTGATAAGTAGTCGAAATCAATGTTCGATGAACACGAGACTAGCAAGATTGGCCTAACAGTATCGAGTATGATTGAATCAAAATATTGTGTTCCACTTCATTAAATACTTGCGAAAAGTGTTTAAAAAGCTTTTCTTAGCATACCAGTAATTTAGGCGTTTCAGTTACTTTCTTCCGAATTGGAAATCTTAAGAAATAAATTCCGAAAGATGTTCACCTTAAGCATAATGTCAAGAAATTAAATAAATTCAAGATGTGTGCTTTTATAATTTCTGCTTCCTGTAACTCTGAACAATGCATGGTTCACAAACAACTGATTTTGCGTTTCTGCTTTTGAAACATTGATGTCATCCTACGAATTATAATAAATTATTAACTGGAACTAAATTAAAGTTCTGTCAACGGGTGCCTTTAGATGCAATCAGTTTTAATGAAACGAGTTCCATATCTACTGAAAGAGCAATTAGGATGGTTCTGCAAAACTAACTATTGGAACTAGGAAGTAAAAAGGAACGAAAATTATGTCCTAGAGATCTCCAGATATATATTTCGTTCAGACTCAAAAACCCGTTTTACGCCCCATTGCAGAAACATCACCTGTCGTACGCTCACCACGGGGAAAGTTAACTACCGCTCATCGGGGTCGAGCACCTTCCCGGCGAAAGTGAAAACAGTTTCGACACGGCTCTAACCCACTTCCGACAGAGCTTTCTTCCGTCATCCGTAACCCACTTCGGGAGGCTTCAAGATGGGGTCTCGAGATTGCCCAACGACCGTGAAAGTGCCTCAAGACGTCAGGCTTCACTGCGACCTGACATAGCCTCAATCCTGACCCCCAAATTCATCAAAGTAATGTCTGATTGTAGACTCCAGCCTAAACGAAATCCGATAAAGATCTAGTAAAACTCCCTTATGATAACATTTTTATTAAAAGAATAGCGATAGCGTGAGGAAATAGAATACGAATGCAAATAAAAGAGGAATTAAAAGAATTAACAGACTTTAAATGCATAAACCAACTCCAGGGACCAGTAAATACGATAAAAAAGAAGGCATTTCCAGAGCTCCAATATCGTAACGGACCTAAATATTGCTCGCTTTTTTCTTTGATCTCCTCAGAGTGATATACCTACCTTATGCAGTCAATGCAATACAATTCCATGCGGAACTATTAATTTAAATTTTTCCCACGCCATAACAAATTCACACAAACAGGAGCTTTCAAGAATGACCTAACCGCGAAAGACAATTTTATTTGTAAATTTCTAAGATTTTAACGTAGTATTACGTTCCTCCATAACGGTCCTCCGGAAAGCAAAATTTCAGACGCTAAAACCGTCCGTCCGTACCTCACGAGTTATAATTTTGGCAGTGCGTCAAACCCAGTCTGTATCGCTTGGACAAGCAGTAAACAGTTAAACAGAAAAGTACCAAAATGCGTCAAAATTTTGACATACATATATGTATATATATATATATATGTACATACGTACATATATATAGTTACATATATACATAACACATACATATATGCATACAAAAGAGGTAAGCAACGATAAGCAATCTTACGTTAATAACCCGCGGTAGTTTCGTTAGAAGAGACGACCTAAAATTTTTTTTTTACTAGTTACGGAATTCATATGCTTCCAGTAATGAAATAAAGGATAGGTCCCCGTGTTTAGGCCGGATATGGGCATGTTAAAGAGAAAAAGTCCCTCTATGAGGTCAGAAAGGTTGGGGGAGGGTACAATCCCCCCGGTTGCCGCGCCTGTGGGGGTTCTCGATCAAAATTGCGATGGCACCTGGCTAAATCGGACTCCGACCCTTGTGGTGCCGTTATAAAACCGGAGCCGCACTCCTCAGCCCGCTAGCCTATATGGACCTGGTCTGGAATGAATTCCGGCCAGGGGGCATTAGAAACAACAACAACAACAACAACAACAAAGGGTAAGTCCTCTCTCAGAATGATATAGACACCGAATGTGAGGAGAATCCAATATTCGATGTCTGTTACAAAGCTGCATCCTGTATTTTTCGTAAAACATATTTATACATTTTGAAATCGCCAACATTACTTTTTCACTAAGCAAAGATTTTTAAATCCAGAATATAATTTCCTGAAAAATCTACAATGCAATTTTTCCTATACTATTTTAAATGCGCTCTTTTTTGAGAAATCTCTATTTATATGTATTTAAAAAAATTTAATATTTAAAATTATTTTAAAGTTAAAATATTTAGTGCAGTATGGAAATCTGATATTTGGTGATAGCAATTTCGCATTCGCACGGCAGACAGCAAAATTCGCTTCGATATTACACTTAGCCCCTCGGCATTTATTTTTTTCTCAAGTGGCCCCCGGATTGTTTTGAGTTGGCCACCCCTGATCTAGAAGATGAATTCAATGACAAAATACTGGTCATTTCTCACGCCCGCACTCTGCATGAAAGCAAGGATTTCAGGGTGCAAGGATTTCTGTGTTCGCCCAGAGAAATGGGGTCACTCAAGACATGGTTTCGCTTTCAAAACTCTTTTCGCCCTTTCTGTTCAAAAGTTGGGAATTTTTAGTCATTTATCTTCTTCATATCGCTCAAAAACAAACTCAAGAAAACAAGTTTTTTTTATTGCTTTGTCTTTTTTTAATTTATTTAACCAGTTCACTGCCTTCAAATGTCTCTTTATTTATCATGAATGGCTGCAGTTTACAATAGATTTTTTCTGACGATTGTAAAATAAGCAATTATTATATTTAGAGATACGAATAGACTGCTACTCTGGCAGCATCCAGGAGTCTGATTTTGCTACATAGATCAAACTTTCATGAAATTCATCGAGGCAGTTTTATTTTGTACTAAACTATATTGAAACTAGAAAAATGTAAATCCTGAACGTTTTTAATGAAATGTAGAGGTCTTCTACAATCTCATATCTTTTCCGCTACCATCTGTGCATGAGAATAAGATGAAAAATAAGTAAATAAATAAATAATAAGGGTCTCTTCTCCATAGGAAAAGTGAGTGTATATGGACAGTTGCAACCCTAGCAGGAAAATGATCTGATTTGTAAAGTAATTTACTGTGTTTTTAAGGGCAATATTTACACTTAAAAATACAGCTCTAATACAGGCTTCTAGTACATTCCAATAACACTGCTCTGACGAGTCTTTTCTTTTTGTTTTAGCGTAGGACTACGACTCTCTATAACGATCCTCTGGAAAGCAAAATTTCACATGTCCTACGTCAAGAGCTATAATTTAGGCAGCGCGCCAAACCCAGTCTGTATCGCTTCGGCAAGCAGTAAACAGTTAAACTGAAAAATGCGTCCAAATTTTGACATATATATATATATATATATATATATATATATATATATATATATATATATATATATATACAGTATGCCCACTAAAGTCCCTTCCCACCCTCTTAACTTCGGAACGGCTGCTGCTATATTCATAAAAGTGGTCTCTATGTATAGTATAGTAGCTATGCGCTACTGAATTAAACCACCTACCTCGCAACCTGGTGGAACACTGCGGAGTTATCATTCCTATCTCGAAAACGGAACGAGATAGAGAAAAAAAGTGATTGACAAAGTTGTAGAAAATCATCGATTTAGTACGAAAAGATACCTTGGGGACATTAATGCAAAGAATAGAACGGTTAAAACTCTTTTTTTTTCGTGATTTCCTACACTGTGACGTCACGAAACTTGAACGAAAGGAGAAATGATTATCTTTCGGGCAAAACACGACACCGCAATGTGCACAGTGGTATATCGCTTTTGATCCCCAATCAAAAGGACCGCGGTTCAAACCTTGAGGGTTTCATCCTTGTACTGATTGTCTTTATAAACAGAGTAGACAATACGTAGATCGTGTAAAATAGTGTCGCATCAACTCAACGCAACTTGCGCTTGGTGTCGAAAATTTTTGCAGTATGCAAATACGTAAGAAACGTCACGCCTGTTCACCTGAGACAGCTATAAAATAGACAACTTCTTGGGGTTGTAGTATGTTGATTCTCGTGGTCATGGCTTAGTAATCCAAAGGTGAAATCTCCAGTGAAGCAGTACCTCGTCAAGGAATTCAGGGACCAAACAATTGGGTATGGCGGTTTCGAAGAGTGGCCTCCACGTTCGCCTGATCTGACTCCACTGGAATTTTTCCTGTGGGGATACCGGAAACAGCAGGTGTATGCGACCCTTCCACAAACATTGCAGGACCTTAAACGACGCATTACGGACGCTTGTGCCAACGTGTCACGCTCTATGCTCCAACGTATGCAACGTGAGATTCAAATGAGGATCCAAATATGTATTGCAGTTGACGGTGAGAAGTTTGAACATCTCCAATAAAGGTATATTGTTAAAATTAGTTGTTTTTTTCTTTCTCAGATCCTTTTGTCCCGTCACAGTGTAGGAAATCACGAAAAAACAAATGCAAGTTTTAACCATTGTAGTCTTCTCATTAATGTCCACAAGGTATCTTTTCGTACTAAATCGATGATTTTCTACAACTTTGTAAATCTTTTTTTTTCCTATCTCGTTCCGTTTTCAAGATAGGAATGCTAACTCCGCAGTTTTCCACCAGGTGGCGCGGTAGGTGGTTTCATTCAGTAGCGCATAGCTACTTTACTATACCTAGACACCACTTCTTTGAATATAGCAGCAGCCGTTCCGAAGTTAAGAGGGTGGGCAGGGACTTTAGTGGGCATACTGTATATATATATATATATATATATATATATATATATATATATATACGTACATATATACCATAGATATATATACATGCAAAAGAGGTAAACAATGATAAGTAATCCTACGTTAATAACCCGCGGTAGTTTCGTTAGAAGAGACTACCTGGAATATTTCGTTTTTTCAAGCAGACTCAATATCCCTCCTATGAAAGTTATTAAAATCAAAAGTTTGTAGCACAAATAAAGGATTTCTAATTTACGCACGTGTAAGTTACGACCTGTTCATACGAAATCCGGAACGTTACATAAGCGTCAAAAACCATTGATACTGGTTGACCATTGATACTAGCGTTGACAATTTTAACCAATCACAGAACTCAATTCATTCACTCCTCAAACCAATCATAGGTCATGTCAACCTCGGAGCCAACGTAGGAACGTAACGTAAGGCCTTGTTCCCATAGAATCCGTCAGCGTTACTCGTATTGAAATATATTTAACCAATCACAAACCTCCAAACGATCAGCCACGAAATTGTTAAGGTCTGTGATTGTTTTAAAATATGTCAATACCAGTGACGCTGACGGATTCTATTTGAACGGGACCTAACGCTCTGTATGCAGTGTAAACAGGTCTTTACTATTATAATAATATAGTGAAATCAAAAAATATGTATTTTAAGAATTAAAAATATATTTAGAGTGCATGTAAAGAGAATGAGTAATGGAATTCGAAAATAACAGTTCTTCGTATCGCTGAGATAGTTAGTTCACTTGACAAAATTACAGTACACTGGTTTATGGGACCTAGGGTCCATCCTTGGTCCCAACATGCGACGTTGCGGTGGCGACCGAACGTTAGAGAGAATAATTACGGACAGCTAGGCAAACGTGTGTTAAAATTCATGGTGGAAAGCAATTCAAAATTTCTGAATAAATACTTAAAATAATAAAATGAAACGTTGAATCCTGTATAGCTGACCTGAAAAAGAAAAGCAAAATTTTGTGAGGATTAAATCAAAAAGGGTGATTTACTTACATCGTCCAGATAGTTCAATTGGTGAAACACCAGCCTCGAAGTTAAGAGTTTCGGGTCTGATCTCCGCAGCAAATGGACCTTAAAAAGTTTGCGCTCATGATTCAAAATAAAACTTTTATTTTTATAATTAGGATATGTGTTTTAAATTGAACTTAATTCAGACCTAGGTTGTAACTGTGTGAGTTATATTTATTTATTTGGAAATAAAACTCCGACATGCATATAAATTCGAGAGATAAGAATTCGGGAAATTCTCATAAAAATTTTTGACAAATATTTTTAGGTGTTTTTAAACGCGTATCAGAAGTAGTCATTAATATAAAAGTAAAATATTCATCAGTTTTATAATTTATGCACTCGGCTGTTTTTTATGCTCTAAACATAGCCTAAATCCTTGAGATGAATTTACATTTTTTACGATATAATTACGATAATAACATATTTCGGTTAAAATTAAACTGAAGACCTTTATTCACTCTTTGCGAGGAATCCAGAAAAATACGATCTAAAAATTTATTTTAAAAAAAAACCATTGATACTGACTTTAAACTTTCTAAAAAACAGCTTTTTTAACGAAATAAAAATATGAATGGTTTAAAAAGGTTTTGAAATATCTCTAAATTTACTTAAAAATACATTCAAAAACCCATGAGCCTAAAAATATATGAATATATTCACATACCGAGCTACGTGCTAATTATAAATATATAGCAATAATTTATCAAACGCAGGTTATATTTTTACGCAATATTCGTCGCAAACTGATAACCTACCGTATAATTTGAACACAAATTTATCACATTCTCATCAAAAAATGATATAACGATGGTCATCAGTAAAGGTCATCGTCATTTCTGAGGAATTTGCGATTAGAATCAATCATGTTAGATGAATATTCGATGTATGGGCGATCATTTTTCAGTCCCCCATCGATGAATTTCTTCTCCTTAGACGATCAATATACGCTTGCAGGTGCCAGTCGTTTGGCACCATTCTAACAATGCAACACACAGTTTCAGAAACACGAAAAGCTTGTCTCATTCGATTCTTGACTATTTAGGGGAAAGTGTCAACGGAAAGGAACAAAAACTCCTAATGGGTTGGAATTATAGGACTTGGCGTAGTAGGTCACTAGTCCCATGATGTATCAACACGGGATCGTCACTGAAGGTCGACAACGAAATTCCATGTATTTGCATACAAAGCATATTTCTTTATGTGTCCTTCAGGCCTGTGTCTGTGGTCAGGAGATTCGCTCCAGCCATTTCTTTTGGAGCGAGATTTCCTTGGTCACCCCTGTACCCTAACACGCACAATGGTACGTTTTCCGGCTTTTAGTAAGTAGGCCAAGAATCAATTTTTTTAAAAACTATCACGGGGATCTCTCTTTCTCCGGTGTCCTATAAGAAATGCGGAAGAAGTATTAAGGTTCCATATCTTTGTTATTCAGAGAGAAATAGCAGCGTAGGTTCTCTTGTATTTAAAGAACATAGAATGAAAGACTTAGTGAAGATAAAGTATTGTTTAGAGGGGTTGTCTAATCTGGCAGAGCATACCTGTCTGGTAAGTAGAAGATTCCGGGGTCAAATTTAATTATGACTTTTTAATTAAAAGTATGTAGCAATGTTATCGTAATACTTTTTGAAAGAAAATTTTTGGATTTTGACTGGAGTCAGGGGCATCAGAGTCTTTTTTAGATTGTGCAGAAAGTAGGGCCATAAGTTCATAATAGTGCTTACTGGTGCAATGGTCAGCATATCTGTCTGGTAAGATGAAAGTACCATTCTTGTAGGACTAACAGTACCATTTTCAAGGATGAAAGTTTTGATAAATACAATAGTGTTTCGATATGATTTCGATATAAAATTGGTTCATCCACTTTTGTTGAATAATCAGCCAGTGAGGTTTTTTATTAGAATTCTCTGGAGTGATAGTATTGAATTAATTTTCAATAAAATTTAAAACTAAGAATATTTAACATGAAAGCTAAAAATTATTGCCTGACATCCAATCAAATTCTTTCCTTGATGCTTAGCGCGTAAAAAAATAAAAATAATCGATCCACTTGAAAAAAATTGCTCAGAAAAATTTTAAAAATTCATAAAATAATTTGAAATGTAAAAAAAATTGTATATATTATGATGGTGAGAATTTTGAAGATTTTATGCAATTAAAAGGGGTTCACACAAATTTTACGCAGTTTCGGCATTTGTGAATTGTTCATAGAGACGATCACACCAATTCTCCTGGATCTGATGAAGAACTATACTTATAAATTCAAAACTTGTTACCTTCGTAAATTTTTATTGAGTAGTTTAAGTACCTGTGTGTCTCTGTTATGCCCAATTTATAAGTTTTACGCAAGTAGTAAAAAGCAGCAAATGCAATAAAATTATTATTTAATAATGTTACACAGTTAACATACTGATATGATCTTCTGATGTAATACTCAACTTTTTTACAGAGTTTTACTGCATAACAATATTTTACTTCAGTTTCATTCTAGTTTCATACTATTTTATGAGGTCTCTCTGGCATTCGCGTAGCGAAAGTTGACCCTAGCGCTGCACACCCAACCAATTTATACTTTTTATCTGTTGATATTGTGCCAGTAATTACTCTTCTAGTGTAGTTTAAATACATTCTCTAATTTAAACTTGCAGAAATTAAGCCGAATGTTTATGTGTGTTTCCTAAACATAGCTAGTTGCAATGAAAATATTTGCAAATCATGTCTGTGATAAAACGCATATACCAAGGTTTTTTACCTTGCCTAATCTACAAGTGAGTAAAAACAGTGAATGCCCCCCTCCCAGGAATTTTTCATATCTGAATTTTTATCCAGAAAGGTATGCCACATAAACTTATAAAAGTAAAAAAATCCATCTCCTTTACTGTTATTTATATAAATTAATAACATCTATTTTATTCAAAATTTGAATTAACAAAAATTAATTATTCATAAAAGTGCACAGGTATAGATATTTATTAAAACAGTACTATTAATTTGCAATAATTAGAATCTCCAAGATTGAATATATATATATATATATATATATATATATATATGCATGCAAGAATGATTAACTGAATTTCTTCCCCAACATTAATGGTCAGAAAGAAAATGAGTAGATATGATCTAAGTTATTAATTTACTATTTCTGAAACATTAGAAATCAATTTAGATTCAATTACAAGTGACTTTCGCTAACTAATGAGGCTGTAAATTATATTCTATGTAATTAACTAACACAACTCCTTTTTCCTGAAACTTTCAAAATCCTCTTTACCATAAAACAACGGGGAAAATGCAAATGAGTGAATGATAAAAGGAAATGCAAGAGAGCTTTAACTGTTTATGAGCCCTATCAGTCAGTTAAATAATTTATTGAAACAATAATTTTAATGAATGATTTTGACAGGAGAGACAGCATGATGCCCCCTTGCGAAATTTCTCGGGTCAGTGGCCGATGTTTCCATAGTTATAGACAGACGCTTTTACCACACGATATCAAAACATATGACTATCTATGACTGTTTTGAATTACTTAGCTTTCCTTTCTGCTTTTTCATTTAACCAATAGTACCCGGAAGTAAGAAGACAAAATAAACATTGTAAACGAATATGAGTCAGAAAACATTGAACCCACTTATATATATATATATATATATATATATATATATATATATATGTATATATATATATATATATATATATATATACGTATGTGTGTGAACTATACAGAGCGTTGAAGAGAATTGATCAGTTGTAATTATAATTTTGTTTCCCTTTACTTTTATCTTTATGCTTAAATTTCTTAAAACTTTATTGCAATGAACGCGTTACAAAAAGTTTAGATGCTCATCAGTCAAGAGACAGGTACAACCGGCAAAGACTGATTCTAAGCTTATGGCAGGGCAGAATTAATGAGAGACAGTAGACACATCTGGTTCATAAAGCACGTAAAAATAGCACTATTCATAGCATACAGCTAAACTTGTTGTCCACATTATTGGAGAAAAGGAAGGATGAACTGTTCGGCTTATCTTTACATCTCCTTCGCAGTATGAATGTGAAGTTCATGGTTCGATTGTTGGAGCCTCTCCGTCTTCGATGAACTATGTAATATATCTTTGGAAAATTAGAATTGATTGTCCACAGAACTAATTAAAGTTTTGTAATGAGGATTTTTATCGATGTTCATCGAGCATATATGAATGGTGTAGGATCAAAACTAGAGATCTCCACTTTTATTTTTTTTTCGAAATTTATTTAAGGATAACTTCTTATAGTATTTCAATCACTTAAAAACGAAGATTTTCGAAAAATGGCTCACTAATAAAAAAATAATGTGGTAATTCTTTGTAAAGATAATTTCAAATTTATAGCTTCAAAAATGCATAAGACCTTTACTCTTTACGAAAAAAAAGTCTGTAGAGATTGCTAGTTTTGATCCATCCCCACTCATATATCGGTTGAAAGCGATTATATTTTCAAATTAATCTTTACAGTTCAAGTAATGTAATTCGACTTCAAACAGGCAAATTTTCTGAATATTCTGTTTTTCTAATAGCTATTACAGAAGTGAGTATTTTACAGAGTTGAGTTTTTATAGTACCCTCATGTTCAGACTTGAGGGCCCGGTTAGTAAAGGCAGCGAGCCAGTGACCTGCACATCGCTGCCAAAACCACCGCCTTGTACACGAATAGCGGCTGGGGCACGAAAAGTCTGTCGTAGCTGCAATGTCCTCCAAGTTCCCAAAATACCTCTGGAGTTGCTGGATCAAGTGGTCCGGTCCCACCACTTGACTCGGTTCAAAATTCGCGGACCAACGTATAGAAGTCAAAACTCTCTGGATGTAATGGCACCCCCTCTTCTGTGGATAGTGCTTCACACTATTCGCAGCAAGAAAGCAAACAAACATGTTCAGACACAAATGATCCTAAACAAACATAGCAATAGCCTTTATCCCCAAGTACGCCGGAAAAAAAGCAGCTGTTTTCTCCAGATCGGTGTGGTGATCTCACCCTTTGAAGAAAAAATATTCTTCTCAAAAGACAAAAGTTATGGGAATTGTGCAACCCTACTTTTAAACAAGTAAAAAAGGGTGTCCTAGTAAAAGAAATTGGCCACAGTACGAACGCAGTTTTGTCTAGTTTCGAAGTATTACTTTCGTCCTTGCAGCGTAACTTTCGTCTCGCACAACAGTGGAACTCGCTGGACAAGAACACTTTCACTCGCAGTTTCAATAAGATGCCAGTATCATTACATAAGTAATTTCATAACCTCAACATCGCTTGTGAAATTCTGTAATCTCATATGTTCGTATAAAAATACTACCCAATTAGAGTAAACTTATGCAATATTCACGAAAACATATGAATTGCAAAATAAGTAAATCTAATCAATCATTATGGGCACGAAGATTCTTGCTCATTTTTTTTATGCCAAACCTCAACAGTCCAAAAACCTCAATTCCGACCCTTGTTTTCTGTTCCTGGGACCTATTTGTGATACAGGTACTCCACCGCTTGCGAATCTCTATGCAAACACTCATAGTTTCACAAGAACGCCTATTCGATTGTCGTGGAACACGTTTGGATCCGAGGTCAAGGATTTCGCCATCCAATGTCAGCAGTTCTTTGACTACGAGATACGCACCATGAAAAGTGAGAAAGGAGCATGCCGAGAAGATCCCTCTGCGGTGTGTTGTGAGAGAACCGGTTCCCGTAAAAGGTTTTGCTTTTTTTGTGATCAGCAGGTGAAGACTTTACCGTAGGTGTCTCGAAGTGAGGTCAATGTTACCGTACTTGGCCGGCGATAGGGACGGAACGGACCGATATTGCGTCACTGGCGAAGAAAAAAAAACTTGAGCCTCGGGGGTATGTCTAAAGTTGGGAGCCTAGATTTTATGCCCTGATATGACTTACGTGTGTTTTCCCACCGTTTATATCGTCAACAAAGACTAATGTTGAAGACACATGGAATTAAAAGGAAACTGTATATGCATTTCGAAATAATCAGTATAAGTTGATGCAGGACCACTGCTTGAATACTCAGTAGGTTCAATCTCTAACTGTGACCCTTTCAATGTATTCCGTGTACATATACAGGGTGTATGGATTAAAAGTATCCGAAAGTTATGGATTATTTTTACGGAACTATCCACTAGAATTTTTTTTAAATATTATTTAAAAAGAAAGAACATCGCACCAAGTTTTACTATCAATAGATTTCAATGTGTGTACCTTTTGTAGCACGAAAAGTCTAAACCAGGGGTTCCCAACCTTTTCCTTACATCAACTCCTTTTAAAAGAACGATTTTCTTCATAGACCCCCCCCCCTCACATTTTTCTCTATAATATACAGTATACAACATAATTATAATACTAATAATTGCACATAAAACACTTCAAAATAACAATTTGACTAAGAATATGAACAAAAAAATTATAAAAAGTGGTTCATTATGTTTATGTTTTATTATTTTTGTACTATTTCATTTTTAATTTCACAAATATAAACAAGATTTCAGAAACAGATTGTAATTGCATAAACACATCGCCAAGAGAAAAACGAAACTGCTTCTAATTGGTTGCATCGGTCGGACCCATGTACCATGTCCAGTGGATTTCCCCTGTTCTGCCTAGTGTTGGCACACAAATAAAAGCCGACGGCGGCATTCGAAGCATACACAAAAGCGTCATGACATTAGACTTTAGATGCGTGTATCACTCCGCCCTATGCAAATCTGTATTTATACATATTAAAACGGATATTATTATCGAATAATTTCATTCCTAAAAATTACAGAAATGTAGATGGGTTTCAAGACAAAGTGAGGAATCGTTAAACCGAATACGTGAAGCAGACTGTTAACAGACAGAATTTAATATTTCATAATTAATACATGTAATAGAATTAAGTAAAGTGATGTTATTATGTGGAGTTCAGATTTTATATAAATTTTAAAAAATCGCATATTAAATGGATCATAATAGTGCTGATATTGCATAATTTTAAATAATTAAAAATGTGTATAATTTAAATAAAAGAAAGTAGAAATGCTATTAAGTATACAAATAATATTGACTTTTCAGATGTAAATTGATAAAAATTAAAATTAACACGTCATTTCTGACGGGCTAACCACTAGTATCTTAAGAGTGTCTAACGTTTAGAGAGAAATAATGATATATTACTTATTTCTCTATATAATTTTTGAAAAAAATTTCTCTATATAATTCTCTATAGAATTTTTGTTTCTATTATGAACCTTTCTATTATGAACATTAAGAGTAAATTTTCTTATCTCAATAGAAGTTTTGTAATTTTTTTCCAGTCAGTTACACTGCACATTTTTTTAGATATATTTTATTACTGATTTCCCTAAATTAATTTCTGTTCAATGTTGTCTAAAGAAGCAATATATCTTTCCTAAATTGCCTCATTAAAGGTTTCATAAAACTTCTGAGCGTTAAAAATGACGCTCGTAACTTTATATGAATTTTACCGAAAATTTAATATGATGAAATTAGAGTTGAGTGAAAAAATAAAGTAAACGTTATTTGATAAAAAGTGCCTCGTTTATTTTTCTATCGAAAAATAAACTTAATAAAGAAGAGTGCCCCAGTCTCCATTTTCCTACTTTTCTTGTTTCTCGTTCAACTTTTATCTTTTACATTTATCTCTCTCAACAAAAAAGTAATGGGAGTTTCCTACGCAGTTACAGCGTTTGGTTAACGAATGGTCGCTTTTCATTTATATTAATAAAGAACAGTGTATTATGTGAAGAAATAGTCTTTTTTATCCTTATAAAGAAACGACTTCAGTTAGTGGAAATACGTAGTCTGTCTTAATGCATTTTGATGTGGTATGATAATTTTATACCCATTCAAGAAACGGGTTAAGTTAGCTAGAAATGTGCAAGTCATGCGAACAACCCAGTAAACTTAACAAGGTGTAATCGGTATCTTTCACGTATTAATAAGCAAGTTCCGTTATTTGATTTTTCAGATCTCGTCAGACATAATTTCTGCCACCTGCCGTTTCAATCTGTTGTGCACGAATTTGACAAATTTTTTCTTTATCATTGCAGCTTTGGGTCAGACAAGATATTACGGGAAATTAGCTGGGGACTTTCGAACTCAAGCCCATGACGTTAAAGGGACCGTCTACATTGTGAATGACCAAACCCTTTTCGTTCAAGACTTCCACTATGATGGTCAAGGACCAGGTAAGAAAGAGTCCATCAGATAGATTCCTGATTTATTATATTCTTGACATAATCGGAGAATATATAAAACACAGGACGTTTTTATTCAATTTGTAACACTTTATTTATAGATGTACAAAAGGAGAAAATATATATTCAGACATTGCAAATTTTACAAGTTCCTAAGGCAGAATTGTAAGATGAATGTTGCTAGTAATTTAATATTAATTAACGGGCTTTTCATAAAAAACTTATTACATCTGACAGTATAAAAATTCTTCACGTATTCAATTTCCACTCAGTGTCAAGAAAGCATAAAGAACTAGGGAAAAATGCCCACAGGAAATAAGAACAAGAGTAATGTTTATATTCCTACCATAAATATTTTTATATTCTTCAACTTCATGCATTTTTCTAACACTCTCTATCATCTTCACATTAGTAAATATTAAGAGCTGCTGCATAGAAAGTAATCAGCCTGAGTTTGAATACCACATCTTAAGCTTTACGTATATGAATCAGGCATCAACGGGATGTAATAGAAGCATATCAGTTTTTAAAAAAGTACATTAAAAAATATTTCACAATATCACCATTAAAGTGGCTAATATATTTGCTCATTTCTCTTAAAAAATCAAGATCTTCGAAAACGACGTAATCGCTGCCAATGAACAAATTACAAACCAGTGGCATTCATCTGTAAAAAAGGTCCTTTCTTGTTTCATTATTCGTTTTATAAGAATTCATAATAGTAATTTTCTACTTCCAAGATTTAAGAATGCACTGTAAGGCAAAAACATAGTATGTCATTAACGTCCACATCGCTCTGCTTACAAGTCCAAAATATGCCAGAAGTAATACCTGAAAGATTTTTCCAGCACACAGCTTAGCAAATTAAACAATCCCGTCATGAGGAAGACAACTGGCATAAGAAAACATCAGAGCGGGAGGATTGTGTGATTGTGAGAGTAATCGAAACAATGACATCTTAGTTTTGCATTTTAAAAAGAGACACCATTTTGGCAAATCTTGTGTTGTCACAATATATCGTAACAAAATGACTTGTAAAGGCAGAACTCCAATAGCCGTTACCATTAACTTCAAAGGTTCGCTTGGAGTGGTAATAAGCCACAGTAATCGAAATTGGATAACTATGAGAATTCGTTCTTTCAATAATTGATATCAGTATATCCTTCAACAGTCTTTTATGGCACCTTAGACAACATAGGACATTTTAACAACTCCCTGAAGTTTTTCACGTCTTTTGATAGAATCATTACATATACTGTGTCAAATATAAAGACTTTTTTTTATCGTAAAATTATCGGCCCATCAGGGTTTTAGTGTTATGCCATAACCATTCAGTCTTATACTTCTATTACATACGGAATATTTTGGGACGTTTTTTACTGTAATGCTGAATGAGTACAAATAAGCTGAAAAATTATAGAACTGGTGGACAGAATACATTGCCGAGCAACTTTCTGTGACTCCAAGTAAATTGCTGCTTACAGTGTCTCTACAGGAGTGGTTGTAAAACTTACGAAGACATAACGCTTACTAGTACTTTTCTCTCTTTTAAACAATCATTATGTTTTGTAAATTTAATCATATATCTATCCATGTCCTTTAAAGTTACGTCCCAATCAGCCACTTACTCGTGAGTGCTTAGTTCCTTTTTTACACTTCTGTATCACAGAGAACATTTCTTTTACAAATGTGAAGCTTTTACCGAGACGATATACATTTTTATAATGCATTTAAAAAAACTTTATATTTTACGGGATTGTTGGCAAATTTTATGACAACATAAGTAATTAAAACTTTAGTTTTCATTACAGAAATAAGTATTTCAAATTCTAAGAAATTTAATAAATCTGATTTGGCCTAGTTGTCCGCCTGTTTAGCCGTAAGCAGTAAAAGGCTGAAACGAAATCAGATTTACGAAGTTCGCTTTCTGGCATAATATTTGTAAGATCGAACTGGAACTAATTTTGATGATGATCTTTACAGGTATTATAATACATATTAATTTTCTCAAATTCATAACAAGAGATATAAAATTTTCACGGAAGAATTATTCCCATTTATATTTTATCTTCAAATTATAAAGTCAAGATGTGGCATTTTTTTAGCGTTTGTAGATTTTAGTGAATGTCTGTTGATTTGATGTTGTCTTTGGTAACCTGTTGCCTATAAATTCATTGTTGGCTAATTGTAATCCGTCTTTTTTATACTTATCTGACCCCTAAAAAACACCGCATATACCAAGTCATTTATAAAGACGATATTGATCGTACACCATACTGGGTATCACCAACACAGAAGTATTTTTAAAAAATTCCAACACAACAGGCACCTGTTTTGAATTTATAGTCCTTTTTTGCGGAAGTATTTTGGAATTGCCAAAAATATAAGTACTTGAGTGTCTAACTGCAAGCTGAAATGTTTAGCCCCCAATGTTTGTAGAATATATTATGCTCTGAGTCGTTCTGTTTACTAGGAACACTCTTTTTCAGAAACTGCCATATAACATACTCGTAGTATTATCCAACGTAATGTATTTGAACTTGCTAAGTCACTCTAGAGAGTAATAATAATTAATTGTCTATTTAAGATGCTTTCTTTTGGGGAGATACCACCGACGCTCCCACGCCAAATGGATTCATAATTCCCATCTTCAACGGAACGTAAGTATATTAATACTGCTTTTTTAATTTTTAAGATGTTTCCTACTTTTAATGTCCTCGTTCCTCAACTAAGAATGTATTTTATTGAAGTCGATTCTGAAATTATGCGGTTGTTCGTACTTAGGGGAAAGTTTATTTTCTTAAAAACCTCTTTGTGGGTCCATACAGTGGTATAGTAGATAATGCATATTGTTTAAGTAATCATATAGGAACTATTAAATAGAATACAGGAAAGGATTAGAAATTTCATTTATATAAGGCATACAACGATAACTGAGGAAGTTTTAAGGCAATTCAAGTAGGAGTATTCTTATACGAGTAACCACTTTTAAAACTATTAAAACCATAAAAAAGAAGGGTTTACGTCTATCAAAATTATTTAAATAATTATATTTATAACCGGGTTATATAATATAGAACAATTTTTCACTGTTGAAATTCGTTAATTTTCAAAGGTATCTGAAAACGAAATTAAGGAAAAATCTAAGCGTTATTTCAATGGTTAGAAAAGATTTTTAGAAATCTGAGAGAATTCAAAGTTAAATGTATACAAAATTCAGATGAGTCAGCTTTCTAGTTAAAGTGCTATTTCTGTATCGTGTAATAATTCATTTTTATAGTCATACATACCGCAAAAATTGACTGAGAATTAAAATTTATGCTTAGCTCTCTACAGTATGGAATCATACCTCCATTTGAAGAAATGTGAGTTTTTTTAAAATTGGTTGAAGTCAATTATTACCCATACTCGACAACTTTGCGACCAATTTGTACACTGAAACGTAAATGGCCCACACGGTTGTCTCTAAATTCATCTTGCGAATTCATCAAATGCTTAACATTTTAAAAAGATAGTATAGGTAATAACTATCTATTTAAAATGATAACCACCGGATAATACTGCAACTATATTGTGGTACTGTCGTTCCTAAAAAAACTAAGATATTTAAATATTTTTCGGATAACGAAATAAATATTTTATATATTTCCAGCGAAGGAGTGCTTGGTGAATACAGAGGTCAAAACTTAATCCTCACGCTACCAGAGGGAAAGTCCATAAAAGATGTTCGCTCTCTTTCTGTCTGGTGCCGGAAATTTACGGTAAGAAATTAAAACTTGCCATGCCTTAACGTACATCTAAAGTTGAAAGCCTCCTATCGAGTACTGAGCTATCTTATTTTACTCGTTTGTTCCTGAAGCAAAAAACAATATCCTGAATTTGAAACTCTCCTATCGAGTACTGAGCTTTCTATTTTACTCCTTTATTCCTAAAGTGAAACAAATAGCTTATACTTTAAAGTCGCCTACCGAATACGGAGCTTTCCGATTTCACCCCTTTGCTCGTAAAGTGCAAAAAATAAGGTTCAGAAAGAAGAGTAAGAACCAAAAATTTTTTATACAGCTGTGTTGATTCCGATTTGCACCTCAATCTTTCAATAATACATGGAATAGTTGATTCCAGTTACCATGTTTCAATATCGGAAATTTTATACAAGACTAATGATAATTTTCATAAACCGTTGAATAGTTATAGAGGAAATATATTAATCTGGTTTCTTAAGAAATCTGTATTTCTACATTAATTTTATTTTCCATTTTATAAACAAAGTCATGTTAGGTGTTTTCCTTGTGTATCTAGTGATATATGACTAACGACAAAACTCAGTTCTCTCGATGCAGAATTTTCATATAGAAACTAATTTTTAAACGTTTAAAACCAAAAGAGTTTACCAGAGGATGAATACAAAAGTTACTATAGAAGAGTATGGTTGATCAGTACATCTGAAACAATTATAATTTAAATGTTTCCAGTTACAACAAGTATAGATTTCTCCTAACTCAGTCATTAAAAACTATATGGCAATGTTATTTTCAGTTTCTTAAAGATCGTTGCTCTCTCTCTAATAAATAATTTTAAACTAAGATAATTGTGTATAACCGGTTAATGGCCGAAGATTTCCTTTATGCTATTTTTAATATTTCATGTTCTTTGGTAATCCTTACATAAATTATAATACACAAGGTAGCCCGTGCGACCATTTCGCATGCGATTAAAATACGATAAATTACACTGAAGTGCCACTGAATTAGGGATACCTACCTAGTAACGAGTTGGGCCTCTTCTGGCCTTCATATAGGCTGCCACGCGACGAGGCATAGATTCAACAAGTTTCTGGAAACGTTCCACGGGAATGGCTTGCTAAATATTGGCTAAAGCTGTCCATAATTCAGTAAGGTTCTTTGGTGCTGTGTGATGGCCTTTCACCCCTTGTTCCAAAACATCCCAAAGATGCTCAATAGGATTTAAGTCTGGGCTTCTAGGTGGCCAATTCATGACAGAGAAGTCAGAGGAATGCTCATCCAACCAGCCAGTAGCCAACCGAGATTTGTGAGAGGTACAGTTGTCTTGCTGGAAAACTCCAATACCGTGCGGATAACAGAACACCATAAACGGATGGAGGTGATCACCCAGCAACTCTACGTACCGAATTGCATTTAGGGAGGTTGGTACACGCACCAAAGATCCCAAACTGTGCCACGAAAAAACACCCCAGACCATGATTGAGCCACCATGCCCTTGTACAGTTCCAGCCAGGCATGCAGGATCCATGGCTTCATGAGCCTGACGCCATATTCTCAGCCTCCCGTCGGCATTAAGTAGTCGGAATCGAGACTCATCACTCCATGCTACTCGTTTCCAGTCCTCTACACTCCAGTCTCTGTGCTCTCTTGCCCAGGCAAGACGTGCAGCCCGATGGCGAGTATAGAGCAATGGTACTCTCGTAGGTCGACGGCTCCCGAAACCCATACGGTGAAGCGAGCGTTGCACAGTCCGTTTACTGACTGTACGACTGGCACCGTCATTAAACTGGGTGGTAATTTGAGCTAATGTTTGGCTTCGCTGGCTACGTACAATACGTCTGAGCCGTCTCTCACCACGCACTGTCAAGGCTAATTGTCCTTTGCAGTTTGCCCGATCGCTAGTTTTTTTTCCACCATCCATGTATTCTTGGTATACTCTTGACACTGTCGACCTTGAAAATCCTAGCTGTCTGACGATTTCGGAAATTGAATGGCCCATGCGTCGCGCACCTACGATTTGTCCGCTATCGAAGGCGTCTAAATCAGGCATTTTACCCATACTGACAATTCCAACAACTAATTCAGAACAACCACAGTACGCGCTATATATGCAGTTACCACAGCACCCTCGCTTGCGCATACATGATGCGCAGCGCTACACAATTTGCATAGGCTTTGCTATCCCTAATTCAGTGTCACTTCAGTGTATATAGCGAGGTTGGTGGTTTATTGTAGTATGAAAGAAGAACAGATTTGATAAATAAACAATTTGTAGCAATTGTTTATTTATCAAATAATCATGGTGCGTAAGGATAATACAAAACCAATTACAAAATACCTTTGGCCACAATATTGGGGGTGAAGCATAAGACAAAACGGGGAGAACATGAGATATGCACACGTCAAAACACCTTTGTAGACTATCTTAAAAGTTAAGTATGACACAAACTCGTGGAAAATGTAATATTTACATTACAAAACTTCTTTGTGCACACTATTTGAACGGGCCATTTCGACGCACCCAGGGAAAGAACTTTAGAGCCAAAAGTCAATTTTTCGCTTCGATTTTTAAACAAACAATACAATGTGTCAGTCTGAATTTAAGTATAAAGGAAGAGAAAGGGATCGTCACAAAAAATCCCCTTCTAGAAATAATACATATGGTTTTTCCATGCAAAAAGAATAATGTACACCTACGCGGATGTTACCAATAAAGAAACTCATAAATGAAATCACAGAATGATAATAAAAGCAAACGATTTTTAAATTTAAAAGTTCAGTACGATCAAAAATGGTAAAATAAAAAAAGCTAGAGTACGCGCCATCTAGGGGAAAAATTGTTTATAATGTTTATACTTCGATTTTTCAACAAACAATAAGATGCTTAATTCTAAATTAACAATTCGCACGAAGCGGAGATCTTAATCTTTAAAATGGTGCCTCATTTATCGATTTTGGTTAAGTATGAAGGGAGAAAAAAGAATAAAACAAAAAAAACACCTTTTAGAAATAATATATAGAGATAGTGTAGTTATTAAAGCTGATGCAGTTCATATACAAATGATATAATTTTTATTTCAGAAAATAATTAAATATATTTTTAGATAAATTCACCCGAAATCGTGAAAATTATACTTTTTTTTAAAAAAGTAAAATAGTTAGTAAAATAGTTAAATATCACGATTAACAAAATAAAAATCCGTTATTTCAGAAGTAGAAATAGATATTTTAGGAATTTGAGAACTCCAGGGAAGCTTTTATATTGGTCAGTACCTTTGAGATGAATAGCATTTTACCCATCTGGTTTCTTTTTATTTCTTATTAATGAAATGCAAAATTTTAGGTGAATTTTGGAAGCTTGGTATTGCCAACCGATGACTTGCCAGCTGAGAAAAGCTTGGGACCCCTCCCCTCCCTTGCACACGGCGTCAGATCTGATGACGTCATAATCAAAGATTCGAAAACTCTCCTAATTAAAAATCTGCACTACGATGGAGCTGGACCAGGTAAGCTTCTTACATCAATTTTGATAGAGGTTTAGAATGCTTTCTCTAATTCTTTAAGTCATCAGAAAATGCAAAGCATCGACGAAACGATTTCAAATTTTTATAAAGGCAGATTACCTATTCAAGTTGGGAACAATTCAGCTCATTTCAAATTCCTGACACAAATTTCCGTCGATATTTCGTGCCCATGCATAAATTATATATTAACTATTTTATTAGTGCTGGCTACACATATACAATTTATTTCCGGGGAGAAAATAATAGAAAGAGAAAAAAACACAATGAAAAAGCCTGTTTGGCGTTTAAAAAGATATTTAATTCATGTTTTAGTTTAAAGTTTGTTATTAAGGCCATCGAAAATTCTTTCAAAATGACGGAAATTAAAAGTAATTAAAAAGTTATAAAAAAATTTCTATCCAGAAATAATATCAGTATTTGTTGTAATCTTTTGAATATTTTTTTAAATAAACTATATTGTGTGGTATATAAATTTATTGGTAATTCATTGGCAATAAATTTTATGGTCACAAAATTCACATCCTTTCAACGTATCTTTGAATGTAAATTCCTTAAATTAATTTCATTAATGAAGGTTATCCATCTTCTAAATATTTAAAGTATATTTTGATGAATCCGAACATTAATTTGCAAGATTTGAATTCTAATATTACAGAGCTAAAATATAATTTCATTTCAGATGCATTTTTCTTGACGGGTACTGGCATGAAACCACACAGTCAGGGAATAAAAATTCCTGATGAAGATGGCAGGTGAGTGATAATCAGTACTAACTACAAGTAACGGTTGTTAGGGGAATATGGATCAATGTGTCAATGGGATGAAACACATAGATGTAGCGGATGATGCTATCTAATGTTCCTACTGATCGAAATTTTCTGAAATTGGACCAGCGGGAAAATGCGTTATTTGGGTCAGCAACTACGAAATGACATTTCTTAAATACACACAAAAAAAAACCTACCATTTCTACGAACAACCCAAAATGAGTCCAAATGTAATTAAAAATAAATGGTCTGTTTGCTTTTTGCCTAGAACTGGAGACAGGTTGTTTTAATTGATCCATTTGTAAATAGCTAATTCACACAGCTTCGTAAAATCTACAGTGAAAATACAAATTGGTTCTATATGACCAATCGCGTATGCCACAGTCAAACTAATGCTCCACGGCCTTCTGACGATCTATCATTATTGTGTCCGTGACAAATTAATCTCTGTTCAGTAGTTGGGTCTTAGAGACCTCACGTTCAGACAATAATTGGTCAGTTTTACAATAAATGGTGACCAGACTGATTTTAATTATCCTACGATACTTGCTATGGTTCATATTCAGGCTTCTTTTAAAAAAAATAAATAAATAAAAAGGTAGCTTAAACACTCGATTTTTCCAAAAACCTCTATGAAGATAAAAGCCAAATACAAAACAATTTCTCCTTCCGGAACAAAATGATGCTGCCGAAAAGAGCTATTACTTGCGACTTATTGCAATTTATTAGTCATAACATCTCTCTTATATAAGGTAGTTCTAACCATAGTTTTAGATCTCATGTCTGGACTCCAGATTATCTACTCCTGAGAAGGTAAAATAGTTTAATTTTTAAACTGTCCACTAGTGATGCGACATCGATAACAAAACATCGATGTTTTGAAACATCGATATTCAATATAAAAACATCGATGCTAATAAAACATCGCCCAAAAACCATCGATGTTTTTAAACATCGATGTTTTAGAACATCGACTTTTTAAAACTGGTTTAGTAATCTCTAACATTAATGTTTCTTCCGTTAGTCGTGGGGGGGAAGGGGTGATTTAATTTTACTCTCTGATTGGGCAGGCACAAATGACAAAAACTTGGTTGCTTTGGGCTACATCGATGACTCAAAATTCTCGTTGCAAATACCGCCATGTTTTGCTTTCAAATGTCCAGATAAATTCGTGGTATTGCCAGAAGTTTTGAGGGACTTACGGCAAATATTGCATTTCGCCAATTTGTCAGTGGTTTTGTAAAAATATTTCCAAACGGTACTTTTGGAAGGCATCTTACTAATAATATTAACGTCAACTTATATAAAACCAGAACAAAACAAATGGATGCACTCGTGTATATACTATTTGTAAAATAAAACCCCATGGAAGGTTCTGGAGTGTCGGGAACATTCCAAGCGCTCTGATTGGTTCATTGGTTGTTAATTGCCATTTGTCTGTTTGCCAAGGAATCATTCCCCCTTTTGTATTCCTCCTTTTCAGAATTCAGACTTGCATTTACTGAGTGTGAAAGTTATGCTACGTGGTAATTTTTTTTTTATTACGGTACTTTTTCATTAAAAAAAAAAACATCGAGACAACGTAAAACATCGAGCACAAAACATCGATGTTAAAAAAACATCGGCTTCAATAAATCGATGTTTTGAAAACATCGACATCGATGTCGCATCCCTACTGTCCACCGTTATAGATGGTTCAGTTTCAATGGAGTTTTCGAAAAACATGAAACAAGCCCGAGAGTATCAACACGAGTAGATTCTAAGATTCTCTCACATTACACCGCGCGTTAATTTATGTAAGAGTGATTCTTGTGTAAAATTCTTACATTTTATATTACAAGTTAAAATGGATCAGTTTGATCTGTTTATATGTTCGGAAACATTGTATTCCTTGAAATCGTTGAGTTAAAACCTCAACTATGCTTCAAGCTCTACGTTCAAATTTAAAACCTAAAACTTTGGGCAAACCCCTATTAGTTCAATGATGCTAATACCTAGTCTCTTCTCTATCAGTTTCAAAGATGAAAAAATATTTTTATTGTGATATAAAAACGTTTTTTTATCAAAATTGCATCTCTTAAAAAATGAATACAGAAAGTTATTTCTTTTGATGTGACATGTTTATCGATTTAAAAGTTTTTAATTTTTGCAGTTATACATTCATTTGTTTTTTTTAAGTAAAAAACCAACATTGTAATATATGAAGCAAAATGCTAAGTTTATACATATATGAAATTTTGAGATATTTCCTCGATTTTGCATTTTAATCACTTAAAACTGCATTATAAATCTGGTTACCAATTATTTAATCCCTTGTATAGTTAATTTTTGAGAGGATTTTTTTTAATTCTACCCCGATTTTCAACAAAATTTTGCTTTTTAATAAGTCATAAATCAAATTTTATCACCCTAATAAAGTCGACTTGTAAAATGCATACCCAGTTTCTTTGTAAATAGTATCAGGATTCTACCTTGTCAATTTCATGAATTTTGAACAAAAAATAAATCGCACGGAGCATTAAAAAAAAATCTAAAAAAACCTTGAAAAATCTGTTTTTAGAAAAACATATTTAAAGTTTATCACTACACTTACCTTTAGTACTTACTTCGTAGAAGCTTCATAAATGATTTTTTACTTTAAAAAACTCTTTTGGTACTATTATCCTACAGAAAAATATTTTTCTTCTTACAATAAAACAATCAATATTACAATAAAAAATAATTGCTCAAATAAAGGACCTCGGTCACCTTAAGCCATTCCCAGTAACTGCAGTGTCATTGTATTATATTTATCATGTTTGTATTTATTATATAAATTCCAGAAAATGTCTACTTGTATTAGTTATAATTGCTTTTCATTTCATCTAAATCCAGGCTAGAGAAATTGAGAGGGTACACTGGTAAGGATGTCCTGTTGCGCCTCCCCGGAGATCTGACTGTATTCGATATCGACTGGATGGGTCTCTACTGCATTCGGTTCGAACAAAATTTCGGTCATGTCATGTTCCCAGAACATCCAAACGTACCAGCAGACCTGGAAGATTTGCTGACAGCACCAAGTGAGTGAAAATGATACAACATTAGAAATGAAATTTTAACAATTATGTACGAACTAGGTCTCCATTTCTTTTCGAAGGTCTATTGGAATATGTAATTAAATTGGTGTTTGTAAATTTCAAACATTTGATATTACAGTAAAACCTCGTTTATCCGGATCTCCGGATAATCCGTATCAAATTTGCGGACTTTTATTTAATGTTCACATTAGATAATAATTTTTAACTATGATAGCAAGAACTTAACTACGAGTACGCCAAGTATTCGCTTTTTAGTTTCATTCAATATACAGTTCATGCATACATTGAACAATAAATTATGATAATAAAATGCTTTTTGTTGAGTTTAATAAGCTTACTAGACTTACCAATTTTTTGTTAAGAAATGATGTGAAAAGTCATTTTTATATTTTTTAATGTCTATTAAACAATACTATGTAATTTTGTTACAAAACATAGTTTTTTATCGTAATAAATGGTAAGTCTGCATAGTTAAGGATTTTGTTTTACTTATTACCCATATTACCCAGATTATCCGAATTGCCTATGGTCCCAGTTAGTCCGGATAAACGAGGTTTTACTGTATTATCAACTTAAGACGTAATTTACCAGTTAATGTTCATTACATAGGTAGCGTTTCAGAAATAGATTCAGTTAAGGGGACAATGGACCTTGAACCTCAATTTTTTAAATTTTCAATTTTTGACTTTATATACAAAATGATAATAATTAAAATTATTTTTTACTATATTAAAGACACTTAGAATATAAAATAAGGAGTTTATGGCAAAAAATTGCCTGTTTTTCAAAAATAATTTCAAAAAGGCTCCATGCACATTCCATATCATTTAAAAACTTTAAATTTTTAAGTCTAAGTTTACCATATATTTATGAACAAAATTGTGGATTAAATTTTTTTTATGAATATAAAGCCATAATTTTTTTTATTTCCTTGTTGTTTTTTTATGTTTTTGCATTTTTTCACTTTATTTCATTTGTCTATAAATTTGAAAAATATTTCTAGTTTCAAAGAATTTTACACAGTTTTGTAACAAACACTTCAATTAACAATCTTGAGAAATTTGGATAAAAATCAGATGGTAATTAAGGCACATGGAACATTTTGAAGATTTCTAGCATTTTTGAAGATTTTTTTCTTAAAATAGTATGTAATATATATGTAAGAAAGCTGCGGGTCTAGGGGTTTTAGGGGTTATCGTAAAACTTTTAAGTCATTAATTAACTTCAATAATACTAATACTACAATACGAATACAATTACATTTAAACGAAACGGTACATTTAACAAATAACATAAAACAGGTTCTTTACACCAGGACAATTATTATAATACGTCGTTCGTCGCTATAAGTAATCTAAAGTGTCTTTCTACTTAGCCGTCTGCTTCTATAGAATAGGACGTCTTTTCACAGCGAAAGCCTCCACAGCCGTCTGCTGGGATGGTACGTCTTGCCACTACTAAAGTTAATTCTCCTCTCAGTGGTTCACGGGGAGTGCACATGGATAACAGAAGCGCCAGCAGCGGGTGTCAGAAGCCGTTCCTACATATATTTCGTATGATACATGCGTATAGCCTGTATTTTTTTCACAAAATACTTATTTTTGAATTCTAAGTGTCTTCAATGTAGCAGAAGAGAATATTAATTATTCTCATTTTGTATATAAAAGAAAATATTGAAAATTTAACAAAAAGGAGGTTGAAGATCCTTTCTTTCCTTTGAATCCAATTTCTTCCCAAATTAAAAAATATATGATCAGTTCTTTAATACATAATTTTAATAATTTAAAATGAATCTTGTCGGTTGTTCTTTTCTGTGGACGTTTATGTTTATATAAATATTGACTACTAATTTGGGAGCATAATAACTTTAATCTACTTTAATTTACCATTCGTTAAATAAAAATGCCATGATACTTTCTAAGAATGTAGTGTTTTTGTAAAATTCTCTAGTCAATGAATTTTAACCAAATCTGAATCCTTTAGGATTCAGATTTGCAACTTTAATGCAACATGTCTGAGAAAATCAATTTTTAGAACAGTACTACGGTTCACTGAAAGGGCAAATTTGGAGGAAAAATAATATTTTCTACCCCTTTCTCAATCTATTTACCCTTCCTTGCAATTGGGTGACAATATATTTTTCTAGCTGTGCGTAAAGTCTATCATGCCATTATATAAATTTACCGAGCAATTTATATATATATATATAAGAGCTGAAGTTAAAGGGGAATAATAACTCATTCAAGATTATAACAAGAGAGGGAGCGGTCTGTTCACTGATCTAATCAACTTGATTTGAGTCACATAAATTGGAACCTTTCCAAAATGAAAGAATAAACATTAGAGTCGAGCGTTGTCTAATGCTATACAAACGGCCAACCACATTATCGAGGGTTGGAAATACGGGATTCCCTTAAGAATGAAAAAATATCCACGAATTTCTTCAGGCCTCCGAACCTTAATTTTTGGTTTGTTAACCTTGTCTAACACACACAGGAAAATGTTGACTAATACACAGAAAGAGAGAGTGGACGTGCAGTTTGTGATGCAATTCGTAAACAATATTTAGAAATCAGCAGATATATTTCAGTTTATAAAGCACTTATGACCAATGTAGACCAGTTCTGAATTTTTTTTACTTTTTCGTAACTTTAATATCATATAAACAATAAAACTAAAGAGAAATTGATAAGATATTGATGGAAAACTTATGAATAGTTAAATCCAAGAGTTAAATCCCTAAAAGTAAAGATTGGTTCAAACATTTTACCTAGATTTAGTGGAATGCTTAAGAAGTCAGGATAATTTTTTAGTCTTTCATTTATTTTTTGACACCAGAAAGACGGGAATTTTTTTCTTACTAAAATGACTGAACGCTGTCATTTTGACGGTTAAAAATAAAATCAAGAATTTAAAATATTTAATGTTTTTAAATGGTTAAATACTTTAAATTTTTAACTATTTCATACCAATATATAGTAAATTAGTGTACATTTAGATATATTTTTATGCAGGTATGCCGAGCTGACAACCGGTATAGTTTATCCGTAAAAATGTATGCATGCTTTGTGCAATCCTTATTTTTAAATCCAATATTTCCGAAGAGCCAATATTTCTGTTACTTGCAAAAGAGGAAAGAGACGAAAAGTAACTAACATTTTTCCGTATTATTTTAAAGATTTCTGCCTGTTTTCTATATTGCCATCAAATCTACGGTTTTCAGTCTAAGTAGGTATACAACACATTTTCTCCCCCTCTTTACTATCGAATATAGTTTTGTAAATTTGCGTACATATTTCGCGTAAAATTAGAAAAAGTCATAAAATTTCAGAAGCCTGAGGACATAAATACAAACATAGAGCTCAATAGTATGTCCGAAACCGTCAAACTGACGGCAGCCGTCTTTCTAGTGTTAAAAAATTGATTCGAAGATCTTCTGCTATAGTCCTTTAAAAGGATGAACAATCATAAGAAATAGATGGAAAAGATTTAAAAAAATTATCGACGCCGTTCAAACAAAAATTGAAGCAAAGGTATTCTCATATTAATTTCAATTTTTAGAATGGTTTCTGGTCATGATAATTACAGTTCTTAGTATATCATATTTCTATAGATGTTATATTCAACGTTCTCTCTGAACCTTTGCTCTAAAGCTATATTGCCATTATAAATATTAAAACTTTAAAATCTAATATTTTGTAAATTATTTACTTTACAGGTACTGCCCAGAGCCGCCAGGGTAACCCTCCAATGAATTCGAAAATTATGGATCATCCATACTATGGAAAACCAATAGCAGAATTCAAGACAAATGTGCATGACGTTTCTGGCACTGTGTTTGCAGCATCTGACGATACGTTTTACATTGTGGATTTCAAATATGATGGCCTAGGACCTGGTAAGTAGACATCATTATTGAGAAAATCCCAAATGCGGTATGTTGCACATGTAAATCTATATATTTTAGTTGTTAAGCCGACTTTTTGGGCAGTCCATGAGAGAAAATTACTGCATCAGTTTACTTCATTTTGGTCTTAAACGAAAGATTGTAATCAATTTCTATTAATTAGCGATAATTTACATTAAAAATTCATTTCTGAGCATACTCAGTGGCGTGTTTAAATCTGGTTTTAGAAACTCACTGTTTCTGCGCATGCTCAATGACATGTTTTAATGATAAACACATTTATTCCGAGGAGTCTCTCTAGATTTCTCTCTGCCATTTTTATCTTTATGATAGTTATATTTGTGAAATATAAGATTAAACCTCATGGAAATTGTTTATTTCGCGCTGTTTAATTAGCGATAATTTACTATTAAAAAACTGCTTTCTGCGCATGCCCAGGGACATTTTAAATCTGGCTTTAGATATGCTAAGCACGGGGTCACTTAAACACATTAATTTGTTTCTACGCATTATTATGATTTTCAACATTTGGCAATGATGTGTTGAGTATAATTTGTGTATTAGTACATTTATTTACTATCTAGCCGTCATGTTTTGATGGATACCAACTATTAATTATCTATGAATCAAATCTATGTGTGCACGAAATTTTAACCCAAGGGCTACTTTAATATGTTTTCAACTATTGTGTTATTTTCGAGATAAAAATGCGTTGATAGCAATGGACATAATATATTTTGAGAAAGCTCTGACGAGGAGTAACTTACCTCAGGTTCCAGTCCGGAAAATCTTCCCCCTTTCCAAAGATCTTTAAGGTCAGAATAATGGGACGTTGGCTCTTTCGTTACACACGCAAAACCGCTTAGCAAGACTCATAGAATGCATTGTACTCAACCTCAGAGACAAAATTTTAAAACAACGCTAACCAATAACTGCCTTTATGTAAAACCTGTTGAATATTTTTCACCTTAAAATTCACTTAAGAACTGTCTTCCAACGAAAGGTCTTACCGTAGCCATGGAAGTAAAACGCACTTAGACAATTTTAATAATATTGTCTCTGTAATGAGTTACTTTTTGACTATATTCTCTGTTTCATGATTATTACTGGATGGTTTCTTTGAAAGTTAGATATATCCATTACATGAAATCCTACTCAAATAGGAAGCATTAGATTCCCAAATAGATATATTTTGATGAATAAGTTTTCACGCATTCTTTCTAAAACTACGTTAAAAACACAAACATTACGCAGGTTTAAAGTTTCGATGTCAAAACATATTTTTCTTAGATTAAGCTGCATTTTTTTCCCTGGGATATTTTTTTCTCCTGAAGACACTCCTCTTCAAAACAAGACATCCATGAAATTTTTCCTATGTTATATATTTAAACTTTATCTCTCCTTTTATCTCATTTATGTAACTTTCATCTTGCAGTCAGCGTTGCCAGGTATCTCTTGCAAATAAATCCGGCTACTCGACCTGAGGCTGGACTAAGTAGTGACGTAGAATAAGGAGTTTGCGTCATAGGTTAAGCTGTTGTTTTGCTCTAATATGCTTAAAAGAGTTAAATGAGCATCTTCCCGGAGTTGTTGACCTTGGTCCACCTCATCCTGCTCTTACGATGTGGTCATTGATCTCTAATGCGTTGAAACTCTTAACTCTGGAGACCACGATATGTCTCATAAATTCGAAAAGCTTAGCGACCCAAGTTCAGGAACACCAAGCTTTAACAAACTCAAAAATTTGTCACGTAATTATGCTTCCAAATGATGCCTTGGAGAAGTCACTGACTTGAAAACAAATGCAACATAAACCTATGATATGTAAAGCTTCCTGTTCCCGAACAAAATTTCGTCTCAACTTTATTTTTTTTTTTTATGAAGGATCCTATTTATATTTCAAACGTATTAACATAAAAAGCTTTGTTATTTGTTAATTGTTGTATATTCATGGACATTAAACTTAATTACCTTTTACATTGTTCTCAAAGGGAAGGGAGGTTGGAGAAATTGCAACTAACCACTGCGTGCTTCCGATTTTTAGAGTCATTACTTTAATTATCGATCTTGTCTACACATATGTCAATAGAAGTTATAATTTACTTTAATTTTTTACTGTATTATTTTTAATTTAATACCACACCAGTGGCACACGCCAGATCAGGAAGTGGACAAATCATGTAGAAGCTCGTTTAAACAAAAGATACCAGAATATGTCCTGTTGGGAAAATAAGGCTTGTCTGATAAGAAGTCCGGTGCAATTTTCTCGTGATCTCTCTAGAACAGTAGTTCTCAACCTTTTTATATCTGCACCCCCTTTTTGATGACCTTCAGAACTTACGCCCTCTCCTCCCCCCCCCCACAGTCCTGAAACATCCTACCTAATTTTTTAAAGATTTAAACATATAGAAAGATCAAAATGCGAATGTTGAGAATGACAAAGGTGCATGCGCTAGTTACAAGTACATGAGAGCGATGCAGTAGTGGCTCAGGCAGACAAAAAAAACAGTCTATGGATAGATTCTATACATAGTTGCACCGACTATGAAAGAAGCGTAAGTTAATAGTAAACATTACAACGGCTCTATGCTGTTTCCATCAGTATATCATTGCGATCATAAAATAATAAATGAAAAAGTTACGATAGCTATCATACAGGGTTCCCACCTATATCTGTTACACCAACCTTAACTTCTAAACAGTGACAGCTTAGGCCATAAAGTTGGTGTTTAGGTATAGTAAAAAGGTTATGCGCTACTTGATGAGACAACTTACAATGCCATCTATTGGTAAATTTTGGAATTATCGTTTTTATCTCAAAAACGGTACGAGATACGGGGAAAAAGTCAGTTACAAAGTTTCTTAGCATCATCGATTTAGTAAGAAAAGACACCTTGCGCACATTAATACTCAAAACGGAATGTAAAAAATGAACATTTGTTTGATCGTGATTTCCAACACTATGGCATCGTTTCTCCAATGTGCAGCTAGAAATCCAGTCCAGTGTGCAAATGTGATAAATGATCCTGAAGAAAGGAAAGTGTCTCAGTTTCTTTCTTCCACTCTTTATGACATTACAATTTTCGAAATCGTGCCCAAACAAATGTTCCTTTTCTACATTCTGTTTTAAGAGTTAATGTGCGCAATGTATCTTTACTTACTAAATAGATTATTCTGAACAACTTTGTAACTGACTTTTTTCCCGTATCTCGTACCGTTTTTGAGATAAAAACGATAATTCCAAAATTTACCAATAGATGGCATTGTAAGTTGTCTCATCGAGTAGCGCATAACCTTTTTACTATACCTAAACACCAACTTTATGGCCTAAGCTGTCACTGTTTAGAAGTTAAGGTTGGTGTAACGGATATAGGTGGGAACCCTGTATACCTAATCGCTGAATTTAATCTTCGTTCTCACAAGCCTTGTTAAAATACGCTCTACACATATATTTCAATAACCCTTCATGCCCCCCCCCCCTAAATACCCTTCATGCCTTCCCAGGGGGCGAGTCCTGCAGGTTGAGAACTGCTACTCTACAGTAGAACTACTAGAATGGCCTGTTTCAATATCCTAACATGACTATCTTCAAGCAGCATCTTCATCGGATTAGACTTTCTGACTCGTTGGTCTTTCCATATTGCAGACACGACAGAATGACTGAAAAACATTTTTTTCATTGAAAGGTCCATTGTAACATTGATGTTTCTTATCATACCCCATCAATGAAAACTTCTTTTTCACACTGCGCAAAAAATGATTGTGTTTTTGATGCATAAAAGAAGTGTACCCTTGCACTGCATTCAACTTGAAAAACTACTTTTATCCCTGACCTTCGCTTTTAAATTCCTTCAAAATCATTACCCTGCAGTTAATATTCTTTTCAAATTATTTATAGATAACATATGAAATAATTAATAATAATATAAATATAGATTAAAGCTACTAAATTCGAGTTTCTTTCTGTCATACATTTAGCATGATAATAAAGTCACTCGAAATGGCTGGTCAATTCTTCACATAATTCTGTGTCTATTTCCAGATGCATATTTTTGGGCCGGAAGTCTCACTGACAAACCTTCACCAGATGGATTCATAGTTCCAGATGAATTTGGGACGTAAGTATTGACTTCAATGAGCGAAAATATGAACAAAAATATTGGGACTCTGAACCTAAATAGAATGGTGTTAAATTCCTGTTGGCATGCCGATCACAAGTTCAGCTAACCCTTCACTTTGCTGACAGTATTGTCGGTCTTAAAATATTTTTGAGAATGTTCATTCAAAACACGTTTGTACGTTAGCATTGTTGTTCCTAATGCCCCCTGGCCGGAATATATTCCAGACCAGGTCCATATAGGCTCCATATAGGTCCACCTCGGGCTTGAGGGATGAGGGGTGCGGCTCCGGTTTATAATGGCACCACAAGTGTCTGAGTCCGACTTAGTGAGGTGCCCCTCTATTTTGACCGAGAATCCCCTGGGGTGACATCTAGGGGTATCGTACCTTCCCCCACCCACTGACCTCAAAGTTGGACTTTCTGGTCTACGCATTTAACGTGCCTATATCCGGCCTAGACACGAAGGTATTGAATGGTGCTTGTCGAGATTCGATCCGAGCACCCTCAGTACCGAAAGCCGAACCGCTACCGCTAGGCTACCTCTGGCCCACGTTTGTACATATTTCTGTGCGTTCAACACAGTAAGCCCCTGGTGTAAAAAGCTAATAACTTTTGCGTTGGCCTTTGAAAATCAAAATTATAGATTGAAGGAGTTCTATTCAGAAGGTAAGATTCCTTTACATCTCGGAACGGTCTAGAAGTTAGGGCATAAATTTCGAAGTATAGCGGTCGTGGATTCAATCCCCATTCTCGGTCCGAGGTCATAGCAGACAGTAAAAAAATTTCAGGTAGTCTCTTCTAACGAAACTATCGCGTGTTATTAACAAAGGATTACTTATCGTTGCTTACCTCTTTTGTATGTATATATGTATGTATGTGTTATTTATATATGTATCTATATATATGTACGTATGTGTATATATATATATGTCAAAATTTGGACGCATTTTGGTTCTTTTCTGTTTAACTGTTTATTGCTTGCCCAAGCGATGCAGACTGGGTTTGGCGCGCTGCCAAAATTATAACTCGTGACGCAGGACATCTGAAATTTTGCTTTTCGTAGGACCGTTATGGATGGACGTAATCCTACGTTTAAAAATAATAATGAACAATGATTGAAAATTTGTATGCATATTGCAAGGACTTTATGCTTCACTTAGTGTTTCTCAACCAAACGATTTTTCAAGTTGAATCTATGAAAATCATTGAGATAAGAACAAAAAAGTAAAATAAATACAAATTGAAAATACACTTCTTACAATCGATGCTAAGTTTCTGTTGTTGTTAAGGCATGTATATTTTTGAGGAATTCTCTCAATGGAAGCAATACTAGTTCATTCTTATGGGTGTTCGTCTTATGAAAAAGCCAACAAAAATCACAGTATGTATGAGCAAATGCTATCAGTATAAATGCCTGACGCTTTGAAAAAAAAATTAATAACGGTTAGGAGAGATATGTATGGACTCAAATCTCTTTCTTACATGCATTCGCTTCCAATGTGAATCAGCTTCGATCCTGAATCTCGACCTCATTGCGGTTACCGAAAAAACACAAGTAAAATCAAGGTAGCCGTAGAAGTTATCATCCGTCCAGAAGTTATCATGTTTCATCGCTTTAAAGTCATCTTCAGCTTTGTTAATTCAACATGTTTCGGAATTCTACAAGAAAACTTTTTGAAAGAATTGATAAAGAGAATAAATGAATAGCTTTCTGGGAAGAACTTGTGTAGGAAATATTCTATATAATTCTAACTAAGGAAACTTGCATGAGACGTTAGATTTTTACAATAATAAATCCAATTTGTAACGAGGTATTTCACTTCAGTTTCTGTTCGCTTTTCCTGTTTTCCTGGAATCTAAACGCTTTATGGCAAAAGTGGCATATTGCATGATCATTTTAAAAAATAAATGAAATAAAAGAAGTATTTCCTTTAGGAGACTCCATGATTTATGATTCGGGATATTACTTATTATTCTATTTTAAATGCTGTCATCCATTGTAGGAAACAAGTGTTGGGAAAATATACTGGTCGTAACATCGTCATCACTCTTCCAAACGGCATGAAGATATCGTCGATCAAATGGCTAAGTGTGTGGTGCAAGAAGTTTAATGTAAGTTTAAAAAAATTTATTTATAATAATTCATTATTCAGTAACGTCAGTAAATTATGTAAACACTTGAAAATAATATATGAATCTCTCATGCAAATTAGTTACAGTCAGATGTAGTTGATGCGAATAATTTTGATTTGAACAGAAAATGTAGATGCAATGCGAAAAATAGGTACAAGAATGTACTGAATAATACCTATGTACTGAAAAATATGTACCTAGTAAAATGATCGAAATTTTTAATTTCTTATTTCTCTGGCATTATAGCAAATGTTGATATGTCATTTTTTCTGTTTTCGTCAAATTAAAAAAGTGACTTTTGTTGTGAAATATAAAATCACTCAAATTTTTCAATCCAAATATTCTTTCGTTAATACTCATATTCAACCTCAAGCATATGGCTGGTCTTCAATGAAAATTTTCAATTTAGGACTAAAATATTCAATTAGGGAATTACCTCTTTTATGCATAACGGCATTTGCCAATACGAATAAGTTAATATAATTTCATAATTCCACTATCAGCTTTTGCCACATTACCGAACAAATTTTATGTATGACATAGTAAATTAAAACATAAAATTGAATTTTTCGAACATATGAACATCTGCCATAACACCACAGATTTATTCTAATGCATCGCTGTTGAAAAAAAAATTATCATTGTTTATGAATGTGGGATCATAACTATTGCTATATATTTGGGACATTTAAATTATGGTTATCATGAGATGTTTAACCTCTGGCGTCTTTATTACTGCGAGAGGAACTGAATTCTTAAACTAGAGTTCCTAGACATTTAAGTTGGTAGAATATCGTCTAAAAGGTTTCGTGACAGGGTTCGAATTCTGATTCTAGCAGACGGTCGTTAAAACAGTATTTGCAGTTTTAACAACCATCTGCTAGAACCGCTTTGGTTTACCACCGTACAAAACTTTATTAGTGGTTAACCAAAACGGTGTTTTAAATCCACCAAAGCAGTGTATTGAATATTATTTGTTCCACTGGAACATGAGGAAATCTCAGCGTGTTAGTCTTCGCTATATTATGTCCAACGTCAAAAGTTAAATCGGAGCATTTCGTTAAATTAAGCCAGGAGTAACATGTTGTATACATACTGCCATGTTTATACTGTTGTCTCCCTCTAAAATATACTGCTGGCCATTAAAATTGCAACACCATGAAGGAGGGAGGGTACAAACGTCAAATTCGCGTGAAAGTAAGAAGATGCTGGGATATGCAAATGATTAGCATTTAAGCGCAATCGAACGACGCAGGGGGTAAGAGATGTCATCTCAAACTCTGTATAAAATGAAAGTTACGCAGCGAGTTTCTCATTCTGAAATCGCATTTGAATGTTGGTTGTTTGTGAGAAGATCATGTGATGCCTCATATAAGAAGGAGAAACGGCCACCAGCACGAATCGGATTTCGATAGTGGCAGGATCGTGGTCTATCGAAAGTGCGGTTTATCGTTCCGTGATAGTGCTACTCGCATTGGTCGGAATCCAATGACTGTCATGCGAATATGGAATCGATGGGTTTAGGGGGGTCAAACTGAACGCCGTGCAGGATCTCAACCACTAACCTCCCGCCACTAATGCCCGAGAAGACAGACATGTTGTCAGGTCGGCCTTGAAGGATCGTACAGCCACATCACGGACCATCAGTCAGGAATTGGGCTTGTTTGTAGCACAAGTATCCGATCGGACAGTGCGACGATGTCTGGAACATCACGGACTGTCTGCAAGGCGACCATTATTGTGGCTTCCCTTAACACTGCAGCATAGAGACCCGTGGCGACAGTGGTGCGCCCAACGACAAAACTGAATACCACATCGTCTTTTCAGACGAGTCCCGGTTCTGCGTGCAGCATCATGATGGACGTATCCGTCTCTGGAGGCAACGAGGAGAACGCACGTGCCCTGCTTGCATTCGATATCGTCATACGGACTCTGCACCTGGTGTGATGGTATGGGCAGCCATTGGTTGCACGACACAAACACCTCTTGTTCGCGTTGTCGGTAATCTGAACCGCCAGAGTTACATTTCTCGGATCTTAAGGCTGGTGGCTTTGTCCTATCTTAGAGGTCTCGGAGACGTAATTTTTTAACACGATAACGCAAGACTGCATGTTTCCAGTCGTGTCTTGACCTACCTCGATACAGAGAGTGTTCTACTGTTGTTCTGGCCAGCACGTTCGCCAGATCTCTCACACATTGAAAACATCTGGTCATGGGTTGCTGAGAGATTGGGTCACCACCGCTCTCCAGCCACTGTGATTGATGAAGTGTGGCATAGAGTTGAAGCAGCATGGAATAACTTGCCCATATCTGTCATCCAAACCCAGTCCGACCTAACCGGGTTGGAGCCGATTTAGCTGCCAGAGACGGCAGCTGTGTGTACTAATTTCGGACCCTGTATACCCCCAAACTGACTACAAATTTAATCATGTTTTCTTCCTACTATGCTGTATACGTACAATAAGTAAAGTTTAGTTATTTGCTGTCCTTCCTGGTGTTGCAATTTTAATGGCCAGCAGTGTATTTCAGTCATTCGTTGCTTTCGCAGCTCAAAAATATATTTAAAAAATAATGTTGAATGATATTGGGCTTTAATGTACTTTGAATTGCGGTGTTTATTATTTACAGTTCATTCTAGTTGCCCTGTGATCGTTTTAAAATTCTTTGCTACCATTTCATTTACTCTCATGAATTAACAAACATATTTCCTTTTCAGGTTGATTTTGGCCATGTTATGATTCCAAAAGACTTTGAACCCCCGAAAGAGAAGAATCTAGGACCTCTGAGTTCCCTAGCACACGGTGTACGATCTGGAGATGTTATTCTGAAGAATTCGAAAACAATACACATATCTGAATTGTATTATGATGGAGCAGGACCTGGTATGTTTATTATTCTTATAGATACACTGGAAACAAACATTCACAATTACGAAATGCCAATACTAAACTGCTCCCGAAACTATGCACTGACTAAGAAAAAGCATTGTCCATAATGTCTGCAAGTTTGTAATGTGAAAAATTCACACCCATCCAAAAAGAGAACCAACATATTATAATCCACATTTTTGTTTCTAAGTCTTATACCATAGCAACAAAAGAAATATCATCAGAGTGCATGCTTTCTTTTCTTAACTTCAGATTAGCTACGATCAACTTTTTGCCACACGAGGGCTAATTAGACCGGGTCCTTCAGTTTAAAGCAGATTCCGAACGGCTGCAAACATCCAGGCCAACAGTGAGACTCGAACCCACACTACCTGAACCGAATGCCAGAGCCCTAGCCTTTCGGCCATCACATGGCCTTAACTTCAGGATCTGCTTAGTTTAGCAGAAGTTCAAGGAAGAGCAGAGAGGCAAATGTACTAAAATTGTAGTAGTAGCTCTTTAAATATTACTTTTGTAGTACATAAACTACAGTAAACGACAGTAACATAACGACAGTAAACACTCCTTGTCTTTTTTCTTATTTATCCTTGATACACCAACTTTGCCGTTAAATGCAAAACAGAAAAAAACTAATTAAGTTAACAAGAACGTTAACTGATGGCATACAATGAGATGGAATCGAAAAGGAGATCTCAAGTGAGGATTTAAATGTAAATTCCATTACTTTAGTACCAGTAGAGGAATCAATGACTCATAGAGAACTATGCATCTGAATAACTACGAGGGTGCTTCAAAAGTAACAGCAAATCGAATATTTTTATGTATATAATTCAATTAGAAATACAACTGACATTACATTTTTCTGTGTGATCACCCTCCTTTCAAAACACTTTTTACACCTTTGCACTAATTTCCTCATTCCATCGGGGGGAAAAATGCTTTGGGTTGTGCTTGGGTTGGGTCCACTGATGGGAGCATTGCTCATCACGCATTGATGTTCTCCCATTCGAGTATCCACCTACACTTACGCCCTTCCCTCACCAATGCAGGCATCTCCATAATGTCATAGCATTCTTCTGGGAATTTCCCGCAGTTTCGCACCCTCCAACCACAAGAATCTGATAACTCCTCGCAGCTCCTATACAGGGCAAACTGACAAAGGCCACGCCATTTGGTGTATGCTGCTCTTCTGAGTATATCTCCATGCCATTTAGTCAGCAGTGCAACATCTTCTGTAAGAATAAATCTTCCCTGCGCGGGAGTTTGAAAGGCTTGTGGTTTTCGTTTCAAGAACTACAGTTAATTTGCTGTCACTTTTTGAACCACCCTCATATAATAATATATTTAAAAGAAATAATATACTTTTTAAAAGAAAGTATAAAATAGGTTAACCCTTCGGTCAAAACATGATTTTTCCCCCGCTTAGTTTGAACATCTGTCTGTGAGGCAGATATAGATTGAATATCTCTTTCTTAGGTATTCCTAACTAGAGTTTCAGGTTCGCATAGGCAGTTGCAGCTTTTTATTTTCAACAATATATTATTTTAAACTTCAGACAAAAGAAAAGTAAAAAACAATATATATTTTTATATTTAATTAATTTTTTTTTTCTTTTTAAGAAAATCAGTCTTACTCAGCCTTCGTTTCAAAACAGGTAACATTAAATCGTGTCTTTAATACTTAAATAAACAAGATCTCTTCATTGTAACAAAAGGAGAATTACATGGAAATAATCAAACATTATTTAAAAGGAAATTCCTGAAATGAATTCAAAACTCAGAATTGTGAAATAAACACAGCAGGATTCTAAAAGTATAAGAATCTCGGCATAAGGATAAAAAACAAAAAATCTTTATAATAAAATCCAGAAAAAAAATCTATAGGGGAAAATTTTTTTTTAAAATCTAGAATTATCAAAATCTACAAGGAACAAAAATTCCAAAAAGGAACAGAAACACGAAATTCTCAAAAAACAAAAATATTTAACAAATAAATATTTTAAAATTTACAATAAATAATTGTTTACAATAAATATACGTTTAGGATGAAATTGGAATGAATACTTCAAAATGTTTTGAGATGATGAAAACACAATTGTGGGAACATCTGACTAGCAGGCAGATACGGAATAATACATTAGCAAGAATATCTGCTTGACAGGCAGATATTTAAATATACGTTATTGGGAATATCTGTCTATTAGAATTCAATGTTCTAGAAAAATGGCACGTATCTGAACCATAGGAATTTGGCTTCACGAATCACCCGTTCCAAACTAAAGACAAGATTTTGACTGAAGTACTTGCAGACTCACAGTATCCAAGGTCGAAGGGTGGGGTCCCGAGCGTTGAATAAAGAAACCATAGCTGCCTGAGAGACAGATGTTCCGTCCGAAGGGTTAAAGTACAGGAGATGTAGGATCAAAAGGCCGTCGACCCCAGAAACATCATATTTGTTATGGGTCTTCCCTTGTATTTATTCAAATATAAATTCTAGTACCTTTATCCCGATTGCAATATTACTTAATGGGTAAACAAGAATGATATATTTGATTTCATGTATTTAATAAAAATACTGGACTATACAGCTCCGATTCAAAAAATTAGAATAATGTAAAAAAGAATGGGTTTAATGTTGCTAAAGTGTCAATTTGCATATTGTGTTCAGAAAAAAATATTAAAAATGTCTAAATATCTTCAGAACATTTATAAATATAACATAAATATTTATTTTTATTTGCTATACTAATAATTAACTACTTAAAAAAATATTAGAATTATTTAAAAAATTAGAATATCTGGACAACATGGTTCAAAAAATTAGAATATGCAACTATTTTCCTGTTGGTTTAGAGAACAACTGCGGGACTAATATGTGCGGGACTATAAAACGTGTTCCGCGGAAAATGAAAAGTAGTTTGGCATTTGATTTTAGTTCAGTATTTGCTTAATATGGGACGAAAGAGCGACTTATCTGAGGCTGTGAAATTTCGTATTGTGCAATTTTTCAAAGAAGGAAAAACACAACTGTTTATAGCAAAGGAAGTGAAATGTTCTCAAGCAAGTGTGAGTAGAGTTTTGAGAGAATATTGTAATAATAAGTGCTTTCAAAATAAACACTTTAAAAGTGGTCGAAAGCCAGTAAATTCAGCAAGAGATGAAAGGAAATTGAAAAAGATTGTGAAGAAACATCGCTTTCTAAGTGTGAGATATTTGCAGAGAAAATGGAAAGAAGTGGGTGTAAAAGCCTCTAAATGTACAACATTACGACAACTTCCCAAATTAGGTTTTATTTAGGATCACGTGTGCCTAAGGGCCTGTTCACATAGGAGTCCGTTGCGTTGCGTTAAGGAAAAGATGACGTTGAGACGAAAATAAACCAATCATATGCCTCCAAACGATTAGCAATGAAATTTTTAGCGCCTATGATTGGTTTATTTTCGTCTCAACGTCATCTTTTCCTTGACGCAACGCAACGGACTCCTGTGTTAACAGGCCCTAAGACAAAGCTACTCTTATCATCTAAGCAAATGGCTGCTAGAGTTAAATGGTGTAAACAAAGGCTGTTTTGGGGTCAAGATGACTGGAAAAAATACTCTTCAGTAATGAAAGTATGTTTTGTGTGTCCCATGGGAATCAAGGTATACGTATTTGGAGACTTAAACAAGAAACTTTTCATTAAGAGTGTTTAAAACGTTCGGTTAAATTTGAGACCTCTGTCATGGTATGGGGCTGCATGACTGCAGAAGGCCCAGGTAGGCTGTGTATTATTTACACAAAAGTCAATTCAGAAGTGCATCAAGAAATTCTTGAACACTTCATGATTCCTTCATCAGAGGATTTATGTGATGACGATTTCGTATTTCAGCAAGATTCAGCTTCTTCATACACTTCCAAATCGACAACTACATAAATGGCTCCAAGAGAAGGAAATAAATGTACTCCCTTGGCCTGCGAATTCACCCGATCAAAACCCCATCGAGAATTTGTGGGGAATTATATAAAAACGACTTCAAGAAGTTGAACCAAGAGACAAAAAAGATCTTATTTCTAGTTTGAAGAACATATGGGCGAATATTGATAAAAAAAATTTGTGAACCTTCAGTCAATAATATGCCAAACCGTTTAAGAGCTGTCATTAAAGCTAAGGGTGGTTCAACAAAGTACTGATTAGCATGTAAAAACCCTTCGAGTTTAAATTGTGTAAAATATATTTACATTATTCTAATTTTTTTAATCATATTATGAAGTATTCTAATATTTTGATTTTTTTCACTTGCGTTTTAAATATATTTTCTATTTCATTGTAATATGTTCCTATTTTTATAATCTACAAAATATGCAGATTTATATTATGATAATTTATATTTGATATCATTGATTATTTATTTGATAAATTATATTTGCAATTCCCTTGACCATATTTTCTTTCATTTTTCTAATTTTTTGAATCGGAGCTGTAGAAGAGAGAATATAAAATTGGCGAAAGAGTGAAAGATGTAGAATCAAAAATCCATAACCCTTGGAGACAACATTATACCGATCGCCAAAAAATAAGTCACTGGATGTAACACATAATCAGTAACGTTACTAACACAATAGCCCTTAGACATCATTTGTTATAAACATTTAAATAACTATCATTAACTCCAAAATACAATTGGCTGACATAGATTACGCACGTCTAAAAAAGGATCTTAGCGCTAACAACATCACAGAAAGAGTGTAAAAAATGAACTTAGAGATTCTTTGGTCACATGTAATGCAGGCAGTAAAATATAGTATGTCGTATAAGCTTATTCCGTTTCATTCCAGTCATCGAAAGAACTGTGAAACGGGACAGGAAAGTAATATTTATAATTTTTAGCTTTTGTTGAAACTTAATGGGGCATATACGTCTTTTTTTCCAAATTCTGAAGAATTAAGCCAGGCCCAAAAAAATTATTTACAAATTATTTTTCAAAACCCAGTCTGTATCGCTTGGGCAAGCAGTAAACAATTAAACAGAAAAGTACCAAAATGCGTCAAAATTTTGACTGACACACACACATATATATATATATATATATATATATATATATATATATATATATATATATAAATATATAAATCACATACAAAAGAGGTAAGCAATGATAAGTAATCCTACGTTAATAACCCTCGGTAGTTTCGTTAGAAGAGACTACCTGAAATTTCTTTTTTTTTTAAACTATCGTTATCTAAGTTGTTTCCAACGTGGTAGGCACTTTGCTTAATATAACATTCGTCCATCCACAGTGGGAATTTGTTGGTTTCTCTGTTATGAGAGCGCCACATAGGTGAGCCAACATAACTCCTAAATAGCAGACTTCTCCCCGGTCAAGAGGGATTCGGACCCACAACTTGACGGTGAAAGGATTCAGAGAATGCCCTTGGGCCAAAGCACTGTGCCAATCGGCCCGGCCCTTTATTTGCGTAGCATCTGATTTTATAATCTTGAAATCTTATATATCCTGTATTTACATATTTGAATACCAGAAAAGAATCTGAAACATTTATTTTCTTTTATTTTCTTTTAGACGCATTCTTCTTGGTAGGATCGGGTGAAATGCCACATCCCGAAGGAACCAAAGTACCAGATGAAAATGGAAGGTAATTTGTTTTAAATATCATTAAATCAAATTTAAAATTACCTAACGTCCTGATATTTAATATGGAATCATTATAAAGTTTATACGTTTACTTTATCAATAGTAGTTAAATCAATTTTATACGCTCGAAATATAAATATTCAAAGGAGGGACACTAGACATTATTCTTACCAATACTTATCGTTTTCTTTACGGACCTGTTCAAGCAGTTTAACATAGTTAATATTTTTATGTAAAACACGGTGTTCTTTCTTTTAAGCTGCAAAATCTGAAGTATTTTGTAGATTTGCTTCATTTTTATTGAGCTTTAAAATACTCTCATTTTTTAGCCCGAGCATTTTTTTTTCTCAAGAACTTGCCATCGTGAAGTTTCAAGAAAACTTTTTAAAACTAATGCAGTTTGATTCCTCTAGTAATAAACTTTAAGTAATTAGTTGCTTAAGGAAAATCTACTTAAGTTAAATACAAATATAAATTGCAGCTATTTGGTCCGACCCATAAATGAATTAGCTTGCTAAGAGATTTCCGAAATGTTCACATTCAATAACCTTAAAAATGTTCATAATTACATTTATGATTCCTTTTATTCCTGAAATGCAGCTACTTAATTTCTCAGTTAGACAACATATATCATAGTTTGGAAAATTTATCTTCATTAGCTACGAAGAGTTTAAGCTGAGTCGAGTTTGTTTCCGTCTCTTATTTTCCTTTTTATCTGGCTTTTAAATTGCGAGTAATTTGATTCGATCTCGCTCCTAGGGAGCTAATCTTTAAACAAATGTATTTCTCAGTTGATATCACAAATGATGGTCGCCAATTAAATTATCTCTTTGCCAGCCTCGAAAAGCTTCATGGTTACCAAGGCGAAGACATTGAACTCAGGCTCCCAGGTGATCTGACGGTATTCGACATTGACTGGCTTGCTCTCTACTGCATTAAATTCAAAGAGAACTTTGGACATGTGGTACTGAAGACGGGTCTCGATGTACCGGCAGACCTGAAAACTTTACGAGTAGGAACGAACAAGGTTCGCTTTTCATTTTATCTCCAGTGATTGTTTATTCCGTTGTGTTCACACCTTGTCATGTGACTAATCATCTTACAGACGTAATGCTAGTGAGTAAATATGTTTTACTAAAACTGTTTCATCAAACTTCGCACTCGAAACACTGCGGAATTTGGTTGGAGGTCAACACGTGAAACATTTTTAACTAAACGTAATTACAATATAAGTCATAAACATTTTTTCGTAATGGAATCAATAATATGACTGGGTACAAATACAGTGTAAAAGGGCTTTCAGTTTGTAAAGGATAAATCACGCGTTATATGCAAAAATACTGCTCAAACAATGTTTCCTGATATTAGTATTTTCTGAAAAAAGCATTATTATGATGGGCAGCTTCTTTCCTTTAATGGAAAAGTGACAAGAACGCTAATGTCTTTGCGATTGGGCAATATTTTATTGGTTCTTTCACATGCCTCATGTAAGTACCATGTTTACACCTTCTTAAAATAAACAACATCAGTAGTCATGCAAGATTAAATTAACAACTCTCATACCTAAATCCAAACATTTAACATACCGTAGTTACGCGTGTATGGGCCGCACTTTTATTCCATAAAATAGGTCGGTAAAAATGGGGTGCGGCTTATAGACGGAATTTTAAAATTAAATATAGTAAACATCCTTTAGTTTAGAACACTTTACTACCATAAAACATTAGTATCTATATACCTTACAGCCTATTACACCGTATCATGCCCACGGCAGTTCAATGTATTCTAATCATTATCGTTTGTACATATTATATCTTAGGACTATTTAATAAAAACTTTTGAGTTACCAAGAGTTCGCCTTCGTGTGAAATAATTCCTAAGTGTACTAGTATATATATATATATAATACAATCTTTTTTACACTGTATTTTCACCACCATCAGCTAAGGCTGTACCTGATATTGTTAGGCGAGCATTGAACTATAAAGATTGTACGACATTACTACATTTCGCAGAACGATGCTACTTTGAGTCTACAGCAGAATTCAGAAAAAAAAAATTTCCCCAAATGTTGTTTCAAAATTCAGGTGCGGCTTACACACGAGTAAATACGGTAAATTCTATACTACGAAATGTCGATTCTCGGGTTTTAGTTTTTCCAGAAAAATGTCACTAAGCAGATTATTTTGAATAGTATATTCAGTAACGAAAATCATATTCCGTTTATCGTATATGTATTAAGTCTTTGATTCTGAGATTATGGCAGAATACAACCTTTAATTAAACACTCGATATACTCTTCATTGTCCAGCTCTAAAAAAACCTTACTATTGCAGTTATTATTACTACTTCATGAAATTCAATATCACCATTACGCAATTTGCTTAACGCCCCGACCATATCTACTAGTTTCCAAGTTATTATATTTTCGTTTTGCCATCTTTATGGTCTATATCGACGCAACTTGTCCTCTCAGGACCTTGCGCTAATAAACCCAAACCAACTAACCTTTCTGGCCTATAATAATACAAAATCAAAGCAACATTTTTTGTTGTTTTATGTACTGTCTTGCTTGCCCCGATAGTCGTGCTGATGCTTAAATCGTACCAGTACGATTTAGGAATCTTATGTGGGTACGACTTAAAACACTGCAAGAGTTACATTTCAGATAAAATACAAAAGAACAATGAATAAAGCTATTACGATTTCGTTAGAGTAAACAACTCTTTAAATACTTCGGAATGGACATGAATTTGTCAGTCGTTTACTTGCTACAAAATCCACCAAACATATATGCAGAAAATTATAATAAAACAACAATAAACTTACTTGTCGACAATAGTTGCTACTATGCAGTCGGTGAGAGACACTGTGTGAACCAATACGGTTGACTGAAGTGTACATCTTATCGCCGCTAAAGGCGCTGTTGCCGTTGTATTACATTAAAAATGAGTAAAGTACGACTTACACAGTGGTACGACTTGAGCAACCTTCCCCTAATTTTTGTGCCACAGATGTGTGTTTTAGAAAATATCCGAGTTTGAACTAGAGGATGTTCCTAGCCTTTAGAAATTTTAGAAACTTTTAGAAGTGATTAAAATCAATATTTTTAGCTATCTATAGGTCAACAAATTTCGTTATTGGAAAATATGATGCCAAAATTGATAATTCTATATGTCAAGCAGTTTTCTCAGATATTGGTTATTTCTACTAATTAGTATTCTACAGCAGTGCTTTTCAAAGTCATTTTGTCCCAGAACCTTTAAAACTTTCAAAAATACCAAAGTATATTTTCCTTGCAATCCATCCTATGTTTTACAGAATTTTATATAAAGACACCTTATGGGAACCCCACAGTTCAGCGGAACTTACTTTTGGGAACATTGTTCTCCGGGTATTGCATGACATTGAAACAATAATATACCAGGTTATTAAAATGGATAATATACTCTATGAGAGAAGACACTCTCAAATCATTTCAAATTAAATTTCTTTGTTTTTCTTACAGGATATAAAATTTGACAACTGTGAAGAGCTGTTCCCAGGCGTTTTGCACGTCAGTTGGAAAATACACGGAAACGATTTGCTTGTACAAATGGCCGGAAAAGTGGGTAAGCAGTTGCTGACACTAAAAAAAATTCACTCCTTACTAAGATGTTGAACAGTTGTAGTACTATTGTAGCATTTACCAAGATTATTATAACATGAAAACATAAGACCTTTTTTGGTTGATCGAGAGCACGACAGCCGTATTTTGCCATACGAGGACTTGATAGACATTGAAACCGATTATGAAAGGCTGAAAGCTTCCATGTCAACAATTTGACCTGGACCCACAGTCTCTGATACCGAATATACCAGCACCCTAGCCATTCGGCTAAAACTCGAGAGTACTTGATGAAAGCCAGTTACTTGAAAAAGGAGGATGCGACTCCTTCGTTTACATACATTTACAAACCAACTAACGGGTGCTATCCTATGAATTATAACATCATACGTTCTGATTAATTTCGCATAAAACACCTTAATAAAATTCTCACAAAATTCTTAAAATACTATACGGGCATTTGATGAATTATTGTTACATTGTTTCTAACAGAGTTAACCTAGTTTGATTTACATTCTATATATTCCATAATTGTAACTGCATACGTTTCAAAAAGGCAGTTATAACTGCTACAGTTATAACTGTTTTTTTAAACGTATAGAGAAGTCATAACTACTACAATTATAACTCCTTTAAAACGTATGCAGTTACAAGTTACAGTTTTTAATTAGTATGCCAATGAAAAATAATTTTTCAAAACGCAATTGAAAAGGAGGCTCGTGCCTAGCACAGAACTAAACCAAACTAGTTAGGAACTTATCTCCCTTTTCCACGCCATTAGTCTTGGAAAAACCCTTGTATCAGTGAAAAAATACTCTTCGGAAATTTTGGCACTTACCCTCTTTTCAATGGGAACGCCTCAATTGCTGTTTTTTATATGGAAAATCATTCAAAAACACTCTGGTGAATCCCCGACTCATGAAAAATATTATAATCAAGATTAACTTTGAGTTTTTAATTTGCTGTTTTATCGTTATGTTTACGGTATAATTTCTTTGGTAAGGCTTATCCCCAGTTCCATGGTATTCACACTCACTATCAATTTTCAGAGGAGAATGAATATATGTCTTTTGGACGAAGTGGTAGTGACGATCGTTCTTTGATGGAAGGGTCTGATGTGGCTGTTGCTTTCTTCGATGCTGAGTCCAGGACAGCAAAAGTCGTAGATTATAGCCTCACAGCAAAATCCCAGGTGAGAATTGAATCAGACAGTTTTTCTCCTATCGCTTTTTCATTTTCTCTTATTTCAGAGAAAAAAACTCTTCTCCTTTAGTCAAAGAATTTTCAAAAAAGGATGAGAATACTATCAGATCTGTAAAATCTGAAGTAGAATACTGGGCTAACTTTCAGACAAAATTATTTACATATCTCATCTGCAAAACATCCTCACTGAGAAACGAAGTGAAATACAGGGGTGTCCGGGCTAAAAATATCCAAAAGTTACGGTTTATTTTTACGGAACGACCCATTAGAATTTTTAAAAAATTTATTTAAATCGAAAGAACATCTCACCAAGTTTTAATATCAATCATAGATTTCAATCAAAATATCATAGATTTCGATGTGTGAACCTTTTGTAGCACGACAAACGTCTAAATGGTAATCCCGTTCTCTCCAAGTGTTTCGTAGTATATCAGGAGTTATTACACGAATTGCTTGAATGATATGCTTCTTTAACTCATCCACAGTTTTAATTTTTTGTTTATACACAACGTATTTAATGAATCATCAAGAAAAACGTCTAATAACTCCTGATATACTACGAAATACTTGCAGAGAACTGGACTACCATTTAGACGTTAGTCGTGCTACAAAAGGTATACACATCGAAATATATGATACTATGATAGAAATCTGAATGATATTAAAACTTGGTGAGATGTTCTTTTTATTTAAATAAATATTTTTAAATTATAATGGGTAGTTCCGTAAAAATAAGCCATAACTTTTGGATACCTTTAGCCCGGACACTCTGTATATTATTTTACTACATAAACTGACAAATATATATATATATACCGAATTTTCGCAAGAGACTTCAGGACTGCGGTCCACAAAAATAAAAGCATAATGTCTGAATTTGATTCTTGGCTTCGTTTAAGAGCAGTAATAAAAGTAATTAATGTAAAAATTTTCAGCCACTTCATCAAATTTTTTAATTTCATATTCAAAAAAAATTCATATAATCATTTGTATTCTACGTCCTCCTTCTTACCTGTTTCCATCTCGGTATTTTTCTCTCATTTCTTTTAAGTGCTCCGGAGACAGCGGTGCATGTCCAGACGAAAAACTGCAGGGTCAAGACAACACGGAAATGCTTTCTTGGGAAAGGTCTGACGGCATCTTGCGGGTCAATTACAAGAGGCCCCTAGCTTCAAGTGAGTATTGTTCGAATCTGTATTGGTGAATCACACAAAATGTTTGTCCTACACCTAACCTGAAAAACAAATGTTGTGAAAGTTCAAGATAACGTACTGAAAACGCAACAGCAAAATAAATTGTAGCGAGCTGCTATTGGCTTGGCTCAGTACGTAAGCCTAAATGAATACATACATTTGAATGACAAATATTTAATTGAATTAGTTATAAAGTATTTACAAATTATTTTCAAACGAGTCACATTAGTCATTGAGCTTATCGGTGAACATCGTGAGGGCAGTAGAAATAGCTTGGTTACTGGCACACTCTGCCAAAAAGCTACAGTACCGCTACCTTTACTGTCAAACGCCTTCGACTAGCACATCGCAGCAAGAGTTTCTTTACTCGCTACAAAGTGTTATCATGAAGATATGTCTCCGGATCTTAGTCCAGTGCTAGTGCTAGAATTTAGGAAAGAGAATCCATGATCATTAGTACGTAATCAGATACGTTACCAATTTTTAAGGGCAGAACCAAGATGCCGTATACTCCATGTTTGAAAATTTCAAGAATATAAAATGGGATCCTTTCCAGAATAAAATGCCAGTATGAGATCTTAAATTCAATACTTTACCTGAAAAGTCATCAAAAAAGTTATTAAAATTTTAGATACTCACTACAAAAAATTTTAGTGAGTTTTAAGGGTCTTTAACGCTAGAAAGATGAGAATTTTTTTTCTCACTAAAAAGACTGAACGCCGTCATTTTGACGGTTAAAAATAAAATCAAGAATTTTAAATATTTAATATTTTTTAAAAAATGGTTAAATACTTTAAATTTTGAGCTATTTCATAACAATATATAATAAGTTATTATATATTTAGATGTAATTTTATGCAGATATGCCGAGCTGACAACCTCATATGGTTTATCCGTAAAAATATATGCATGGTTTGTGCAGTCCTTAGTTTTCAACACCAATATTTCCGAAGAGCAACTATTTCTGTTATTTGCAAAAGGGGGAAGAGACGAAAAGTAACTAACATTTTTTCGGTATTATTTTAAAGATTTCTGCCTGTTTTCTATATTGCCGTCAAATTGACGCCGGCTTTCTGTCTTAGTAGGTATACAACACATTTTCTCCCCCTTTTTACTATCGAATATAGTTTTGTAAATGTGCGTACATATTTCGCGTAAAATTAGAAAAATTCATAAAATTTCAGAAGCCTGAGGACATAAATACAGACATAGCACTCAATAGTATGTCTGAAACCGTCAAAATGACGGCATCTGTCTCTCTAGTGTTAAAAGTGACATGTAGATTTAAGTAGTTTTTAAGCGCCGTCAGAACTTATATCACACCTGAAATCCCCATACTATGATCTTTACTAATATACCTTACAGCTGTAGCTGAAGATTTTACCGGGCAAAAAAATTTCAGAGGTCTGTTTTTTTTTGTGAATGGAACTCTCTTGTCTCTCTAGGTCTTTAAGGTGATTGTTCATTTAAGTGATGGTCGATTAAAATCAATCTCTGAAGAATGTTAATGCTGAGGGTGCTTGTAGGTGCTAAAGAAAGTCTCTCAAACTTTTATTTCCTAATCTTTTCAATAAAAAAAGAGTTTTCAATGTGAAAACAAATTTTACCCTTACATGCTTTGAGTAACACTTTCATATGTTGGAATTATTTTTTTCTTTTTTGGCAAATGACAAAAGACTTTGGGTGTAAATGATCTTATGAATAATTTGGATATACATTTTTAACAGCATTTTTATTTCATTTCATCTAGGTGATGGGCAGGATATGTCTATTCCAGTGACTATACCGGTGTCGGTTGTGGCAGCTATCGGTTCTCTGAATAGCAAGAAAGAAGTGGCCTTCCATATGCATCATTACAACAAAGGTAAATAGGCCTGACAGCATCTATAGTAAATCTTTTTTTTTTTTGTCCTCTTCGTTTTTACGTGTGCGTGTCTGTAAAAGTATATCTTCCAGTCAGTTACTATTTTTATTCGTTAGTATTTTCCATGGACAAAAACTTGACACAAAGCAAATTTAGATATGCTGAAGATCAAACATTTTGTTGGCTATTTTCATAGGTAAATTCTTCGATTCAATAAAAATTAAGCCAAAATGTATAGTCAGCAATTTCTCAACATTACAAGAATAAAAGGGATAGAGATCTCTTGCCTTCTTCGGCAAGAAATGTAAATGACGTAAATTCATTAGAATTTTACATAATATATATATATATATGCTTACATTTACCCTTTTTCAATGTAATTCGTACTCTTAGTTCACAAATTTAAAGCAGGTTAAAGCCCTTGTGAGTAATTCTGCAAACACTTTCTGGCTCAACGTTCCTTTTTACACGAGTTCCTTCTTATCTTTCATCCACATACTTAGACAGTGGTAGTCAACGTGGTTCCTACCGCCCACTAGTAGGCAATTCAACCTTTCATGGTGGGCGGTAGGAATTTTTGTCCGTTGTTATAAATTTTGTTCTTCCTCCATATCTCGAATACACTGCTAATACATTTGCGAATTTGACTTTTTAAAATATGCTTTTGCAATTTACTTTTGAATTCCATCTCTAAACTTGGATTACAGGTAATAATTCACCGGAAACTTCTTGAAGTATATTCGTGGACGAAGGAGCAACGAATGAGCTCCGTAGCCATCCGTAGCTATTTGTGTAAATATATATCTATATATATAAAAGAGCTTGTCTGTTTGTTTGTCCGCTATAGAATCATAGATTGTTTCACCCACCGGGACCAAATTCGGCACAGTTAATGTTTTGGACCCGAGAAACTTAAATCAGGAAAAAAGAAATTTGGGGCTCAATTAGTTTTTTAATTAATTTTTTAATGTTTTTTGTGCCCGATAGAGGTGCGTCTACCCCCTGTGGATTCCCCTCAACCAGCTTCGTTAAGAGGGATGGTTTGAGGATGACGGGGGGGTCAAATTCCAATGCGCGGGAGAAAGAGGGTTGGGCTCTGGCTCCCCAGATAAACACAACTTTCCTGGCTCTGCTATGTGTTGCAGTAATGGGAAAGTACAATTGCCTACAATTCAAGAACCACCCGAGCCTTTGAGAACATTACTCACAGGTAATACATCTGATTCAAAATATTTCTTACAAAACATACAAGCTTAAGGAAAAAGGCTTCATGGGGAATCAAGCCTTACTTTGATTAAATAAAGGGGATAACGCATCTTGCACTTTACCTCTTGGGTGAAATGGAAAAAAGTGCATTTTTAAGGGAAAAATAAATAATAAAAGCAAATGTAAATTATAAAACTTATTTCTTATTAAACAGTTCATCAAAAAAATCTAATTAAATCTAATTGAACAGTATCTAACAAATATAATTTAACAGTAAACTTATTCAATCCAAACGTGCGAATCACGCAACACGATGTTATTAATTCTCAATAAAATCAGACGAAGGTCCGCAGGCTCAAAGTTTCTTTCTTTCTTATTGCTTGTATATCATTTCAGTAGAAATGCGCTAAGCGCATTCTGTCTGGCCAGATGAACATGAAGAGCGGGAGTGCAGCCCAGTATTTTTTTGATGGAATGCATGAAATATTTTATATCTATATATCTACCCGGGCAACACCGGGCAATAATGCTAGTGTATATATATAAAGTATAAATAAAAAGATAAATTTAAGCACATATTTTTGCAAACCCTCCCCTCTAAAATTTTCTTCGCACTTGCGCTAAATTAAGTCACTGCGGATATGCACAGGTGGACGGTAAAGAAACTTTGCCATCAACAAAGATACAAAAGTGAGCAGTAGTAATTAAAAGGTTAACGACCCCTGTTCTTAAATATTTGGCTGTCTCTGCCAGTTTCAATCATGTAATTGCATGTATTATGTAAAGAAACATTCAGTAAATAAAGTTGATGAGTCTAAAAAAAGATCTGAATTAGTCCTCAGAAGAACTATAAATGAAATGTGCAACAAAGAGGGAAAAGATAGGATCACGATAATTCATTAGAAAATAAATAAAATTAATGATTTTTTTTTAAATTTAGAATTGTTTGACTTGAGAGATAACAAAATATTTTACATCGGTCATTAAAGTTGCTAACCTAAAGAAAGATATTAGTATCTGAATGATAACAAAACTAAAACAAATAGGATGAAAATTTCAAACAAGGCTTAAAAAATTTTCATAATATCGGTGATAATACTGATTGTTGAACAACTATATAATTCATGTGCAATATATGTAGTATATTTAATATGAACTAGCCTCGTAGTTGGCTTATTAAATAATGGTTGAAAACACATATATATTTCACTCCTTTAGAATTATAAACAGTGTTGTGCTGAAATAAAAATTGATAATTATTTTGTCTGTATTTTTAGATGCCAAAATGATTCATTTCGGTAGAGTGCCTCCTCAAGACCGTTGCACCCCTTTTCAGTTTTCGTCAACGACACCAATGCCTAAACCTAAGCCATGGGATTCTCTAACTATCACTGGTATTACAACATTCGTAGCCCAGATAGGGCCGTCTGGAGGTGACAAAGGATACTCAGCCATTACAGGTAAAGCATGTTGCAGCCGTTTTCAAAGCAATATGTATTTTTAAGCAAAATGTCTATATGAGAGAAAATAAACATTTCCAAACTCTAGCCATTCAAGCAGATCCACTATTCCTTCAGATTATTACAAATTAATGGCACTATCTTAATAGAAATTCTTGTAGTCCAGAGTTTTACTGGCTATACTCATACTACTCGGGGCGCGGTAGCCCAGTTGGCAAGAGCAGCGGGCCAGTGATCTGAACGTCCCTGGTTCGATACTCGTTGCTACAAATCTACCGCCTTGTTCACTAATGATGGCCGGGGCACGTAAAATAGGGCGTGGCTACAATGTCCTCCAAGTTCTCAAATTTACCTCTGTAGGTGCGGGGTCAAGTGTTCCGGTCTCGTCACTTGACTCGGTTCAAAATTACGGGATCGGTCATTTAGCCAAGTCGGACTCCGACCCTTCTGGTGCTAATTCAAAACGGGAACCGCACCTTCATCGCCCATAGCCTTCGAGACTTGATCTGATGTTGATGTCGGTCAAGGGGCATAAACAACAACAACAACTCATACTACGAACATAATCATTGCATGAGTTGGAGATAACCTTTACATATGACGGAACGAAAGAAAAACGTATTTAAACGGTACACTACAATATACTTTTGTTACCTCTGATGATAAATATCCATGTTCAGTTTCATTATTTTTGCCTTAAGGATTAAAAGGACGGAATCAAGAGGACTACTCGAGCTATATTATTAGCAGCTTATCAAACCATTACCGTATGCTAACTCTGACGTTTAGTCGTCTAAACAGTGAGAATATGAAACAGAACTTTTTTAAATAAATCTAGTTTAAAAGGGCTTGATATATACCTTCAAAAGAAATTTTTTAATTTAGTCATAAAACACGTAAAAAGCCAATTTTAGACTAAGAACAAGGCACGACTGTCTGGCTGAACATCTCGCCAAAATAGGGATTGTGAGTTCTAGCGTATGCACCTTATGTGAAAATGAAAATATGAATAAATCTCACTTGTTTGTTCGAAACTAGACTTTAACTTACGGCAGAATGGTGATTTGTGTGCTCTGTATTGGAGGGCCAGAGAACTCATGTCCTGATCTCACGGTCTTCAATTATTGTGCTTCTGACATTTTAACTTTTTATCTGAGAACTTTAATGTTTTTAACTGGTTTTAAGGCCTTTTGGTCGTTCTTCTTATCGTATCTCGTGATTTCTTTTTTGTTGCCCTGTGTTTTTATATTTTTTTAATGTTGGGTGAGTGGTCAGACTTGTTTGGATTAGGTTCCAGTCGGTCATATGTAACAACAACATATCTTCTAGATTCATTGTTAAAACTTCAGCCATACTTTCTATTTACAACAGCTTGCTTTAAATTGTTTCAGGAATTCAGTCATGGGGCATCGCCTGGTGGATCAATGGTCTTCTGATTCCGGAGATCACTGTTCACAGAGGAACCAATTACACATTCATAGTGGAAGGAGGTAACAACCCATCAAATTCAGCCATGTACCATCCACTCTACATCACCAATAATCCTGAAGGTGGAGCAGGTCATTATCTGGATCATATCGGACTTCCGGTGAGAATTTCCCTATTCCACGGTGTATTTAAAAAAACGCAATTCCCATCATTGTGGAAAGATAAAAAAAACTCCAAGCTGAGTTCCCCGAAATTACATGTCGTGCAATTTGGATGAAATTTCCGTATGATTCTCCTAAGAAAACTTTAATTAATCAGTTTATATTAAATGCAAAGAACACTCTAACATATTATTTGGAAGTTTCCTTTCGATTTACGGATTAATTCCTGACTGGGATTGTGTTTTGACTTTATCACACGGTCATCAACAAAACTTCTCCAAACGAGCAAATTTACAGGAATCTGACTAATTACTTTTCTCACCTCTATAAAACAATTCTTTTTGAAAATTATACGAAGTGTTACCGGGTTTCTATGCAAAAAAAAAACATATGAAATTTGTCCAAAAAAAGATGACTTAAATTATTTTCTTTGTATTTCAGAATCATACAGTATATGCAGGACTAATGATAGACTCTAGTCAAAATGTCATTCCAGTGGGAAGTAAGTTACTTTTCTATTACTTGTACATCCACAAGGGTTGCTTTTGTTAACACTGCTATCATTTTACTGAATATGACGTTTCTCATGTATTTGTCGCTCCGTAAATGGTTCTGTAGCAATATTATTCCCTTTTCCAAGTTGTATAGTTAGTTTACGGCAGAAATTAGAGATAATTATAACAAGGTATCGAGCGTTTCCGCAATTTTCTTTGTGATAAACACGACTATTAATGTACATCAGTTGTCCTATAATTAAGGAACGGAAAAACAATTGTATTTATTGCAATCCCCATAAAAAATATTCAATGAACATTGTAGGACAAAATATTTATTTTGCGGTATTATAACTGTTAGCATTCAAACATTTATTTATCTTAGTTATTTCACGAGTTTAGACATTTTATCAACGTAGTTTTCCTGACCAAATGTATAGAATTACATCTGTAATTTGCATTGCGTTTTGGCCTTCAGATTCTTTTCCTGGTAAAAAAGGTTCCTGAATGATCTGAAGAGGCAAAAATCTAATGTGTATAGATCATGTGGATATCTACGGTTAAATATCAAGATTTTACGCTTCTGCTCTTCCAACCAAGCGTTTATCTGCTCTGACGTGAGACTATGGTATATCTATCAAATGTTTTACCACAAGGCCTTTTGGTCCTCTTCGGAAGGTCCTCTTCGGAAGTCCTCTTTCGGAATGCTCTTTAATGTGGACGTCACCGTTTTCCTGATGGCTTCGACATCATCAAATCCTTTTCCCTTCAGCAAATTGGCCCAGCATGAGGTCTTGTTGATGCAGCATCCTCCATACTGTCCGAACTTTTCACCGGCAAACTTTTTCTTGTTTCCAAACTGAAAGATTTGCTAAAGGGAACAAGATTTGAGGATATCGAAGCCATTAAGAAAATTGTGACGTCCACATTAAAGAGCATTACGGAAGAGGACTTTAAATGTTATTTCCGAAACCTATACAGCCGAGCACAAAAGTACATTACGGCAGGTGGGAGTTACTTCGAAGCATATTAAATGGGTATGTACTTCATGTAATATTTTCTGGAGTTATTAGACCAATCATGGAAATTAATGGCCGCACCTTGTATATAACAGTCAGTTACTTTTCTTCGTTTCAGTAACAAATCATTACTTAGTTTCTTCTATATAAATAAAATTTTGCCCTTCCCTCTACATTTATTTCTATAATTGTTTGCAATACGGAAGAAGGAGTGTCGATATTACTGTTTATAGTAGCCCCATTATTCTTTTCTATGCCTGCTAGGAGATTATCCTAGGGATTTTTAGCAGTCATTTAATCTATATATATAAAACAGTTCCGTAACTGACTCATTCATTCACTGACTGACTGACATACAACATACAGACCAAACCGCTGGACCTAAAGGGCTGAAATTTTGCATAGCGATTCTTCTAATAGTGTAGGGGTGCACTAAGAAAGATTTTTCAAAAACTCTTCTTAGATTTTTTTAAATTAAATTTTTAAGCTGTTTCTTAAACTTTTTTTACGTTTGCATTTAAAATAATACATTGAGGGTTATAAAATTTATATCACGAGAAAGATCATAAAAATTCCTTCAAAATGAAATTTTTTTCGAATTTTTACCTCCATTTCCTGATTTTTGATGAATTTTTAAAGATTAATTTTTAGAATTTAATTTATTAAATGCTGATCACGTGATTTCTTTTTCTGGTACTTTCAATAAATTTATCGTCACGTGCGTAACAACTAAATAGACAAAAAAAACATTTTTTCTTTCTAATGCAGCAGACGATTGGATATTATCCAAAACAAATAAATATTCCTTATGATTTTTTTATAAATATATATATATAAATATTTTTTTACATCAATTGTATATATTGATTGTCTCATTTATTATAAATATATATATTTATTTTTTTGGCATTAATTGCATACATTTACCGCTGTATTTAATTTGAATGTACTCCGTAGCGAAGCGCGGGTTTTCAGCTAGTATTATATATAGGGAGAAAGATTCACCTGACAGATTCCCCCACATCGTAAGCGTTTAGCGTCGTGAGCTACTAGTAGACTCGGGTTAGAATTATGTCTAAGGCATGATCGTTCCTATGTTGTCCCCTCATAGGGAACGATGTTGGTTCCCCTATATGGTGCTCCCATAATGAATAAGCTGACATAATAGCATCTTCTTTACTAAATGTTGGTAATTGTGATTTGGAAACCAAAGTTCATAAGTTCGTAACTTACGATTAATTTTCAAATCGAAGTTAGAGAACATGTCGATCTTCATCTCATCATGAGATAAATTTATATGAAACGTGTAGAAAATAGATCCAAGGTAACAATGTTTTTGCTCTGGCAATCACAGAAAGGAATATATAACTACCTTAGAGATAATTATACTCCCCTTTGAACATATGTCTAGCATCCTCACGACTCTGCAAAAAAATTATAATGTTCTCATGAGATCATGCCTTATAGTTATCGTTTATCCCGATAATGTCAATTACGATTCATGTAAATAATAGCTATTTTAATTTTTTTTTATTTAGTTTTATGCTTTTATGCCCATACGTGTCGATATTTGTCTTCTTGGATTATTAAACATATTATTCGTATGGCCGTAGGAATACCTGAAATTAGACGATCATTTCCACCATAAAAAAATTTTCAGGTAGTCTCTTCTAACGAAACTACCGCGGATTATTAACGTAGGATTACTTATCGTTGCTTACATCTTTTGGTATGTATATATATCTATGGTGCCCGGTATAAAGGGCTTAAATTTTAAAAAAGGTGATTTTTAGATATTTGTCAGTATTGTTAAAAATAAAAAAATAAATCTTTTGACGTGTATAAAAGGCTTAAATCTATCAATTTTGTATACAAAAGTACATTTATTTGTACAAAAGTCGAAATTATATTTCTGTGATTGGTATTAAAGCCAATAACTTGGTATATTTAAATCACTGTTTTTGACTTAAGCCCTTTATACCGGGCACCATAGATATATATATATATATATATATATATATATATATATATATATATATATATATATATATATATATATATATATATATATATATATATATATATATATATATATATATATATATATGTCAAAATTTGTACGTATTTTGGTACTTCTTGTTTAACTTTTTACTGCCAAAATTATAACCTGTGAGGTACGGATTTTAGCGTCTGAAATTTTCCTTTTCGAGGACCGTTATGGAGGAACGTAATCCTACGTTAAAAATTCTAATCCTCAAGTGTTTACGATGTATCACACTATTGGATGATTTAAATTTACATAAGTGGCTAAACTTACATTTTTTGTCTTTGTTTTGAATACAACTTCAAGAGCGACCACATAGTATGTTTGTTCTTCTACAGGTGGACGTTACTGCGAATGGAAACACAAGACGGTTGACAAGTCTGAAGAGTCTGCTACTTTCTGGGACTACAAGAGAACCGTTAAACTAGAATGCGAAGAGGGTCGACCGGGAAGCTTTACGTGGATGCCAGATGAAGATACACCAGATCTTGTTTATTATCAGGTATAGATAATTTTCTATTAATTTCTCCGTAAAATTGTTTAAATTTAAAACAAGATTCAGTAAAATTGGCAAAGAAATCAAGATAGAGGCAACATGAGCAGGTTATTAGTAATGTTTGTCATATATGTATGTATATTAGGGTGGAACGAAAAAAACTTTTTTTTTTATTTCAATATGCTCTAGTTTTCAGAAGTTGCCTCTTAACAAAATAAAGACGAAAATTAAATATTAGCGTAATTGGTGCATGTTTTCAGTTAGCGCAAGAAGGGCAAACTTTTGGTTTTTATTAAATTTTTGACAAATTTCGCAATTATTTTGAAATTGAATACACTTGTAGTACAAAAAAGTAGCAAAATATGTAATTTAAACATACCTTTTAGTCAGGAGACCTGCTAAACTGATTATATAATACGTTTTACTTCATAAAAAAAATAGTAAACATAAAGGCACTTAAGGACGAGGCACTTAAAAGACACTCGGACATCACGGTGGAACGAAATTTTCTTTTCGGAATTTCAATATCCTCTAGTTTTCAAAAGTTGTCTTTTAAAATTAAAATTAAGAATATAAAATCTTTTGCTCTACTACAATATTTTCAAGTGCCGCAAAGGGCTTCAAAATGGATATTTTTATGAAAAAGTGATTATTTTTGTATTTTTTGTTAATTTCTCTTATAGTATATTACAATAATGTGTATTTTCTGTAAGTAAAAAATTCAAAATACGATATTTTGACAGAAAACATGCATATTCTAAGTATTTCTAATTTTTAGATGCCATAACAGAACAACTGATTTTGTGGAATTTCGCGATTTTCATCATATTAATTTTACAATAGCATATTCTTATAATACACATTGGAATGAAAGAAAAACAATTTTTAATTGACGGACCTTAGTTAAAATAAACAAATCACACTTATTTAGAAAAATATTAATGTAATGTCTATAAAGGCAAAACGTTATTTTGAAAATAAATATTCATGTTTTTCAAAAGTCCATAGTAATCACACATGGTTTCCATTACTTATTTCACTGACACATTGAATTGTTTTATTGTTTCAAATTTTGGCATTATCTTTTGAGAATGTATTTTTGTTTTTATCAATGCATCTCTTGCAGAAGTACCACGAACGGACAATGATGACCCGGTAACTAATTTAACAATACTTTCTAGTACTTGTCTGTGACATGTTATGTTGTTGAAGTCAATAATTTGTTTCTCGTGATCAGATTCTTTTGCTTCCCTTATAAACTGTTTTAGTTTGTCATCAGAAACATGCCTCGTCATAGGAGGTTCTCTTTCTTTAACATCATCCCATTCAATCATATCAATATAATCCTTGGCATCAAAGTTTATACGTGGAACTAAATTCTTTCTGATGCCTCCTTCATTTTCCGCCCTTGCTTTTAGAATCTGGCGTAATCCAAGCTCTCTTACATGACTGCGATCGTCTAATATCATACAAAGGAGGAGATTTTCAGAAGCGGCAAAGTATGCATTTCTTTGAATGACAAGGTCAATTACATTTTTAAGAGTCTGATTGAGGTAACGTGAATAGCTTACAAGTTTCCACAAGTGCTTCGATCCACGGATACAAGATGGTTTCAGCTTTATGTTAAACCAAATTGGTGCATAAACTTTCAAAATGTACTCAGTCAGTATTCGGAGATTTTTTGCAGGACATTCTTTTCCCACATACAAGCGAAATATTCGGTTTGCTAATGTAAGCCATCGTGAATGACAAAATTTTCCTGGTTTTCTCATGTTCAAATCAGAAGAGCACTTTCCAACAGAGATTGCATTATACATTTCTAACAAATATTTTGAGTCCACACTTAAATCATCCTTAATTTCTAGTAATGGAATGTTATTTTCAATAGCAGAAAATTCAATCACTGGAAGTTAATAGCAGTTTTCTAGTTGTTTACTTATTTCTCCTCCAAATTCATTTGGACCTTTAGTTTTTCCATCTAGGAAACAAAATAGGTGACGTAGGGGCAGTTCATTTTAAATTATTGATTTCAACAACATTCCATGTCACACACAAGTAGTAGAAAGGATTGTTAAATTAGTTACCGGGTCATCCTTGTTCGTTCGTGGTACTTCTGCAAGAGATGCATTGATAAAAACAAAAATACATTCTTAAAAGATAATGCCAAAGTTTGAAACAAAAAAACAATTCAATGTGTCAGTGAAATAAGTAATGGAAACCATGTGTGATTAATATGGACTTTTGAAAAACATGAATATTTTTTTCAAAATAACGTTTTGCCTTAATAGTCATTACATTAATATTTTTCTAAATAAGTGTGATTTGTTTATTTTAACTAAGGTCCGTCAATTAAAATTTGATTTTCTTTCATTCCAATGTGTATTATAAGAATATGTTACTGTAAAATTAATATGATGAAAATCGCGAAATTCCACAAAATCAGTTGTTCTGTTATAGCATCTAAAAATTAGAAATACTTAGAATATGCAAGTTTTCTGTCAAAATATCGTATTTTGAATATTTTATTTACAGAAAATATACATTATTTTAATATACTATAAGAGAAATTAACAAAAAATATAAATATAATCACTTTTTCATAAAAATACCCATTTTTGAAGCCCTTTGCGGCACTTAAAAATATTTTTGTAGAGCAAAAAGATTTTATATTCTGAATTTTAATTTTAAAAGACGACATTTAGAAACTAGAGCATATTGAAATTCAGAAAAAAAAATTTTTCGTTCCTCCGTGACGTCCAAGTGTCTTAAGTGCCTCGTCCTTAAGTGCCTTTATGTGGACTATTTTTATGATGTAAAACGTATTATATAATCAGTTTAGCAGGTCTCCTGACTAAAAGGAATGTTTAAATTATATATTTTTCTACTTTTTTTAACTACAAGTGTATTCAATTTCAAAATAATTGCGAAATTTGTCAAAAATTTAATAAAAACCAAAATTTTGCCCTTCTTGCGCCAACTGAAAACATGCACCAATTACGCTAATATTTAATTTTCGTCTTTATTTTGTTAAAAGGCAACTTTAAAAACTAGAGCATATTGAAATCCACAAAAGTTTTTTTCATTCCACCCTCATGTGTTTATGATGGATTCATTATGAGAACGCTCAAAAGTTCCAACACTGATTACCTCTTAGCAAATATCGTCCTCACGTGGTGATGACTTTTTTCAATTTAACTCACTGAGCTAATGAATCATCAGGACTCTTTAGTCCTCATCGGTACTAATGAGTTTGAGGGAAGGCTGAAACTCGAGGACAAATATCATGTTTGTAGCCTTTTCGTGACTTTTTGTTATGGATAGTTTATATATTTTGAAGCATTTATTAGAAAAATACGTTTATTTCATGTGTTAAACCATTGCTTCAAACTATGGTGAGGTCTCTCTGGAAAAACAAAAATATATATCTTTGTTACTAACTTAATCGCTTGCTTACAATTCATTTATGGAGACATACACAGACGAATCAGCGTCTCTCTCCTAACACTCGTTTATGTTAAAACTTATCTAATGTAAATTCTACTCAAAAATCCTTTACAGAAAGTTAATTATTGAGGTAGTAACAAGAATTGTATGTTTGAACGGGTATATAAATATTCTCTGTTAGAAATGATATTTAAAGTCTTGTACAATTATTAATTTTATATGTAGTTTTTGAACATCTTTTTGAATTATAAAATTAAATTAGTTTTTTAATATCAGTATAAATGTACCCATAACTACAAAGATATTTTTTATCTTTTAAGGTTTTTTTAACTGAAAAAATAAAGTACTTGAATATAGACTATAGGGACAATAGAATGAGGAATTTGTTATTATAGTGATCGAATGAAAAGTTTTACGTAGGCAACACAAAAGCACCAAAAATCAGACCATAGTTTACAAGAGAATAAACATCAGCAATGAGGTAAATGAAATAGTCCATAATTGCTCGCATCTAACCGCATATAAAATTCCCACGTTTCTACAGTATGTCCATTTACAAAACTTCAGAATAAGCTATTTTATTGATTTTATTGTTTCATTTTACAGTGCTTTACTCATCGTAATCTGGGATGGAAGATCCATGTCGTAGATCCGGATGAGAAAGGCGGAGTTATGACTCATCATCATCACCTAGAAACCAATGTCCCGAACGGCCAACGCCTTGAAGCGAACCTTCCGATGGGTCAACGCTTTGATGAACAACCCAAACCAAGCGTTGTCCCCAGTTCTTCACAAATGCTTTTTGGTAACATCCTTGTCATCTTGCTTCTTCTTGCAACAAGAACTTTTTCATCTTTATGAAATAGACACTAAAACAGTCATCAAAATCAGCCACAGATCTTAAAAAGCATAGATACACCTCTTGCTACTCTGAATCAAACTCTGTGTTCAGAAAGTTGCAAAGTGGACTGGATATATAGCTGACATCTGCTATACACCAGTTATGGAGCCAGTATTTTTTTTTCTTGGCGGTAACCTCTAATCATTGTTATATGGAAGAGGTTGGAATAAGAAACATTCATCCGTTACAACTGTATCAACAGAACTTAAACATCACCTGAACATTACTTTACACTGAAAAACAAATGTAATCAACTTCTATCAGCACATTTTCATGAGAGGAAAATAATAAGAGTTTTTTTCAACAGCCATTTGCTGAAACACAAGCACAACTTGATCTTCTAAATAAAAATGTACCAGCAAACAATTATCTCTCCTCTTGTGTCCAAGTTTTACTTTTATTTAAACCGTTTCTCAGCTTTGTCAGCGTCTTTCATTGGAGCTAAATCTTGCACTAGAGGGTATCTATGTCTCAAATGTGATCTGCGGAACAACACTAGAAGAAGTCATGTTTGTTTCTCTTGTTTTATCAGATATTATTCCTCTAATGAGGAAATACTGAAACTACATTCTCACAAGCGAACACTTTCATGCATGAAATATTTCAGTTCAAATTAATTCTGTGAGGAATGTACTTATAAAATCTTACTAACTTTTATCGGGGGAGAAAACGCATTCCATGGCTTCAGACAAAATTGATCTGAATAACACGTCCCTCGTGCCAAATTTCACTTAGGACGATGTTATTTTATACACCTGATATTTTTCAAAAAAGAACTATTGAATATTTCATGATTGCAAAGAACAAGAGTTAATTCAACTACAATATGAAAATCTGTTGGAAGTTATCATCCCCAAGTTGTTGAAGGAAAGCTGGTAATACGATTCCGAAGCTGAGAATACGATTCCTGACAACCGAAGTATACGTTCTAAATGCAAATTCAAATGCCATTTAGAGCCTCCCTTCTCCAAGTAAAAACTTGCAGGTTCACTATAATCTCCTCCAAAGCAGACCTCATAAAATAGATCTTCTTTTAACACCTGCCAAAGTCTTGCCGGCAAATAAATACGAGCTACGGGTAGCTTTTGGATGAAATCATAAAGAGGCAGGTATCACCGAGACAGGAATGTTTTGGGTACGGATAGCTATTTCTCCTTCTGACCAAACCTTTAATTTCAAATTTTGTACTTTTGAACCAACTTTAAATGATTAAAAACTCTAAAATAAAAAAGGATGATAAAAATTACCTTTTGACAGTGTTTGCTTATTTTGTGTATCTTGTTTTGTTTTAAATTTTAAAAATTCTGTGTTCAATTTCTAGTAAGGTTTAAAAAATTGGCTCTTTGAAAAGAAAATACCACGGGAAAGTACACATGAAATTCTAAACTGTTCAATAACGAGGGATGGTAAGAAAACTTTCTTTTGGCAGTATTTATTTATCTTATGTATTTCTTTTATTTCAAATTATAAAATGCTTCATTGGGGTCAGTTTATTGTACAAGGTCCTCGAATAACAGATTCTCAGAAAATAGCGTATAATGCATGAAAGTGACATGCGCTTAAAAATCTATAAATTATTCTGCAACTATGTGTGAAATCCATGATCTTGAATGAACAATTCAATGAGTCCTTTTCTCAAAGTTTCATTAAAAATAAGTCTACATTAATAATTCCTAATTTTATCTATAATTTTATCTATAATCAATATATTTTTGCACAAGTAAAATTGTTTTTGAAGTTATGAATATATCTAAATATATATTTTAAAAACTACTAATAAAAATAAAGTATGCAATAATTTGGAAACTGACCCCTTTTCTACATCTTAAAAAATATATAACTCTATCCTGTTCGACCTCTTAAAGTCTACAGATATTTCCTGTGACGGTTTATAACTTCAAAGATTCTCTGAGATCTTTATAATTTCTATCCGAGCCCCTGCTATATGATAATGATGTATACGATCTTAAATTTGTATCAAATGACTTAAGTTATTTTTTTAAAACGCAATGAACTTCTGTGACTTTATATTAATTTTTAAATTATAACAAAAATATCTCGAACAATGCACAGGAAAACTCGTTGGTTCTAAACAACTAAATGCAGTGCAATATCAGACAATAAACCCAAGAAAAATCTTACAAAATATATATAATTTTGCTTACTCAGCCGGAATTTATTCTCTACGAATCAAGCTGTCAGAACTTGCGAATTTAGGAATAATTCACTAAAAATTATCAGTACCCTTCCTCAATCAACATGGAAAGTAAAGCACCAACAAAACAGGAATTTAAAGGAAACATCCCCAGTGAATTATAGTTTATATACAGATCCATGTTTAAATATAATGTACTTCTGATTTTTTTTCTTTTTCTTCTTTCACTGTAACGCACTCGGCAAGTTTCAAAAATTCTGTGCACAAATTTAATCAGCTGCCTTCAAAAAAATATTGTGTACAATCATATGAAGTTATTCAAGGGCTCCATCTGAAAGTGAAGCATTCGGATTCGTATTTATGAAACTGTACAGATTAAATTTGGGAAGGATGTTTTTCAAAAAGGATCTAGTTTCGTCCATCATCTCTTTCAGAAATGATGTCTGTTGCTGAAATGGTGCAGGGGAAACACTCGAAAGCCATTTTAACATTTCATCTGTAACAGTTCAAGGACTCACATCAATGATTTTCTGTCAATCGCTGAAGCAGAGAATAAGCAGATGTCAACATCATAAACTCTACAAGATGGAAAATTATCCTTCTTGATTTTATAATAATCTTATATTACCTATAATGCACAATTACGTTGAAGTTACTTCGAAATTTTATGATTAACCCCTTGTAAAAATATGAGAATATATGAGATATATGAGAATCGGATATATGAGAATATCTCGTAATCTAAAATATCGTAAATCTGCTGTTAGCATTATCGAGCGAAAATACAGTAAAATGAAACTTTTTACAAGTAATATCCATAATTTAATCACTTTAGTTTTATCTAACTTAAAATTTCATCCACTTCAGAAATGGAACAGGATACTGATGATGCAATTTAAACTTCGTATTTCAAACCATTCATAAAGATCCGAAGCTGTGTTTTGGTGGTTAATTCAAATTAAAAACACATAAAAGATGAGCATAATGTACTTTTAAATAGAAAAAGTTGTTTCCCACAGAGGACAATGAGATTTTATATACATTCAACATTTAATCAAAATTATTCAAATAAGAAAACATGACAGATTTTTTTGAAATTTTGTTTGATTTCTGAAAATACCAAAAAATGTAGTCAAATATCATAAAAAAATTTCCTATTAAAGAAAATCTTCTTTATATCTGTCGATCAATGGGTAGAGTTGTTTTAATAACAATCTCCCGTCGATACCGTTTAAATAAAATATTCTGAACACTCTTAGGGGTCGTTTAACTCCAAATTTATGTCATTTACCATTTGAAACGTAATCATTCCCAAAATTTTTTTATCAAAAATCAAATGTGATAGTGGACAGTAAAAATTGAGCATTTTGACATTAATTGAATACGCTGGCCCATTTATCAATGAAGATTTCCCAAACGGATCAGTTTGACCTAGCAGTCTATTTATCTGTCTACATCTGAGTTGGTTTTAAAGTAAAAATGCATTGAAAAATTAGCAGTTGATTTCTTCAGAAGATTCTAGTCTCACCATTTTTACCCTCTCACAGTTTTATCGTCTACAATCAACTTTACAAGTAATATCAGAGCCGATGCCCATTTTATAAAAGAAACAATGTTTATTTTTGTGAACATTAAATTAACATTTATCCCCCATTCTTTCATTAAGCTGTATTAAAGCAGCTATGGATTAACCATGTTGTGACGATATGAACACTTCTCCCAGGTAGCTGGGCATACATTAATTCAAGATACGGAGTTTAGGAATTAAAATTATGTATTTAATTATATACAATATGTACACTTCAGTTACATCAAAAATTTACTGTCATAACCGCCCTAAGGCACCGGGGAGTTAAAATTCTTCCCCAAACAGTCAGACTTCACTGACTATATGAAACGGCACTAAGCCGGGATTCAAGTTCCCAAAATTGTAATCTGGCCCAAGGCCGCAGGTATCAGTCACCTTCTGAGAGTAGATCTCAAGTCTCTCTGCCTCTTTTTCGGTCCGAGGTTCTCCAAGAAAACTCTAAGCACCTCCCTGGAACATATTTCGTCCTATCATGCGTTGGTTTTTGTGTTTCGACGTTGATTTGCTGAAATCGGTGACATCAGCTATTTCCAACATTCGAGAATTTCTCACGCCGTGGGCTTAGCGTAACGAACCGTCCTTTTGTGCATGAAGAATGTCGGACTCTCCGTGTGTGGCGTTTGTCGCCAGCTGACACCCTCTTGCCAGTAGACAAGTAGAGGAAATACCGCCCTCTGTCCGGCGATGACCATCAGTCAGTTAGCTTGACACTAGGGTTCGCCCCCCTCTGTTGCCAAGGACAGGGGTGACAAAGACACATCAAATATTCACACGACTGACTGCTTGAAGAATTTCCTATTCTTCACAGCTTCCCCCACCCTTACATCATAGTTCGGGGATACCGTGTGGTACATATATGTGTTTTCACCTCTACACTTGAGCTCTGAGGCAAGCAACTTTAAGCACATAATTTACACTACTATACTTTAACTAACCTAAATAAACATAAATAACAGCATACAAAAAAATAAAAAAAAAATAACACACTTTCAAGTACAATTGTTGTAAGAACTCATTCTATTTACACCTTCATTCGCAAGACATACGGCTAAGCGTATCTGCATTCTGGTTAAACTTTCCAGCCCGGTGTTCAATAGTAAAGTTATACGGTTGCAGAATTAAGGACCACCGAAGAATCCTGGAATTCGTGCCGGTGTGATTTTTTAACCACTTCAATGGTTTGTGGTCTGTTATGATTTTGAAATTTGCACCATCTAAATAAAAATGTAGTTTCCGAACCGCGAAAATTATCGACGCGCACTCCCGTTCTATTGTCGAATAATTCTTCTCAGCTGGGCTAAATTTCCGACTGAGATACAAGACAGGATGTTCTTCTGCCCCAAACATTTGTGTTAGTACTACCCCGATCGCAACATCAGAGGCATCACATTGTATAATGAATTCGCGCTTGAAATCTGGCGAATAAAGTACGGGAAATTTTGTCAGGTTTTCTTTTAGTGTGGAAAAGGTAACCTCGCACTCAGGGGACCATTTTATTACTCCCTGTTTCTCCTTTCCCTTCAGCGTATCTGTCAGTGGGGTCGCTACAGTTGCGTAATCTTTGACATACCGACTATAATACCCCGTTAATCCCAGGAAAGCTCGCATTTGTTTTTTTGTTGTGGGTTGGGGAAATTCCTTTATGCATTGTATTTTATCTTCTGCGGGCGTTCTAATACCACTGCCTACAATGTGCCCTAAATATTGCACTCGGTCCTGCGCGAATCGGCATTTGGTGGGTTTTACCTTCAGGTTAGCCTTTCCTAGCCTTATGAGTACTTCACACAAATCTCGAATGTGCGTTTCCCAATCCTCCGAATATATGGCTATATCGTCGAGGTATGGTACCGCAAACTCGTCACAGCCCTGCAGAATTTCTGCCATTAGTTTACTGAAGAAGTACGGTGCGTTTTTGAGCCCAAAGGGCATTCTTAGTGGTCTATATGTGCCAAAAGAAGTTACAAAAGCGGCGATTCGCTGCGCCTCGTCATTTAGCGGAATTTGCCAATATCCTTTAGCAAGGTCGAGCACACTAATAAATTTTGCCGAAGATACACGCTCTACCCTCTCTTCTATGTTTGGCAGAGGGAAAAATTCTGTTCTGGTTACCTCGTTAAGCCGTCGATAATCAATGCACGGTCGAGGTTCTTTTCCTGGCGCTTCTACGAGAATAAGGGGAGAGGCATAATCGGATTCCCCTATTTCGATTATTCCCCGCCGTAGCATTTTCTCGATTTCTCGTTTTAATATCTCGTTTTGCCGATGGGATGCTCGATACGCCCTAGTTCTAATAGGTTTGTCCGTGGTTACCTGGATAGTATGCGTCACCAGATGCGTTACCCCAGGGGTCTCTGAAAATACCTCGGCATGTCGCACTAATAGTCCACGTAACTGTTCTAATTGGCCAGCGTCTAATTTTTCCTCAAGACGACTTTCTCCCAACAACAACTTCAGATCAAATACATTTGGGTCATCAATTACGTTTGGAAAATCCCAATCCACATCTGTGGGTTCCTTCACCGCTACTCCGGCTAACACTAAATTTATTAACTCAGGTCGTTTATAATATGGTTTGAGCATATTAACATGAAAAATCTGGGAACGTTCCCTCCCTTCGCTCAAGCGCACAATATAATTCGTTTCTGAGATCTTCGTCTCAATTATGCCTGGCCCTGTCCACTGCACAGATAATTTATGGGGCCTCATAGTGGCTAATACTAAGACTTGATCCCCACTTTAAATTCCCTTTTAACTGCGTTTCGATCATACCACAGCTTCCGCTTGTTCTGCATTTCTGCCATTTTTTCGGCCGCAAGATCTTGTGATCGCTTTAATCTGTTTAAAATTCTAAAGACATGTTCTGTTACAGAGGTTTCTGATTCGGCCGTTTCCACCCAATGCTCATACAGTAACACGTCAGGTGTCCTAAGGTTTTTTCCCAAAACTAACTCCGACGGTGAGAATCCAACAGATTCATGCGTTATGGTTCTCAACGCAAGTAAAGCCGCAGGAAGATGCCTGTTCCATTCGGTATCAGCTTCGATACAAAGAACCCTTAACAGCCGCTTAAGTGTTCGGTGAAACCGCTCCACTGGGTTTGACTGTGGGTATGACACAGAACTATGAACTATTTTTATGCCGAACCGCTCGAAAAATTCCGTCGTGAGGTGACTAGTAAAAGAAGTGCCATTATCACACTGTACCTCCTTCGGAAACCCCAAACGACTAAAAATTTGTAGTAACGCATCGGTCACAGAAACAGAACTAATATCTTTTACAGGTACAGCTTCAGGATATTTTGAAGCAAGACAAATGGCTGTAATCATGTACCTATTTCCAGCATCCGTACACGGTAACGGCCCACAAGCATCAATATTTATTTTGGAAAAAACCTCTCTAATTATTGGTACTAATTTCATGGGAGCCTTTTTCTTGTCTAAAGCCTTACCGGCACGCTGACATGGGTCACAAGAGCGTACAAACTCGTCCATTTCTTTGTGGCACCCGGGCCAAAAAAATTCCTCGCTAATCTATCACGCGATTTTGTTACCCCTAAATGGCTAGCTCCTGTGTCATGGCATAATTCCATCAATTTACCCCTAAAAACTTTCGGAACAACTATCAATTTGTGCACTTCACCTAGATGATTTTTTTGGATTCTAAACAGCATTCCGTTTTCGGTCACATACTGTCCCTGAATGTTTTTTTCACCATCCGTCTTCAATTTATCCCAAATCGTTTTTAAATCATCACACTCAATTTGAGCGGATTTTAATTCTGATGGTGCACAAATCAGCAGGTTAGGGTCACTTGACACAACATTACTCCCCTCTAACTGTAAGTCTATTTTCTCCTCGATCGGAACCTCTGCACTGAGAACAATAGCCGGCTCAGAAACGTTATCAGCTGGCTCAACCCCGGATTCTTTCTCTTTCGATTTGCTTTGCGAGCGCGTGACGGCGTTTAGTTCCTGAACTCCACCCCCTTTTCCCGCGCCTTCACAAAGAAGAGCAAAAGTACGATTCCCAAAAATGTACCTGTCTTGGTTTAGCGAATTATCGAACACAGCGGCCTTTGTGGTCACGCGCCCGAATGTCCCTTCTAACTCTATCCTGGCCACAGGGAGGCATTTTGCTTCCGTGTCAAGGGGTTGTTTTGCCCAAACGACTTCGCCCGTAAAGGTCTCTGGCGGAGCGTACTTCTGTGAGACCAGATCAAAAGTGGCTCCCGAATCTCGTAAGACTTGAGTTTGGACGCCATTGACCTTGGCCACACTCAAATATGGTTTCAACCATTCGTCCACATCATCGTTTTGTTCAATATTATTCAGAGTCTCCGCATCTCTCTTTTTTCGGAAAGGACACTTTGGACGTAAATGCTCCTCCGAATTACATTCATAACAGCGAAGAGGTTTTCGCTTATCAAACTCTTTAAATTTTGTTTCATATTTTAAATATGAGTTTTTTCTTGGGGAGGTAGATTGCCCATCAACTTGTTTTTCTGGTTCGGCTTTCCCCTCATTCCTAAACCCCAAATCAATTTGTTTTCGCACCTGAAATTCCTTCCTTCCATTATTTGTGATTCGTTTACCTTGTCTTACTGACTCGTAACGATCCAGTTTTTCGGCTAACACTGAAGGTGAAACAATGCTACCCCATTCATCTAAGAAGTGTTCCTGCACCTCGCTATTTACGCGTCTCTTAATTTGGTCCGCAATCACGAGTTGTTTCAAAGCCTCGAAAGTATTTATTCCTAGCCCTCAATCCACCCATTAAAATAGCTCTGCAATTCATAAGCGAAATCTTTCCACCTTGAATTTGCTTTGCGGGTGTGTTGCAGGAATTTCTGCCTAAAGGTATCTGGACTCAGTTTAAAACGGTCTAGCAAGATTTCCTTTACGTACTTATAATCTCTTGAGTCTTGTTCTGACTCACGTAAAACAATCTGTCCTACTTCTAGCGGCAATAACGAAAGAAGTTGGGTTGCCCATTCTGCTTCATCTATCTCAAGATTTTTAGCTTGGAGCTCAAACATAGCCAAAAACAAACTTATGTCTGTCTCCTCTAGAATAAATTTCGGCATCATCCTCCTCATTTCTGGAGAAGATCTCCTTAGAGAGTTTTCTAACGGTTCAGGAATTGACTCTCTACCACTTCCTGAGCCTATTATTTTGAGTCTCTCCAATTCGTAAGCGCGCTGTTCCCTCTCTCTCTCAAACTTTAACTGGTTTTCACGTTCAATCGCTTCTAACATTGCTTTCGCGTTTTCTTCATCATAACCCTCATCTGACATTATTAGTCTCCTAATTTCATTTTTGTTCATATCGGAATTGGCACAAACTCCAAGATCTTCCGCGAGTGAAACCAAATCAGCCTTAAGGGCTTTAGATAAATAAGCCATAATTTCAGTTAGAGAATTTAACCTTACCCTAAATTTTACACACAACAATTCTAACACAAAACACACAAAAATTTAATTAGCTCACTACAGTTTAAGCTTAAATTCAATTCTGATTTACTAAATAACTTTGCACATTCAAATACACTTTTATATTATACAAAACTAAATTATTTTACTCTGTTATTTTTAAGATTTGTTTTACTAGTATATTTAAACACAACTTTATCTATGAAACACAACTAGCAATGATTTAAGTTGAATGACACACAAAAAAAGGAACACTATTATTCAATTGCCTCAGTAACCCAATAGAGAAATGAAAACCATATAGTACTCACTGCTTTGACGACTGCTCTTGATGATCAGCATGAAGACGGAACAGATGACCACAATGGTTCTGTTTAACGTTGCAAACCGTTCGTCTTAATTGAAGAAACGGGACGTCACCAAGATTTCGTGCACTACGTAACAAAGTCTAGTAGATTGCAGACAGGAAAGCACCACTCGACGATTCTCTCTAACTTTCAGTTCACAGGAATTGGAGTTTGACGACAAGTAGACACGCACAAGGCAGGTTCAGCAAAGTAATCCAACTTGCTATTTACCGGAATCACAGTTCGAAGAAAGTAGATCGGAACGCCCAACTTGGCAGATCACTGTATAAATTACTACTCACAGGAATCTTCAGGTGGAGGGATCGATCAACACCGCTGCCACCACTTTAATTAATCTATATAATAAGACTGTGACGATATGAACACTTCTCCCAGGTAGCTGGGCATAGATTAAAGCAAGATACGGAGTTTAGGAATTAAAATTATGTATTTAATTATATACAATATGTACACTTCAGTTACATCAAAAATTTACTGTCATAACCGCCCTAAGGCACCGGGGAGTTAAAATTCTTCCCCAAACAGTCAGAGTTCACTGACTATATGAAACGGCACTAAGCCCGGGATTCAAGTTCCCAAAATTGTAATCTGGCCCAAGGCCGCAGGAATCAGTCACCTTCTGAGAGTAGATCTCAAGTCTCTCTGCCTCTTTTTCGGTCCGAGGTTCTCCAAGAAAACTCTAAGCACCTCCCTAGAACATATTTCGTCCTATCATGCGTTGGTTTTTGTGTTTCGACGTTGATTTGCTGAAATCGGTGACATCAGCTATTTCCAACATTCGAGAATTTCTCACGCCGAGGGCTTAGCGTAACGAACCGCCCTTTTGTGCATGAAGAATGTCGGACTCTCCGTGTGTGGCCTTTGTCGCCAGCTGACACCCTCTTGCCAGTAGACAAGTAGAGGAAATACCGCGCTCTGTCCGGCGATGACCATCAGTCAGTTAGCTTGACACTAGGGTTCGCCCCTATATGAAACGGAGGAGGCTTTAGGTATCGGGCTAAAAATCATGTGGCCCTTCACTGGCGGAGGCAGCAGGATTCGGCGCTGGCGGTTGAACACGGACATCTCGCCATTTTACGGGGGCGTCTTTTCTTCCGAGGCTTTCTTCGCAGCTCGCTACCTCAAATCGCTCTCTGACCCTCTCCTCCGATCGTCGTTTTTCTCCCACACACTCGGGGTTCATTTTTTCCCCCATTTGGATTATGACTCCTCCCCAGGTCAGTTATTCACGTAAATTTATTTCCTCTTCGATTTTTTTTATTCGAGGGCAGGATACTCCGACATCCCCACGGTTGACCCACGCGGTACTCTTATTTCCAAGAAAATTGGATGTCCGTTGAATTTCCTGGAATTTCTTTCTCCCGTCCTGAGGAATTCAGGGGGTGCGATGTTTCTTGGAAAATTCGTGCAGTTCCCCCTTTTTCCAATATGGCCGTTTTATGCCCCGTAATCGTGTTGGAAAAACAAAATGGCTATGACGTTGTAAGGAGTTCAAAATGTCCAAATTGTGGATCCTTCACAACACAGAGTTACATTTTTATGAAATGCCACTGAAACTGAGACGATTATTTAAGCTGCTAATGCCGACTTTGGCTCGAACAAAGTACGTTTTCAGTAAAAGTATGTCAAAAGTACACTCGAAACAGCTGCCTTTTATTTTAAAGGTTGCCAGCTATGTGCGCATCAGAATTCGTTGTACTGGTCTAAATATTTGTGGCATGAATCACATTTATACTCTAAAACACTTACCGTAAACTGTAACTGCTGGCTTCTTGAGCTCACCATTAGTAACACCTTCTCTTAGGTCATCCTCTGGCGTGGCATTCAAAGAACTTAAAGTTGTTGATCCTTCCAGTGGTAAATCAAAAGGGAAAAACATACCTGTAAACGTTTTATGTACGATAGAATTTATGTAGGAGACAAATTTGTTTTCAAAGCTTCATTTCAGTGGAATTTAAATTAGATTAACTATAGTATGTGAATAATGGTTGATACGACGATGGATCACTGGTGGACTAATTTTCTTTAAATGTCTTCAGTTCAAACAAATTTTTACTAATTGATAGAAATTGTTATGACATTTTTGTTCTTATAAAATTTGCCAGTGTATGTTTAGTTTGTCAGTATTACACATCATTCTAAATCGTAGCGGAATATTTTAGACTTTTGAAAGTAAAAGAGCGGAAAGTGCATGACTCAATCACTTATACTGACCTGGGTCGATGGAATTCAAGATGGCTTGGAATTGAAAACGACTGTATCGATTGGCCCCTACTGTTCCGACTCGTACCGGTACTCCGATTAATTCTGGTAATATAACGTATACTCGTGCAGAATAGCGTCAGCCAAAAAGTTCCCCAGAGTGCATTCGCTCATCTGGCATCTTCGAGGATTGCCATGCAGTTGCTTTGATATCTTACCAAGAACTTCATCACGGTGCGGTAGTCTACTATGTTCTGTAATATTTTCCAGCGCTCCTTTGGCATATTTTAGAAATGCTAGAGTGTCTTCGTCTGTAATAAAACAGGAAGAACACTTTTAGGTGTGGTACCAAAAAAAATTTAGTTGTCAAAAAATGTAACTATAACCCTAAATCAGATGCAATTGTAAAAATCACGAGATGGAAACTTCAAAATAATCTTACAAAAATCATAAAATCTTTCAAGCAGACACTCGTGCCACTAATTTTTACCCATCCAGTGTCAAAAGACTGCATTGTAAAAAAGAAAAAATATCCCTAAAACTCACGGTAAAGTATACTGGCAATTTGAAAGCCAATCTTTTACCGTTAATTTTAGGGTGAGACCCGAAAAATTGATCTACCTTTTGACTTTTGCGGTCAGCAAATCTCGCCGTAAAATCACAAATCGAGTTCATAATATTGTACTTTCTTAGTCTGAAGACACTTACAACGGATGCGATGGCGAAATCTCAAAAAATACTATAGAGTTTCTCGTAATCACGAAAGGGAAAGTTACCACTGTAATACCCAACTCCATACCTGATTTTAAATAAAAGATAGAAACAAAGAAATTAATAAGGGAAAGTAGTTCAAATGTGAAAACATTAAATGGCATTAGAAATTCTATCGTTTTTCAATTAACTATACCGCAGTAAGTTGCATTTGCACCACTTGTGAAATACTCTTTGAGTTTTGGGGTTTTCAATAATATACTGGTTTACTTTAGAGGATAGAAGGTGCAAAAAATTTAAATGAAGAAAAAGATTCTGAAATTGAAGATGATATTGTTGAATCGAAAAATCGTTCTCGCTTGATTGTACTGACCAGTGATGAGGAAGAAATTTATTAAATTAAGGTCACGGGGTGGTCTCAGGAAGTCTGTTTCAGGCTCTTCGCCATGTAAATGTAGCACTCATCGATATTATGTTGCCCCGAGAGGTTGTGCTGATTTCCGCCAAAATAAATGTTTTGATGTGTTGATCGTAGTCTGGCTTCCGATCATTTGGATGCTGTGATTCTTCTAGTGTTTTAAATCTTCCCTGTGACATGGTGGGTCCTTAATATCATCAGTATTCGCTAATTTGGTGTTATTCTCCCATATATGGGAGAATAACATAGGCTGCAATGGTGGAGCTGCTCAACATGGCGGCCGTGAAGTCACACTTCGAAGGCGTATAATCCTGAAAACATGAGTGACTAATATTACAGCACCACTAATATCTCAATTTTCTGTAATTTTCTTAAAGTCAACTACATTAGATACAGGTTCATCCCTTAACCCCTGAAACGGATCACATCAATATCAGTCGTAAGTAACCTAACCGAAGTTTCATACTTGTCATTGAGAAAATACTATATTGAATGCTTTTGATGCAGCACAATGTCTACTCAAGTCAGTATAAAGTTGTCGGAGTTCCAAGGTCGAAGACTACGTCCAGTAAGCAAGTAATTGTTGTCAAGATACATATGCTGAGTAAAATGAACAAATTTAAAATTAGGCCCACATCAGATAAAATTAATATGAAAATAATTACTGATTGGGTTATCCACAGTCAATGTAGAAGAATGGAGTAAGTTATTCGCAGAGATGATTCAAAAGTTCTCTGAGGGAAGGTAAAAATCAAATGGGAGGAGTTTTAGAATAAAATTAAGTAATCAAGATAGAAGAGATAACGTTAGCTCTTAGGGAGACACGCCCGGGGCCGTTTTCGGTTAGTACGTAGGGAGAAGTCATAGTCTGGGAACTCCGCAATTATCTCATTGCGAATATTAGAAATTTGTTCATAAAAAATTTAGATAATTTATGTGCACTTTCAGAAGAGGATAAAATATTGAAATCTCTTCGAATAATTTTATTAGACAGGTAGCAAAACGCGTGGCGAATATGTCTAAGAGTTTTATTTTGGACTACCTCCAGTTCTTTTGAATGGGTTTTTGCAGAGTAAAACCAAACGGGAATTGCATAAAGGGCGATGGGATGAATAATTTGTTTAAACAATCGGACTTTATTTTTCATAGAAAGATGTTGGCCGTAAACTTAAGTACGAAGTTGCATGGTGACTGCATTGCATTTATTGACAGTTAGAGACACGGTCTTTCCAAGTTATCCTAAGATCAAGGGATACTCCAAGATATTTTACTGAATCTCCAATTTAATAGGATATTTATTTAGATAGAGTCGCGTAGTGTTACGATAGCAGTTTGAAATGTAGATCGCCTGACACTTTGAGTGGTTGATTCGAATTTATACAATGTCTATTGAGATATGAGACTTTTACTAGATAGAGATATATTGGTGGGTATGGGGAGTCAGCCAAGTGATATTAACTAGGGCCTTTCCGACAGAATATAATTTACGGTAAGTTAGTGAAGTGCTAGAGAAGGGGTTCCCAAACTTATTTGGCTTACCGCCCCTTTTCAGAGAAAAAATTACTCAGCGCCGCCCCCCCCTCCATGGAACTTTACCTTTTTAAATGAACAGAGATGCACTAACATATTTGCGTCCTTTTATGTAATCGTATCTATACCTATGTCCTAGAACATAGTAAAGAAAAATGTTGTTCTAAATCAAACACCTTGAAGCTTGAAATTTAATTTTTTATTAAAATCACCATAGTAACATTCGCATTCGCATAACCCGATTCTCCATACGCATTCGCATAACCCGAATAAATCGAAGTTTATGGCAATTAAGAAAAAGAATGTGGACTTTTCCTGCAGGCAACTCTATTTTGATAGCACACGGCTTGAATTGGTGAATGAAATCAAATATCTAGGAGTAATGCTTGATGACAAATTTTGTTGGAAAAATCATATTGTATATCTCTCCAAAAAATGTGAAAACATTCTTAAAGGACTTAATCGTGTCTCCCGTAACACCTTTGGATTGAAATCCAATCTTATTGGTATGATTTATAAACAGGGAATCGTACCTTTTGTCTGCTATGCTTCTAGAGTTTGGGGTAACACTTTGAAAAAAAAGATCAACTGCCGTAGTCTACGCAGAATTCAAAGAAGAATTTTACTCAGAATTATACGTGGCTACAGAACAGTAAGTTACGAAGCCTGCTTTGAAATAGAGGGGTTTCCCCCATTTGACCTTTTCGTCCTGCAAAATAAAGAATTTAAAGATAATGTTGTAAATACTACCCAAGATTCCAAAATGTTTATTTCGAATCTTGCACTTTATTGTGCAGAAGTCGGTCAGAAAACTGGCTATCTATTTCTTCAAGGAAATCTTTAAACTGGCGATGGAGTGCTTTTGCCAAGATGCTGTTAATAATCTTAATTACCAAGTTCATGAGATCAACTATTTCGGCCGGAAATGTTTGGGCACATAGCGCTCCTTGATGAATTATGCAGTGAAACGCTAGAATTTCGGGGTTTATTTTTTTCTGAAGAATTGATGTTAACCCTCTATGTATTCCTGTCCTCCTTCTGGCTCCATCAGTTGCTATAGAAACGATTTTAGTTATATCGATTCCATTGTCTTCCAGGCATTTTTGCACAGCATTTGCTATATCTTCTCCACGAGTTTGCCCTGAGAGCGGTAGCAATCCTAGGAGTTCTTCATTTGGACCTTAGGACGACATATACCTGACGAAAAGGGTAACTTGTGCCGTGTCTTTTATGTCGCAAAACTCATCTATAGCAAGTGATAAGGCAGAAGCCAGTTGAATGTCTTCCACTTGCATATGTGTTACATTTGAAGACATTTTAGCAGTTCTATCTTGTACTGTTTTAGCAGATAATGGCAGATCTTTGATTATTTTCATGATTTCTGCTTTGTTTTTAAAATCACGAAACAGTTCTTCAGATGCACGTATAAAACAATCTTTGACGTACTCACCATCTGTGAATGGTTTTCCTCTTTTTCCAATTTCTAATGATACTGCAAAGCTTGCCAGATTTACATTATTGGAAGATTGCGCACAGTTACTTAGCATGGAACTTGACTGTTGTTGTTTTTTTTTTGAGCTCTTCAACAGCTTTCGTGCGTCACCGGTTGGATATTTACCAGCAAACTGGGTATGTTTTGTAGTGAAGTATCTCTCCAAATTTCACTTCTTATTGTGTGCGAGTTTTTCGTGGCAAATGAGACAAGTCGGAAGGCCATCTGTGTTGCATATGAATGCAAAGGACTCCGTCCAATCCTGATTGAATCCTCGATTTTCTTCTTCAGTTCTTCTCTTTTTTTTACTAGGTGCCATGCTGGTGGAGGAGCTGAAAAAATGATTTTTTAAAATTTTACTTAGCTATCTAAAACGGCAAACAATTTATTTACCATTATTACTTCGTTAACACGATCCTCAGATATGTAATCCAATTCTGTTACTGATTTTATTATATTATACGCGTACATACCTTTGAGAATATAATTCGCTTCTAAATCGTATTCTTCTTGAAACAACAAGCGAATAGACACTCAAAAACCGCAAGCGATTAAATTAACACACATGCAACGTAACGTCGACCGCGCTATCCGAGGATGACTGACTGACAACACGTCTAGAGTTTTGCCTAGACTCTAGACGGTGGCTGTTTGGGTGAGACGAAAAGGGAATGCAATTGGCTGAAAGATAAACATGGTCACGGAGTCTCATATCTAAGAACAAAACAATAGTTCAAATTTATCTCATTACGGTCATGTTAAGCTGAGCGATTTGTAATTAACAATTATGAAAATAGAAGCTATTGAGAAATTAGGTACTTAAAAATATTTTTTCTTATTTTTAAGGGTTTTGATAGTAAATTATTAATTTTTTCGTATGGAACTGGAGAACCGCAACTTTACATCAAGAGAGCCGCATGCGACTCGCGAGCCGCAGGTTGCCGACCCCTGGTATAGGACATTGTATTGTTGTTGTTTTCATGGATCCTATGACTGGCGTACATTTTTGGAGATTTCTACTGTGTTAGATGTATGTTTGTGTGTAATTCTTTATCTGTGTAATTGATTCACTTCCCTTTTACTATATGTGATTTTCTCTGAAAGTTCAATTTTTATCATACCAAGCAGGGCTCGATTTAGAAAATTCTTGACTATAGGCATAACTCGGGATGGGGGGGGCCCTTACACTGATGTGGGCGTAAAATTTCCAAAATTGACACACAAAAAAAATAATCATGAATCATTGTGAAAGTACCATTTTACCAAGAATTAGCTATTGGAAGCGTAGAAGCCTAGCATGGCGTAGAGAGCATAACTGGGCACGATACTTTTTCGGAGGCCCCTCCCCCATGGTCTTGGGGACCAAATGGTCCAATGGCCTTGGGGACCCTCTTCGAGTGGCGCCCGGGGCATGACTGACCCCCTTACCTCCCTCGCTACTCCACTGATGACTAGAACATTATCAAATAACAAAAAGCAATACAACATATTAACTTCTTCATTAAAACACCAATACAATGCAACCAGAAAAACTGATTAATCCCTTATATACACTACTAGCGGCCCGTCCCGACTTTGTCCGGGTTGAACAAAATATTATACCAATAAATTTCCAGTTGATAGCCAATAAATTGTAATTTTTTTTTACCTTCATAATAACCTAAATAATACCTTAAATTAATTTTTGGTTAGTGTTTAATGGCGCAAGGTCTAGAGAGGACAAGCTGTGTCAAACACATGGTAATACACGAAAAAACATACATATAAGTTATCATTTTTAGGCCAGAAGTCCATAAAATTGATGAGGAATAAGATTATATATATCAAACAAAGTGATAGAAATCAAGCAAATTATGGAATAAGACGATATAAAAACACAGATATAAAGTGTAAAATCAATGACATATAACAGCGATGAAACAATGAAAAATATGTGATAAAGCAATGAAATATAAAAGTGTGATAAAAGCAGTAAAAAAAATGAACGGCAGAGGTTGGTTGGTTGAAGTTTAATGGCGCCCGGTTCAGGGACCACAAGCTGCGCTATTCACATGTCAAAACCAGAGCCAAAACGCATATATAAAATTATAAAAAAATATCAAGTAGCCAAAACAGAGAAAACGGTATAAAAGGTGAAAACAACGATGAAGGTAAAAACAGTCGTATGTAAAAAGGTGACAAAGACCGTAATATAAGAGGTGACAAAGATGATAAAGTACATAAGACAAATACAGTAAAAAGTTATAAAAACAGTGAGGTATAAGAAGTGTTAGAACTCACACATGAAATGTGAAACTGCAAACAGGTACAAGAAAACAAAATAAGCGAAAGTAAGACAAAATAATATAAGGAAAAGGCACGGACATATCAAAAAAAAAAATGGAGTTAAGACTCCTCAAAAACAACCTCATAGTCTGATTCCTCGGATACATACAATTTTAATTAGTCTGATTCCTCGGATACATACAATTTTAATTAGTCTGATTCCTCGGATACATACAATTTTAATTCAGTATCCGAGGCGAGTCTGCGGACGTACTGGTTATTTTTAAGAACATAATTTGGATCTTTAGCTAGAGGCCAACGCACTTTCTAGAAATAACTACTTTTTTTTTATTTTGGTTACGAGGAATAGGAATATCTGCGTTTATGTGATAGGAGCATAATTGTTTTGAATAGGTAATATTTTTGCGAGTACAAGGTGGAGAAGATTGGTTAACTTTTTTATTCTGATCAGAAAGAGTAGTGACCTATAGATGAATAGACGTACTTGTAGAAGGTGCTGAGGATTGTTTTGGATTAGGTGGAATAGGTGTATTTGGTGTGAAGTGACTGGCGGAAACTTATTTCGATTCTTTATGGCGAGAGCGGGGTGACAAAGACGGCTGAACTTTTCTGCCACGTTTCGAAACGGCATTAACATTTGAGGGTTGTACCTGATTTTTTTCTGTTTGAGTAATAGCATTTATCATAACTTTTCTTACAGCAGCTTAATATGAGGAACCGACTGTAACGTCGGCAGAAACCAGATGTTCCAGGTGTCATTCGCAAACGTGCCCCCGACAGGGCCACCGTCAGCTGAGCCAAGGCCCGGGGCAAAATAATACAGCGCCCCCCCCTCAATATTTGAACATTGTATACATTTTTTTTAGTGATCTCTTATTTTAAGCCGACCCCGGGGATTTTGTCCCTCCTGCCCCACCCTGACGGCGGGCCTGGCCCGCGAGACATTTGGACAATCAAAGAAATGGCTCTTTCGGCAGAAACCGGAGGTTCCAGGAGTTGGATTCAACAGAAGCTTCGAGAAGGCTTTGGGGGGGGGAGAGACAGCCCCCACAGCTGGGAAAAAAAGTGGCAGAAAGATTCAGTTCGGAGCGAGAGAGAGAGGTTGTCTCTGTTCGGATTTATAGTCGTTTGGACGATAGACTTTTTTTATTTAAGGGTTGTTTCTTTTAACGCATGTTTTTGGATTAAATAAATGCTATTATATGTTACCTATTAAAGAAATGGAGTTGGCCTTGTAATATTTTATTTCTCCTACCCTCACTGCATGTGGAACCCATTAAGGAATATTGCCCCATTCACATAGGTGGGTGATACATGCATTGATTTCTCCATGTCGGAAGATTTATAATTTCAACCGCTCGGAAAAGGAAGTGACACCAGCCTATGGAGTTTTTGACTCGATCAGTTTCCTAGCCTCTGGAAAGGAAATGTTCTGAGTTATCTTCAGGGTCTGAATTTCCTTCTCCATTAAACATTTTGTGCATGTTCGAGGATAGGCAACGTGGTCAGACCGACAATTTACGCATCGATGGGATGCATAGCAGTTATCGCTGTCGTGGCTAGGGATGCGACATCGATGTTTTATACTCGATGTTTTACGTTGTCTCGATGTTTATTTTTAATGAAATAGCCCCATAATAATAAAAAATTGGTGGAGATATGCACAGCAAAGTTTCTCAAGCTATTCTTTACATGATTTGTAGAGATTCTCAGCTGATTTCAATTACACAGGGCTACAAAAAAAAAAACTTTTTTGGTGCCTAGTATTTTAGAACTCATTTTAGCTGTAAGCATTTAGGGCGCTGAATCTAAATATGAAATCTGTTTTTCTCTATCAGCTCTACTTTTTTAGATACAGTAAAACCTCGTTTATCCGGACTAACTGGGACCATAGGCAATCCGGACAATCGAAAATCCGGGTAATATGGGTAATAAACAGTACAAAATCCTTAACTAAGAAGACATAACTTTGTTTTGTAACAAAATTACATAGTATTGTTTACAAAACATTAAAAAATAAAATATTTTCACATCATTTCTTATCAAAGAATTCGTGAGTCTAGTAAAGTTTTCTTAAACTCAACAAAAAGCATTCATTACCATAATTTATTGTACAATCTATGCAGGAACTGTACATGGAATCAAACTAAAAAGCGAATATTTGGCGTACTTGTATTTACGTTCTTGCTATCATAGTGAAGAATTATTATCTAATGTGAACATTAAATAAAAAGTCTGCAAATCTGATCCGGATAAACGAGGTTTTACTGTACATCCACTTATCTATCAATATTTTTTTCTATTCAATACATTCAAGTATGGGAAATTTGTCCTTCTGGGAAACTGGACTCCTGGAAAAAATGGGTCTTCCTCAATGTTTTCCAGATGATTGGCGCCTATTTATTGGTAGCTCAAAGCGAAGTTTGAGATGTGTCCTTCTACACAATGGGAACAAATATGGTTCAATACCAATTGCTCACTCAACGAAAATGAAAGAAGAATATGACACCATAGCTTTGGTCTTGGAGAAGATAAAGTATCATCAACATCAATGGGTGATTTCTGTGGACTTAAAAATGGTAAATTTTCTTCCTTGGACAGCAAAGTGGCTACATCAAATATCTTGCATCGTGTGCCTCTGAGATAGCAGAGACAAAACACACCACTGGGTTAGAAAAGAGGAGCCTAAGAGAGAAAATATGGACGTTGGGGAAAAGAATGTCATTAACGACCCCTTAGTTGGACGAAAGAAAATAATCTTTCCTCCACTGCATATCAAGCTGGACCTAATGAAGCAGTTTGTAAAGGCTTTTGATAAGAACGGATCATGCTTTCATATATAATTTCTTGCATTTTATTATATAGACTTATAAACTATCGCATATGCAAGTCATGATAAGAGGTAAACCATCACAAATGGGGAAATTCACTGAAAAAAATTCACTTATGATGGTTTACTTCTGACGTACAGAATATGCTTAGGAGAAACGTCATGCCGGGTATTAAATGAGAAATGCCTATTATCTTTACCTCCAAAGGCAGCATGAGCAGTACACTTTGTTAAGCCGAATCGAATATGATAACCATTTTCTATGAATTTTTTCACCATTCGGCAAAAGTCGGTAATAAAGTTTTGAAGAGTCGATTGGCAGTTTAGTTTCTTTTCCTTCACTAACTTGAATCGGGTGCTTCTCCATAAAAGCTTTTTTAATTCCGATAGGGTCATTTTCGTTGGGGCAGAGGAAATATCCAAGCTGGTGTGTGTTGTGATGATAATTAATAGTTTACAAATAATTAACGTTTATATTAATATCGGGTATTCAAATAATTAAATTGGTAAAGTAAGTAAGAAGTAAGTAAATTTTAGTAACGATTGTGCTTTGTTTTAATAAATTTATTAAGCCTCTGCTAAATAGGTCTGAGGGTTTAAACTCGTGGTGATCAAATATTAATTGATTTGATTAATGTCATCGCATTTGGAGAAGTGTGCGCAAGTTTCGCTAAATGTTTTGACATTGAGAAGAATTAAGTTTGAAATAGATCATCACGGGTTATACCTTATTGTTAATATTGATAAATTAATAAGCCTTATTTTGAAATAATTGTGAGGTGGCTGGTACGCTGGTGAATTTTTGGGTTTTTTATTTAATGAATGAATACAAAATTATAGTGTGTCTTTTCTTTTAAAGTTAAAACCTTCCTTTTGAGAACCCCTTTTTGTCAGTTGATCGTAAACTGAGACATCCGATAGCGACTGGTCACGGACACCCTCCCCTTCGGGACGTTTGGAATGTTGATGAGCCAAGCAGATACGAATGCGCTCCCTACGCGGTTGAATACAGTGGCTTGTAGATGGCGGCGTTTTCAAGGAGGAAAAATGTAATCAAGAATTATTATGTGAAATAAGAAAATGAAAAAATCAACAATGAGTCGGAGAGGAGATTCCTTCGGCTAATTCCGAATTTCAGCGTTTTCCTCGTCCGGGATTGACGGAGCGGATTGGACCTTCTTACTTTCCGCGGAATACAAAGTGAAAAAAGGAGCGTCAACTCGGGGGCGGAGGGTGCAAGTGGACACGGAGGGGGAGAGGCGAGCGAAGAGGCTGTGAGCTGACCCCAGTGCCTTGATAAAAAGATGATGGCGGTACGGAAAGGTCCGATGACGTTCATGTCTTGGCGTCATGCACGCTTTAGAAAATGGCGTTAAGGCTCCCCTCATGACTTCTTTAAATAATAGTGTTTTTTTTTTTGTGCTGCAGCATTTTAACTGGGTAATATGATTTTAATTTCCTTTTTTGTTTACTGAATTTTTCTATAGTTTTTCTTTTGTTTTTTTTCATCACTTTTTCATTTAGAAGGTTTTTTTTCTCACCAGCCACTATGTTAATAACTGTTAAACTAATAATAAATTGTACTGTAAGCAAGCAAGATTTTTGTGATATTTATAAGTTTATCGGGAGGAGATATGGAATCCTCAAGTGTTATAACATTTTTTTGTTAAGGTATTTGTGTAATATTGTGAATGAAATCGGAAGGAATAAATTTGTTATGTTAGTTTGTAAAGTGGTGTCATGTCGGTCCTTGCCTTTTTAGTAAATTTTCTGATTTTCAGCTTTAGGTTTTATTTTTATTTCAGCAGATATGAAGCTTTTCTTTTAGGTGAGATAATTTTATTTCTAGGTGTTCTCCAAGGTTAAGTAAATTTATTAGATTTAATTTCATTTTTCTTTTGGCTCATTAATCACCACAGTGATGCAGACAGTAATGAACCTAGGGTAAATTTTAATTATTATATGTTTATGGGTTATTGCTACACACAACGCAACTTTACCATCTATCTTAAAATGTACTAACCACTAATGGCCAAATGGCAAATATTGTTGTATTTAAATTTAACTGAAACCCACCTTAATTAGTAAGTTTTATTCCTACCTTTAATTCATTAATTAGTAACTAGTAATTATAATATTAAAGTATTTAAAATAAACCCTATATATATACAAACGTCGTTGCCACATGTGCAACCGCATCAGGTGTCTTTTGGTGGGTTTTGTCATCATCATTTTTTGTGTCAGAGTTTGAATTAGTTCTGATTAGATGAGATTTGATGCCCTAAAAATGTATTCCAATGAAAAAAGAGCTAGGATGTTTATTTAGGAAGTTATGAGTCAATAACCAACTTTTTTAGCACGGTTCCAACTGAATCAACTGTCCGGATATGAGCTGCCATGTTGGATCGAGGAGTCAGTCGAATTAACCACTAGCAAAATTAAATTTTTAATTTCCCAAATTTTACCTAGTATTTTTTTAAATCCCGTCCGTATTAACTGGATGTCCGGATTAGGGGTACTCTATTGTACTTATGAGCTAAGAAACTATTTCCAACTTTCTTACCTGTATTTGATGTATCATCGTGAGCCAAAGGCTGACTTTGCGACTTAGAAGTGGAACTAGTTAACCAATTTTTTAAACTTTTGGAACTTTTTTTCAACGTCTAAAGATTTTCTCTTCTTTTCGTAGCGCCACTTTGATACACACGTTTCATGTTGACAGAACTATCTAGTGCACTAACAACAACATACGCTGACTGAGAGGTGATGAAAACCTCCAAACTGTTTGAAACAACTGTTTTTCACTAAACAACGAGCAAACTGCTTTTCGGAACCGGCCCAAACACTTGAAACTGTTTGATCTGGGGATCAGACTGCCTGTTCTCTAATCTCAACTGCTGTAAGGTCACAACATAACTTATCATAAAAGAACAAATGTAATGTTTTAACTGTTTTTACTTTTCTCCCCTTGTCTATCCGGACTCAAGAATGTCTCGTTCTTGAACGGAAACAACTGTTCACGACAAAGGTACTGACAACTTACTCTTCTCTCAAACAATAAAATTGTCCATTTATTTCAATTAAAACTGATTTTAGATCTAAATAAGAACTGAAGTAATTTAACATATTTTTAAAATTATGGAAACTGTTAATTATTTGTATAATGTATCGGGAATCCATGTAAAACACTTCAACAAAAAACTTTTTCCGCTTTAATACAAAATATATAAAACTATTTTTATTTCTGAATTAAAACGTAAAAAAAATATTGATTGGTTAAAAATATAATTTGTTTAATTTCTCATTTTTCCGTTCCGAGATTAAACAGAAAAACTACACAATAAAATTAACTTATTTGTTTGTGTTTCTGTTAGAACAGAACAGAAAACAGACTAGATTGGGATACCGAGTCTGGACTTGCAGTTTCTTCTTTACGTCAACCTGTTTATTTTCCAAACAGTTGTTACAATTCTGCAAACAGTTCGTTTGGACTTTGTGAAAACAGCGATGCGTCAGTCGCTTCCCTTCACCAGCGACACGTCCACACACAATACTCGTACATATGCAGACTGACTGTTCTGCCTTACTGCTGTGCTAAGAATAAACATTTACTCACGTTTGAACAACAGCTTCAAATTGAATGGACACGCGTAAACTTTCTGGCAAAAAGGAAAATGACTCTAGTGCAACTAATTATAAAATTGTGTAGTTAAAAAAGTGCGTGAGTAATAAAAAATACAAACCACTTCTTTTGGGGCCCCAAGTATAAGCCACTTTTTATAGGTCCTTTCGGGGCCCCCCTGGGTCGGGCGCCCTCGGCGATCGCCGATTAGCCTACTTAGCCAGTCAGGGCCTGAAGCCAGTTTTAAAAAATCGATGTTCTAAACCATCGATGTTTAAAAACATCGAAGGTTCTTATGCGATGTTTTGTTAGCATCGATGTTTTAATATTGAATATCGATGTTTCAAATCATCGATGTTTTGTTGTCGATGTCGGATCCCTAGTTGTGGCCAACTTCTGCGCAACGGGCGCGGGTAATAGACCGACGAGAAGAATCTTTCGAATGTCCAAAACTTTGGCACTTAAGCATCTTAACGGATTCGCGATGGAAGGACTCACAGGACTACGGAGCCACGCCATCTTCACCTGACTTGGAAGATCCAGCATGTCAAACGTCATGATCAGGTGCTTCGTCGGAAACGCCTCCCCCTCACGACATATGGTGATGCGTCTTACAGTTGTTACCTTTTGTTCCCGAAGATTCTCCAAGCTTTCATCTTCCGGAGTTTCTAGAAAGTCAGACTCGGAGAAAACGTCACGCGACGAGTGGTGTATATATATATATGTGGGTTCTGTAGATTGTGATAAATAAAAATACCTTCTTTAAAACAATGACACACATTTATTGAGAGATCAATACGTCGCAAGTAAATAAAAACAGCCGAGAGCGTCTTCACGTCAAAACTTCTTCAAGGTACACACCCACCGTCGTACTTATATACCGCCGTTCCACTCGTTGCCACTCCGCGTCTCAAAACATCTCACGCTCCGAGTAACTTCTCGGAGTGCGGGAACTCCTGCTGAGGGGCGTGGCCAAGAACGGCAATCAAATCCTACAATTTCGGCCACTCTGGCAGCGGCTTGACCACAAGCCGGCCAAATGTAGATGCAGCAACAGTCACAGGGCAATGGACGACGACATCACATGCAAAGAAACAAAAAAAATAACAGTGCACGTAAATCAAATCAAGTATTAGGTTAGGTAGGGGATGCCCATGGTTTTAAAAATTCAGCACATGAGCTAGTCGTTATGGGACCTTCATGTTGTCCAACACGATGCACATCGTAGGTGTCATTGGGCTTCACCTTGGTCACTTTATAGGGATCTAAAAATTGACCTCTTAATTTCCAACCAGGACAGGCTTGAGTTCTCTTATTGCCAACGTAATCACCTACTTTATACTGAGAAGGCTTACGTCGGCGCTTGTTATAGGATTTCTTGTTTTCTTCCTGAACCTTCAAAATTTGCAGGTTTGCAGTTTCTCTTAAGTCATTTCGATTTTCTTGAAATTGAGCTAAAAATTCTTCATCAAGTAGCTGTCTTAATTTAAGCAACTCAGGATTGCGCATTTCCACTCCAAATAACAGTTCAAAGGGCGTTGTACCAATACTTCTTTGGTGTGTAGAATTCAAAACAGTTTGTAACTTATCGTCGTGTTGGTACCACTTTGTCGGTTCATCCACGGATAATTTGGTCAAAACTGGAATGATAGTCCTATTCACACGCTCAATTTGTCCGTTTGCTCTAGGTAAACCCGTGGTTATCTTAGCATGTTGGATTTGTTCGGTTTGGCAGTACGACTGAAATTCGTCAGAATGAAAAGCTGATCCCTTATCAGATACAATGCGATGGGGATTCCTGCTTAATGCGTCGGAGTGCTTCATTAAAATGCCTCTGCGATGTTCGATAGAATAGTGGTATTCTTCTAGAAGCAAAGCCCATCTTGCAACTCTGGTGGTCAAATCCTTTTTATTTAATGTCATAGTAAAGGCGAAACAGTCTGTTACAATTTTTAATTTCAATCCCAAGAGATGCACCCGAAACTTTTTAACTGCTTCAATCACCGCTAAAACTTCTAGCTCGTAACAGTGATATTTCATCTCAGCCTCTGATGTTTTTCGACTCATGTAATATACAGGATGCATTTTACTATTTGCGTCGCGTTGCATCAGTATGCCTCCAAATCCATCTTGAGAAGCATCAGTGTGTAATTCCGTTTCGGCATATGGGTTGTATAACTTAAGAACATGAGTTTCCGCTAACTTTGTTTTTAACAATTTAAATGAAGTTAACTACTCAGGGCCAAAAATAAAGTCACAGTTCGTTTTTGTTAAGTCACTCAGAGGTTTTGCTATAAGTGCATAATCCTTAATGAATTTGCGAAAATAACCCGTTAGTCCTAAAAAAGATCTAATGTGTTCAACATTACGTGGTTGTGGGAAATTAACCACTTCTTTGGTTTTATTAGGTGATGGCATCACGGTATTATCTTTTATCACATACCCTAAGTATTCGATAGTATGCATTAAAAATTTGTATTTTTCCAATTAATTTTCAAACCATATTCTTCAGTGCATTGCGTATATCCTCAATATCATTTAGCTTCATTTTCATATGCAAAATCAAGCAAACAGGACAAGAACAAGTTTTTACTCACCATTTTTTTTCAAATTATTCCCAGCGTCGTAATCCAAAACACAGTAAGCTCTATGCCACAATCTCACTTATAAAAATCCCACTTCTGGCACCACTTTTGTGGGTTCTGTAGATTGTGATAAATAAAAATACCTTCTTTAAAACAATGACACACATTTATTGAGAGATCAATACGTCGCAAGTAAATAAAAACAGCCGTCGAGAGCGTCTCGCGTCAAAACTTCTTCAAGGTACACACCCACCGTCGTACTTATATACCGTCGTTCCACTCGTTGCCACTCCGCGTCTCAAAACATCTCGCGCTCCGGAGTAACTTCTCGAAGTGCGGGAACTCCTACTGAGAGGCGTGGCCAAGAACGGCAGTCAAATCCTACATATATATATATATATATATATACATTAAATTTTCAGTCGAAACAGAAAGCCAACACATGAAGATAAACTACATCAAAATATCAGAATAAAGTTTTTTAATGAGTATAGTTTAATAGTTAAATATCTCTGGTATCTTGATTTGGTTAGCTTTCATAGGTTCCAACTTTTATAGATATTTCTTACACAGGAAATCACTTTCAACGGGACTTTCTTTGTAAGTATTTATATTAAATTCCACTTAAAACTTTCTTCTGTAGATGTTTTTTATATAATTTAATCAGTGATTTCTCCCCCTTAACCTTTGAGTAGGTGATTTTTTAAAATTCGTTTTTGCGTAATTTTTGTTATTTTAATAATTTTATTTTGATATGGGGTAAAGTTTTTTCTTCCCCTCACTCCGTGAAATGAATTTGAGTGAACAGTTGGTGTTTAATTATATGATAAACAATAATTTAGTTCACCCTTTTTCACAATATATAAATAGAATATAGGTTTAATGAAATTTATTTAAATACGTTTTCAAGAGAAAAGAAGGGTTATAGAGAGACTCAGTGGGGCATCCAGGGGGGAAGGGGCCCCCCCCCCCCCCCAAGGAAAAAGAAATTGCATTATGAATATTGATTTTGCATTATAAATATTTTTATCCGTTCACCTCGGACCCCCCCCCCCATGCATAATAAATATTTTTATCCATTCATCTCCGCCCTCCCCCCCCCAAGAAAAAATCTTTTGTGCGCCACTGGACAGACTCAAATATATTTTGATTTTGTTTATGTGCATTTTTAATTATGTCAATACCTCTGCGCCAAACAAACATCTTTTAAATATGCGGGCAAAAAGTAAACTATACGTTCTCTATACGTTAAAAAAAATCAGCTACACTTCGTTGCGTTGGCGATTTTTTTTCAATTTGTCCGAAATGCGAAACTGTCGACTTCATTTTGAGAAATCTGATTTATTGTACTTTATTTCTAAATATGGTGTTGACGGAAAAAAAACCTCTAAATTCAATTATCAAAACAACTGAACAAATAAATAGGAACAATTCATAGAAACTAATGCAATTTTATTTTTCTCGATTTCATATTTACAGTATTATAGTACATATATTTATAGTAAAGAATACATAATTATACAGTTTATATATTTAGAATACAGAAAAAATCTCTTTACAATAAATTTGCTTCCATTCATCATTTACATTTGCTAGTAACGCAAAGATAATCCTGCATGTCTGCAGATTTTTTCATTCTTACATATGCATTGACTAAATTCATTTTACGAAACCGAACATACATTAACAGGAAGAATCAAATTTATGCATGAAACAGCATTTCATTAGAAAAGAAAAAGTACTACAAAGAATAGAAGAAAATATATCAAATAAGTCTGAAATATATTTCTTTCGTTAAAATTTCTTTATACACACTTATGCCGTCATAGAATTAAGCATTTATGTCTCTACAAATTTTCAAGTTTTTCTAAATCAGAAAGTCTTTATTTTAAGAACTTCTATTTTCAGTTTCTGAAAATCTGCATAAGAAACTAAAATGCATGGGCGTGCCGTGAAAGTTTTTCACACATTAAAGCCTTTCAGCCGTTCCCTTCTTCAGGAAAAGAACGTTGCCCGGGAGCACCGCTAGGAGGTAAGGCGTCATATACTCCCCTTACAGCGAGACCATCCGCTGACTTAGATGTTGGAGTCAGCGTGCTTCTCGCCTTTTTGGTGATGGAAGAGGCACGGAGTTACTGGAGGACAGATGTTGGCATTTTTTGGAATGGCGGGAGCCAGATGTTAGAGGCTTTGGAAGTTGGAGACGAAGTTGTGTCAGCCGGATGTTATTGGCTGTGGATGTGAAGCAGACAGTATGAGCCCGATGTTATTGGCTGTGGATGTGAAGCAGACAGTATGAGCCCGATGTTATTGGCTCTCGAGGTGAAGACAGTATAAGCCCGATGTTATTGGCTATGATAGTGACGACAGTATGGGCCTGATGTTATTGGCTCTGGAGGCGAAGAGGAAATAATGAGCCTGGTGTTATTAACTCTGGAGGCGAAGATGAAATAATGAGCTTGATGTTAATGGCTCTGGAAGTGAAAATAGTATGAACCTGATGTTATTGGCTCTGGAGGCGAAGAGGAAATAATGAGTCCAGTGTTAATGGCCCCGTTAGTACACTTGAAATGGAAGCCAGTTGTTAGAAGTTTTGAGAAGGAATGAGAGGAATTGTAGGCCGGAATTCGTTTTTTTGAAATTGAGAAATTTTGAGCCTAAGATCAGCGGCTCGAGTAACAAAATCATAATTGGCCTTTCAGATACGTTAGAAAATAAAAGAACAGTGGCATCAAGTTGTTTACAATGAGCGAAATGAGAAAATTTTCACAATGTGAGGTTAAAACTGATTATCAAAGTCAATTATTTAAAGTTCTTTCTTATTTTACACACAGTTTAACAAGATAACTTTCTGAGAGCAATTTTGATGTTGTGGGGTTAAATTTACTCTCCGGAAGATAAGCAACAGCAGAATAGTTTCTTAAAACGCTTCTTTAAAGTGCGCTGAGGAGGAGCCGGTTCCGGCTTGGGAGAACAAAGTGGAATTGTAATCCACTCCTCTTCAGTAACGTACTGATTGAAATTTTTTCTTAGACAGTCATCCAAATATTTATCGATGAGAACCTTCTTAGGTTTAGGAGGCGGCCCCCATATTGGAGGACTGCGAGAAATCCGACGTTTCCTGGGCTCCTTTGCAGAGATATAGCTTTCTTCAGAGCTCTCGTAAGCAGATTCATAAAATCCAGAGCTGTCCTCATCGATGACCACTTCTCCCGACTTTTTACAGATGGTTGCTTTTTTTGGCTTGATTTTGTCCCAGATTCCATGAAGGACTAAAATAAAACCCCAGATAGCCAAAAAATAATTTCCAGTGAACAAGTTTTGCAGCATCAAGAAAATGGCCAAAGATAGGAAATACATGACTTTTTTTCTCTCAAATGTCAAAACACTTCAAGATAGTAACGTATAATAAGCAAATACGCCTTATAACAATAAATATCAGGCAGCTCTTTTTTTTATTTAGAAAACAAGAGTTTTAAGAGTGTAAACCTTCTCAAGCAAGAGTTTGGTTTAAAATAAAAATGGAACACCGTTTGTTGCGTCATGATATTCTTTCTTATGACTGTGTTGGTATCTAACAATGACACAGTTTTTAACATTTTTGCTAAACAATGCAAACAATGTATATTCGTCATCAATCGTGAATAATAATGTAAACACATTATTTGCAAAAGAAACGATCCCAATCAGCACAGTTTACAACATTAGTTGTGTACTAGTTAATAATATTGATAATAATAGAAAAAAATTATAAATACATAAATAAAACGTTGGAAAAGAAATACTTGATGGAATATAACTATGCATTTAAATATTTTATGCATCTGAAAAATAGGAATCAGCAACGTACGTCATAAAACTCCTCGAGATAACATTTTTAAATTTAAACAAAAGCAAGAACAAATGTGAAGACTAGTTTCTGAACTGCTTCTCGCAGGAGACGCGCATTGACGGTGTAATCATGTGTTTCCTTTTGTAATAGTATAGGGCAATATTTCAATATATTACGATCACATATAATTCAAAAATCAGAACTAGTTTTTCCCGATTAATATAGTAAGAAACTTGTTAGAGCTCTACAAATAGACGACTTTTTTAAAAATTTTGGATACATGCAATCTTTTTTTTAAAAAAAACTTACATTTTCCTTCATTTTTCGTGGCGTAAAGTCACAGCCAACCTAATTTTTTACCCTAATAAAACATTTTTCTGACAGCCAACAGAAGGCAGCAATGAAGTTTGAAAAAAATCTATTTTTCGTCTAATTTTAAAATGATTAAAAATATTGCTGTAGTTCTGATTACTTACCTTCGTATTTAAATCTTTTTGGGGGTAATTTTATGCCAATCTATGATTAACCCACCTCTTGGCGCCATTTCAAAAATAGAAAATTTGGCGCTTTTCTGTTGAGTATCTCCTTGATGCTCAGCAGCTCCCTGGGGTTTTCACCTAAGGACACTTCACAGTGCGCAGAGTAAGCAATATTTTACCATGTTTTTATTAACTTGCTTTCTTGTTTGTTTGTGTGTGTGTGTTTGTCCCTTACAAATCTTGCAATCGATTTTTAACTAACTTCCCGAATATCTAGACGTTTGAAACTTTTAGAATAGCTCAGAACACGATGACAATGCATTTTTTAATACTTTTAGCTATTTTTAAGCAGAATTGAATTCATTTTCAGTTATTTTCAGTTAATTTTGTTTTGTAGACCGGTGCCGCCATCTATCGTCCGGGACGGGAACGAAACGTTAAACGCAAGTTAACTTCCAATTAACTTCATTTTCTTTCAAGTTAATGGGACAATTCATCAAAAAACTTTTAAAAAGTATTTTTTAATACATTTAATTGTCAAGTTTGTATGATTCATCAGAAAATTTAAAAATATGGTATATAAAAAGTTCTTTTTATCTTGTAATTATTTCACTTACCTAATTTTAGCACTGTATTATCTTTTTCAGTTGTCTGGTAAACCGAAGAAATAGCCTAAATAAATTAACTAAATGCATCGTTTTTTGAATGCTTGGGCATCTTTCTCCATATGCATTCCCCTATAGGAGTCAAACTCTCCTTTAACTTTATTAGGTGTTATTTTTGAAGATGCACTTGACAGTCAACCAAATCGCCTCAATGGAATTTGTATGTGCATCTGTCTTAGGGTCCATAAATGTCAAACTATGACTGAAGTAAATGAACAAACGCCTCTTCCAAAAGGAAATCATGCGCCTTCCTACGGTCTGATATCACACTAGACCTCAGCAAAGCCTAATCTTTAATCACATTCAAAATCTTTTCTTTACCCTTCGTTCAACTGTTATTTTTTCTTTTCAACACAAGTAAATATCAAGTCACCTTTTAATAGGTTGACTCCTTCCATACTTCCTTTTTACAAATTTAGTCTCACCCACTTTGACAAATACTTTTTCTCCAGTATCATCACTTCTATCAATTAAATCAGTCCTTGAAGCCACTCTGCAAAACATGCGTTAATCCACAACCGCATGGAAATGAATTATTTTATTCATCAGAAACTTATTCATACACCTTCCAAACTGTTCAGCATTGCTCCACCTTTCTGTCAAAAGATGGCTATTCGCTCTCACTGACTTTCGCTCAAAGAGATGACGCGCCATGCGCCTATGACGTTAATTTGACTTTTTGTTTAGTTTTAGTTGTTGATGAGTGGCAACTGAAAGATATGTTTGAATGTACGACGTTCTATAAAAAGGGTTTGATTTTTGCACTGTGCTCTTTAGTTGTTGAGAATGGATTTGCTTTTAAGCGATCCAACGATGCCGGACGCAAGGGCCGGTAAACCACCATCGATACCGGACGCAAGGGCCGGTTCCAATCTTTCGCCTCTGGTCCTGAGTGTCGGAGCTGCTTTCACTTTCGAGTCAGCTAGGATAGATCTCCCTCCTGAAGGAACCGAACCATTAGAAAGGTAGAAACTTGGACCTCCAAATATTGTTAAATAACTTACTTACCTATTCAATTTAATTAATATTTTTATATAACTAGTTTTAGTAGGTAGATACATAGCTGTTGCTATGCTGTGCTATGTAGCACAAGAGAGTGCGTTGGAGTGCGAGGGTGCGGGCGGGAGGGAGCGTACTGGCCGGCATGTTTCGACACGTCGTCAGTTATAAGGTAGTTGCGTTGCGATCTTGTGAGGAGCATTCGTTCATTTGTGTTATAATTTGTCGTGTACTAAAACGTTTCGTACCGACATTAATATGGATCCTAAAAAGCGAAAAGTTGACAGGGAAAATAGGAAGTTTCTGACTGAGTGGACTGAACAATATTGTTTTACGCTGCCTGATAGGCCAAAACCGGTTCCAGTTAGCCTCATATGCAACAAAACTGTCGTTATTGTTAAAAGTGCCAATTTAAAGCGACACTTCGAAACAACTCATCAGCAGTTCCACAAAAACTTTCCTCTTGGTAGTGAAGCTCGTGAAGAAAAACTCCAAGCATATCTAACTTCTTACAAAAAAAGCACGGTCTTACTAGTTCGCTGCATGAGCAAGAAAAATCCGCAGAAGCAGCATTGTATCTGTTCTGGACGCTTAATAAACTACAGAAACCATTTTCAGACTCTGAGATAGTAAAAGAATGAATGTTGGAAGTGGACACGGTACTTTTTGAAGAAAAAAAACGATATTATCGCCGCAATTCAGGGTATCCTATTGTCGGCAATACAAGAACCGAAATTTTAGCTGCTTACAACAAAAGTAGTTTGCTCGAACTTCTGCAGAAGGCACCTTGCGACGCCATAGCACTTGCTGAATCATGTGACATTGTTGATGATGAACATATGTCTATTTTCGTGAGATTTTTTGACATTGAAAGTAAAGCGTTCAGGGAAGAATTGCTAGCAATATTGCCGTTTAAAGGTAAGACTCGCGGAGAAGATTTATTCAAGACTTTTGAGGAATTCATAACAAAATCAAATGTTAGTTATGATAAAATGGTGTCTCTTTCAAGTGACGGGGCCCCAGCGATGATTGGCAAAGTAAAAGGATTAGTAAAGAGAATCAGGGATAAGAATGCAGGCATAATATCTTATCAGTGCATAATTCACCAGACAGTCCTTTGTGGAAAACTTAGTGCTACTTTGAAAGAAGTAATGGACAGCTTGGTCAAGTTGATCAATTTTATGAGGTCTCGTTCTGCTCTTCGGCATCGACAGTTCAAGGAGTTTCTTTCTGGATGTGATTCGGCGTATTCTGACTTACTGCAACACAACAATGTTCGTTGGCTAAGTAAAGGTCAAGTTATTGAACGTTTCTGGCAAATAAAAGAAGTAACCTTCTTGCAAAACTTGGATACGCAGGAAGCAAGGAATCACTTAGAGTTCATAATAAACGAGCGCAATATACTAGCTGTGGCTTTCCTGAAAGACTTTCTGAAATATTTAAATGTGCTCAACACCGAGTTACAAGGAAATGGAAAATTAATATGTGATCTGATACAAAGTGTGTCTGCTTTCCGTCGCAAGCTGGATATCTTTGAAAAAGATATTGCAAGTCAAGAATTTATTCATTTCCCAACAATTCTTAAATATTAAAAGAACTCTGAAGAAGACATTGCAGTATTTTTAAGGTTTATATCGGATCTTGGAAAGGAATTTGCTGCAAGATTCCAAGACTTTGCAGAGATAGGGATGTTGTCTCAATTCCTTAAATCGCTTTATGAAGTTCTGCAGCGGCAGAATGTACTAACGTGGCTGCGAAATTATTCAGTCTTTCAGAGCCTTTACTTCAAATGGAGATAATTGACTTGCAAGAAGATATTTCCTTGCAAATGTATAAAACTGCATCCACTGAAGAATTTTGGGGTAAGCATGTTTCAGAAAAGTATGAAAATTGCAAAAAACTAGCTATCAACCTGGTTACTATGTTTGGCTCCACATATGTATGTGAATCATCTTTTTCAAAAATGAATTTTTTGAAGAATAAATATCGTTCGAGATTAACGGACGCCCACCTTGAAGACACTCTTCGCATTAGCTTTTCCCCGCGTGAACCAAACTATAAAAAACTGGCTCAATACCGCAAGTGTAATTTCTCGCATTAATTTTTAAGAATACCTACCTATTATGTTTTATATAATTACTTAAATGAGTCAAAATAAAAATTTAAAACTAGTAAGTATTATTTTTTTCTGGACATCGATAAAAATTTTCAATAGTATCCGGACCCCACTTAAAATTACTTGCTGACCCCTGCATTAGAAGTTCTACTGGAACTGGACCATGCTCAGCTCTCCACCCTGAAAACCGGGATCCTACAACGCTACCGGATTTCTGCTGAATGACAAGTCGATACCATTAGCTTCCAGCGTGTGCTACTTAGCCGAAAACCACCACAGGACGTGAACTGTAATGCCATTGGTGAGATAAAAGTCGCTGAAGGCAAACTTTCTTCACTTATTACTCTCCTCGACCAGATCATGAATGAGAGATTCCCCCCTAATCCTCCCCCCCCCCATGTGGGGAAAAACTCGGCCACTACTCTTAAAGTAGTTGCATCTATGAAAGGGTCAGGAAATCATCAGACTGAAAACTCTAAAGCTGCCAGAGGGGAAGATATCCCCTTTCAAAAAGTCCCTACGAGACATACTTTTAAGACCGTCAGGAAACCTAATGTTCCTAGCATTAATATTATCACTAATGAAAATACTCCTTTAGATGTAGATCTTGATCTTGCTAATCCTGGAGCGATGGATACGGCTGACTCTGAGCCTGCTCCTAAAATAAAGAAAAACCCAGTTTTTATTATTCCTGATAAATACTGGTTTAGGCACCTCTATGAAATTTGTTAAAATGTGGCACCCTCGCTATATTCAGTGATGAAGTTTTCTCCGACTTACCGTATCCGATGCCGGCGAATTCCGTGGTCTCACTAGCTACCTCGCCACGCATAAAATCCAAAACAAATCATACTTTCTTGATGAAGATAAACCCTTCAAAGTAGTTGTAAGAGGGTTGCCGGCATGTACCAAACTCATACAAATCACTAAATGGCTTGAACTTGAGGGATTCCTTGACATAAAAGTCACCCCCATGTTCAAAGGCCCTAAGTCCAGACGGGTCCCTATGCCTCTCTTTTACATTCAAGTTGCTAGAGCTGAAAATGTCACCCGGATATACAACTTTACTGATTATGCCGGCACGGAAATTAGCACCGAACGGTACAGGGGTATGAAAAACCCAAGCCAATGTTTTAATTGCCAAGGTTTTTTCCACTCCAGCGCAGCCTGGCGACTTGCACCTAGGTGTGTCAAGTGCGACGAAGTCCATTCAACTGGTTCTGAACTTTGCCGTAAGGCCCCATAAGTCCAATGCAAATGTGCCAATTGTGGCGGACCCCATCCCGCCAATTATCGCAAGTGCCCAAAATTTCCCCAATCTGGGGAAAAGGCACGGAATAATCGCACTACCACCCACCAATCCAGCAATAGTCGAGGTGCCACTTCCACTAAAAGCCCAAATTCTTTCGTAAGAAAAACGGTCAACCCCAATATCTCTTTTGCTGCCGCCGTTACCAACAGTAATCAGGAGCTCCCCCGTCAGACCCCTGCCAAATCGTCTGTCCCCAGCTCTGAAGATTCCTCGGACACCGACTTCCTAAATTACGTTATCTCTCTCGAAGCCAATTATGACAAAAGGTTTGTTTTAGTGGCGTTTAAAAGCGCCTTACCTGCCCTCCGGAATGTTAATCATCCGGTGGACAGAATGCTTCTTTTATACGAAAGTGTTGTCACACTTTCAATTTGTTCTCACCCAATTAGGGCTCGCCCCCCATCTTTTTCTTTTTGTTTTCGCGTTCCCGTCCAATAACTTGAATTCTCTCACTGTTGGCTTTTCCAATGCCAACGGACTCCGTTCGCATATTTCTGAAATACGCCAGTTCTTAACTAATAACAATTTAGATGTGTTTTAAGTCAATGAGACTCATCTTTCCCAGGGTAACCCTCCTAAGATTGCGAACTATGATTTTTATCATGACGACAGGCCTCATAGTTCCTTTCGTGGTGTCCGTAGTGGCACCGCTATTCATATCAAAAGCACCATTGATCACTGCAAAATCCCTACTCCACCCATAACTTCTTGTGAAGCCACTATTGTGGAATTTAAACTCCCCGATATTCCCTGCCTTCGCATTATTTCTATGTATGTTAAACATCACGCTATTAATCAACCTCTCTGCTCCGACCAAAATTCCCTTATCAAAAATAGCCCCAATTTTATCATGGCTGGTGGCTTTAACGCTCACCACTATTCGTGGGGTTGTAGATACTTTACCTATCGTGGTATCCTTATCAGAAAATGGGCCGACACTAATCTTTCCCAGGTGATCGCCCCGGATACCCCCACCCATTACATAGGCTCTAGCCCTGACTCAACTATTGATTTTGCTATTGTTCGAAATTTCCCCTATGCCCATAGTATAAAAATTTCACAGGATCTCGCTTCTGATCATTTATCTGTTGTTCTTAAATTTGATGTCTCCATGTATGCGCAAAGCTCCAATATTCGTCTTCGAACCAACTGGGAAGATTACCATCACATCCTCTCATGTAAGGGCATTCCTGATTGGCCAATGACTACCAATGAGGAAGCTGATAACACCGTTGGCCAACTCAGCGATCTACTTCTCACAGGTTTTGCTGAAGCATCGAAACCGTATACGAAAACCGTTGACTATTACAATCTCCCTCAAAGCATCAGGTATTTGATCAGAGAACGTAATTACTTCAGGAAAATTTGGCAAAGGACCCGTGATCCGCAGGGAAATTAAATCTTATTCCCGTGACCGTTGGAACGGATACGTCAAATCCCTTACCACCTCTGATCATTCTATTTGGCAAGCTACCGCCCGCATTCGCAAGTCAAAAAGTTATATTCCATCCCTTAAAGGACCCAACATGATGGCCATTAACAGCGACCAAAAGGCCGAGCTCGTTGCTGATAGTCTCAGCCAACAATTTCAGCCTAATCACGATATTTAGGACCCACAAACCACTAACTCTGTCATTCCACGTGTGGCTGAGTTTCTTGGAACTCCTTCTGAAAATTCTTTAGAGTCCACCTATCCCTCCGAAATTTTAACTTACATCTCTAAATTTAAAAAAAAGAAATCGCCGGGTGCGGATTCTATCTCCTCTCTTATGCTTAAAAACCTCCCTGCTAATATCATTATCTTTATCTGTATTCTCATTAATAACCTTCTCAAACTTAATCACTTTCCCAATAATTGGTAAAGTGCAACTGTTGTACCTATCCACAAACCTTGTCTTGACCTCACTAACCCTGTTAATTACAGACCCATCAGCCTTCTGTCTGGTCTTTCCAAGATCTACGAATTTGTTTTGACGAAACGTCTTGATGATTTCTGTTCTTCTAATAATATTATTTGCCCTGAGCAATTTGGCTTTCGCAGCCGCCACAACACACAACATCAACTTCCCCGTGTTGTTGAACTTATCCACAATGCTGCAACCAAGAAATACTTCTCATGTATCATTTTCTTAGATATTGCAAAGGCCTTCGACAGAATTTGGTGTGAGGGTCTTATCTTCAAACTAATTAACCATAACCTTCCCCCCCCCCAACTTATCAAAATACTTCATAACTATCTTTCTGAACGTACCTTTTCGGTACGCGTCAATAACAAACTTTCCTCCCCCGGCGAGTTCTTGCTGGAGTTCCACAAGGAAGCTTGCTTGGGCTAAGGTTTTTAATTTGTATATAAATGACCTCCCTAACTCCCCCAGTATCTATTTAGTACTTTATGCTGATGATACGGCCATCATCTCCCAACACAGACGTGTCTCTAACCTGTTTTCCAACATCCAAAAATATCTTAATCTGTACCAACATTGGCTTACTTGCTGGAGAATCAAGGTGAATACCTCCAAATGTGCTGCTGTACTCTTCACTAATAAGAAACCCACTGTCCTCTATAAAAATAAATTTACACAACGATCAACCCATAACCCTGGGGAAAATCTTATAAGTACCTAGGTGTTATACTAGATTCCAAATTAAATTGGATCCTTCACATCAACCAAACTGGTTTCAAGGTGAAGGCTGCAATTGGCTCCCTTACTCCCCTTCTTAATCGTTGAAGTAGCCTGTCTTTGAAAATAAAATTGTTATTGTTTAAGAGCTATGTGGTCCCCATTTTGACGTACGATTCTGTCGTCTGGGGAACCACTTCTATTTCTCAACTACGGAGACTTCAAGTCATTCAAAATCATGTCCTCAAAAGTTTAATTCTCAGTGCTCCTCTTTGCGTTGATAACGAACGCATTCACAAAGATCTTCGGGTGAGACCGGTCCTGCCTGCTATTAAAAGGCTAGCTTATAAATTCTATAAAGGTTTTTCAGCCGTTCCTAATCCTATCCTTCATAGCCTACCAGGTTACGATTCCAGCATCGCTAGCTCTGCGAAAAGACCTCGGGCACTCTTACACTGCCCAGACATCTCCTTACCGGTGTCTAAAAAGCGTCGGTAGGCTATGACTGCATATGATTAGCTCTATCTAAATTCTCCTCTCTAGACCACGACCTTTTGGCATTTTTCACTTTATTTTATCTCTTTTTGTCAAGTCCCGTTCAGATGGGCTCGCGTTGGTTGACCATTATCTTTTCGCTATTTTCCCCTTTTGCTTTTCTATTTATTAAGTCATTCAGTTCCTTTAACTTTTTGTTTAAGAGCGTTTTTCTCGTTTCTCTAATTCTTTTTTATCATAACTTAGGAAAATCACTTTTATTTAATTTTTTGGCCGATAGATGGTGCTAGTTACCAAATTTCACTTTTTTCCCATTTCAAGTCTTTGAAACGGATTTTTATTATTTCTTCCGTTTCTTTTAACTTTCGGTCATCATTAAGGTTCTCCTTTTAGTCTCGATACGGTTTTGTCTTATCTTTAAGGCAACGGATCTTTTTTAACGACGGCCTACGCCAAGGCAGATCATCTGACCCAGGCAGCTGCCGTACGTATTTTCCAAATTCAGCCACCATGTGGTAATTTTAAATTAGTAACTACAACTCACGCTAAATCTAACTCTCTATCCATTCGAGGATGAAGGTAAAGCTTTCATGCTTCACCAGGTTCCTCGTAAAACCCCAGTACCTTGACCTTGACCTTGCGCTGTAGTGTGTGTTTGGCTGTAGCTCCACATTAAATAAAATGGTTTAAATGTGTCTTTAATTGCCTTATTCCCAGGGTACTTCACTTTAGAACGCATTCCTTTTTGGAGGCACCGGCGAGATAGGTAATCTAGCCGAGAAGGAGATTAAAGATAAGTATTATTTTCTATTCAACTAGAAGTTTGCCTTTGATTTGAGAATTAATCGATTCCTTCAATTATCGCCAATGGATGAGAAAACCGCAAAAAATCTTCGCGGAAGAGCGAAGTCTGCTCTGACGAGAATTTTTAATTCTATTTCGGAACTAGCCGAGACTTGGAACAAATTACATCTAAGAAATAAACTAGATAAATTGGAAACAATTTATGAGAAGTTCGATAAGTCCGATGCTGAACTTCCTGAAGAGGAATCTGAAATGGCATAATTTGAAGATAAATACTACCAAACCAACGCCAAACTCCAAGAGTTTCTTGAAAATGTATCTAATGTTAATAAGGTTCTTTCTGAGAATTTACCAAATGAATCAATGCCTACCGATAGTATTAGTAATTTCCGTTTACCCCGTATCAATATAAATGCATTTTCGGGAAAATATTCTGATTTCACATCTTTTAAAGATTTATACGAATCTTTAGTGCATAAAAATGAAAGCCTGAGTAACATACAGAAATTTCAATATTTGAAAGGCTTATTGTGTGAAAAACCTGCCGCAATTATTAAACACATTCCTGTTGCTGAATCCAGTTACAATGAGGCATGGGAAAAAATTCTAGATCGCTATGACAGAAAAAAACTAATTGTTTCTTCTCTCATAAAAACGCTTATGGATCAACCTAGTATTAGCTCTGCTAACGCAAATAATTTAAGAAATATTGACGATACTTCAGACGAAGTAATTAGAGGGCAAAATTCACTTGATTCTAAAGCAACGACCAGAGATGTTTGGTTAGTTCACATTTTATTACAGAAGGTTGATTTCAAAACGTGCTAAGAAAGGGCCGAGCAATCGGTGAAAGACCACTTTCCCACAGTCGATAAATTTATAGATTTTCTAAATAACAGATGCGCATTTTTAAAGCTATGCAATGACACCGAAAGTGAAGCAATCGCTCACGAAGGAAAGGAACAATTATCCCGAGCTAAAGTTTCTAAGGCAATCGCTAACGTTAACACTCCCAAATGTTTGAAGTGAATTATATTAAGTTGAACTGTCATCGCACTGGAACTGGGGCACTCTCTTCGTGGAGTACAGGGCTCCTTCAATCATTATAGATGCTCGGTACAGGAAACTGGGGCACTCTCTTCGTATGGTACAAGGCTCCTTCAATCATTGCAGACACTCTATACAGGAAACTGGGACACTCTCTTCGTAGGTTATAGGGCTCCTTCAATCATTGGAGACCCTCGGTACAGGAAACTGGGGCGCTCTCTTCCTCGGGCTCTTTTGCATGGGCCACAGCTTACATTACTATCATCGGGCGTACTTCATGCATACTCGTCAAGTTGATACTACTTCCCTCTCAAACTCCTCACTCACTCTCCTTTCTTTTTGCCTCTATCTAATTTCATATTATTTTTCTCTTATTAATGCTGGCTTCGCCTCTTCCATGTCCATTGGCCATATTATTACCATGTCATCGCAATTCGCCCGTGTCTGCCTCTTCTGAATCCCCCTTTCACCAATGCGCATCGAGGGCGGGAATTATAAAATTCTCCCTTTTCCTTAACATTTTCCCATGCTCCAACATCACCAAGCACGATGGTCTGCTTTATAACCATCATAAATTTAGTCTTCCCCTTATTCTTTTCTTCTATTCATTGCAATTCATTCTCCAGAACTTTTATCTTATACTTTTATTTCTTCCTACTAGCCCAGTCTTTATCCTTAGTAGTTCCGATTTTTTTTTTTTGGCTTTTCTCCCCTTCTCTTTTATAGCCCGTCATTTGCTTCTTTGCCCTGTTTCTTTCTTACATTTAGCAATTATTTTACTTCGTCCCGTAATTTAGGATTCTCCTGCCCTTGGCCTTGCTACTATTGTCATATCCCTATGACACCAAGCTTCCATTATTTCTGAATCTTGTGTTAAGTTATTGGGTCTTAAGAGGAAAAATTCCAGATTTCCTATTACTGGACTGACAGATTCTAAAATCGTGGTTACAAAAGGCTCCATCGAGCTTGTTTTGTGTTCGCTTTACAATTCGGGTATTAAGCTTTCTATCGAAGCTTTAATTTTAGATAATTTAACAACTTAGCTTCCCGTGGAGAAGATAAAACCGGAAGATTTTGCAAAGCTAGAAAATATTCAGCTCGCAGATCCGGAATTTAATATTCCAAACAGAATAGATATGATTATCCGGTCAGATCACTTTTTTTCAATTTTACTGCCTGGGTTAATTAATTACTTTGAAAGCAGTTTAATTGCCCAAAATTCATTATTTGGTTTTCTTATTTCTGGAAAATTGCCAGATACATACCGGAAGTCCACCTCCTCATTCAATGTGCATATATTTTATCTAAACGTTGACAACGAGCTTAAACGGTTTTGGGAAATTGAGGAAATTTCAAATTCTAAGGATATACTTCTAACCCCCGAGGAACAATTCGTAGAAACGATTTTTCAGAAACTCATTGCATTAATGCTGAAGGACGATTCGTCGTAAAATTACCTATTTATAAGCCTGAATTAGACTTAGGTGATTCAAGTCCCGCTGCACTTTCTCGTTTATACGCGATGGAAAATAAATTCAAAATTAATCCAGAATTCGAGAAACAATACAAGAATTTTTTGACAGAATACGAGCAATTGGGACACATGGAACTAGTTGATGACAACGCAGCAAAAATTCCTAATAATAAGAAATTTTATCTACCTCACCACACAGTTATTAAACTTCTGCCGTCAATTTCAGAATAACACAGTCAAAGTTAATCTTTTAGTTGCCAAAACTAAAGTGGCACCTATTAAACAAGTTTCGATACGCAAATGGAAGAAGAATCCTGTTTTGAACAACTCCACAGCTAATCATACCGCGTCAGTTACATTTTCTGAAACAAAATTGGCTGAACAAACGATCATTAAATGGGTACAAAATGAATACTTTGAAGATGAATTCAAGTGTATCACAGACAAAAAGAACATGCATAAGATAAGTCAACTTCGTTCCCTCCATCCTTTCATTGACGAAAACGGTCTTCTACGGGTGGGAGGTCGTATTCAAAGTTCTACACTAACTTTTAACGTTAAACATCCAATCATTCTGCCATCGAGACATAAAATTAGTCAACTGCTTGTTAAAGAACGACATATAGCCTATTTGCATGCCGGACCTACTCTACTACACCACATACTTAGACAAAATTACTGGATAACCAGTGGCAAACGGCTGATAAATAATTTCGTAAATAAGTGCATGAAATGTCACCGATATAAAACTTCACCAGCCACTCCTCAGTTAATGGGTGACTTACCTAAACATCGCACAACCTTAGAACGTCCTTTTTACAACTGTGGCATTGATTATGCCGGTCCCATATCCTTAAAATTTAGTAAAGGTCGTGGCTCCAAAACGATAAAAGGCTATATAGCTTTATTTGTCTGGCTACAAAGGCCGTACATATTGAAGTGGTTAGTGACTTAACAACAGATGCTTTTATAGCTGCCCTTAGAAGATTTTCCGCCTGCCGTGGTGCTCCACGTCACGTTTATAGTGACAACAGGACAAATTTTGATGGAGCACACCGAAAATTACATGAATTACAGCAATTCTGGAACTCTTTGCTACCAACGAATCAGTTTTTAAGCATCTGACGCAATCATCAATTGAATGGCATTTCATTCCCCCTTGTGCTCCCCAGTTTGGCGGGATCTGGGAATCTGCTATTCGATCTATGAAATTTCATCTAAGAAGAGTACTCGGCGACACTCTTCTAACATTCGAAGAGTTAACCACTTTACTTACACAGATAGGAGCTCTCTTAAACTCACGACCCATAACTTACGTTAATCCCGCTGATTCTGACAGCATAAATACTTAAACACCTTCGCATGTTATCACAGGTGATGTACTTGCAGCAGTACCCGATGACATTCCTTCTTCACCACCTTTCAAAAAGAGATGGAACCTCCTCCAGGATCTGAAGCGGGGATTTTGGAAACGATGGCATCGTGAAAATTTAAGTTCCTTGCAGCAACGACAAAAGTGGCAGAGGATTCATCCCAACGTCAAGCCAGATGATGTTATCCTCGTCACCGATGAGCATTCCGCGCCAACGTCATTGTCATTGGGACTCATAACCGAAGTGTTTCCAGGTACTGATGGCATCATTCGAGTGGTACTTGTAAAGACCTCCAGTGGAGCACTTAAAAAATCGATAAATAAAATTGCAGTACTGCCTGAGTATCAGGACATTCAGGACTAATGCCCTGATAGGGTGGGAGTATGTTCGCTCTCACTGACTTTCGCTCAAAGAGATGACGCGCCATGCACCTATGACGTAATTTGACTTTTTCTTTAGTTTTAGTTGTTGATGAGTGGCAACTGAAAGAAATGTTTGATGGTACGATGTTCTATAAAAAGGGTTTGATTTTTGTGCTGTAGTGTGTGTGTGGCTGTAGCTCCACATTAAATAAAATGGTTTAAATGTGTCTTTAATTGTCCAAGCCTTATTCCCAGGGTACTTCACTTTACGACGCATTCAATGGCAGCACCTGTAAAATTGTTTTGTTTATGTTTTTTTTAAATTATACTTATTATGTATTAGAATTAATACCTTAAAGATTAATGTTTAAATTGATAAATTTCTTTCTTGATTTTTAAGAATTTTTGGAATAATTTGTTTATACATTTATTGCTTTAAACTTAATAGAATTTTTATTATTTTATTCTCTTGATTGTACAAAAGACTGATGCCTTTTGGGTAATTTTCAAGCTGATTGTTTTATTAGTTGTTCAATGTTTATGGTGGAATTTCTCTTGAAAACGCTTTTTTGTTATCTATTCTATGTTATCCTATCCATTCATTCTTTTGAGAAATTCCAATTATTTTTTAAAAATCGGAACATCCAGGTTTTTTTGTAAAATCACATTATGGCATTTTATTTAAAACGTATTTATGGAAAAAAAAACTAATGGATTTTCTTAAACTATTCAGCCACACCATTTTTGGTAAGTGAATTCTAGCTTATTATTGAAAATTAATTCCCATTGCATAGCAGTTGTATTATTTATAAATTCCATTAACAAAATAAATCTTATTTAACTAATTGGAAAGTTCTGTGTATTGTTCTTTTTTTTTCTCTATTCTTAAATATTCCAATGATAGTACACAAACCAAAGCCGTTTTATGCGCAAAACATCATACATAACCTTTCCTACCACTCCTAGAAACATCATGAGGATTTACCTAACTTCCCCTCTGCAACACTATCCATATTCATCAGTTATTCCCTTGCAATTATACATACCTAGATACCTCATTCCTACCTAGACGCTATAAATCCAGCAGTCGTGCACCAATTTAGCACTCTCTCTCTCTGCCTTTTCAACTCTAATTGACAAAACATTTCGTTGTACATTAACTCACTTCTTTCACTCTTTAACTGGATAACTTTATCCATTTCAGCAATTAGTAACCAGGAATAAACACGCAAAGATTATAGAAAAATATGAAAAAAGGGAAAGACTTTTTAACATAAGCAAGCTTTTCAAACTTTTAAATAGATAACTGAAAAAAGATAACATAAAAGCGAAAGGCTTGTGCACTAACATAACAGAAAAAGCTCGCGAGAGGAAGCATTTGTATAAGCCATAGAAAATCGTTTAAAGAAACGAAAGCAAAAAAATAAAAATAAAAACCGTAATTGCACAAGGGCGCGTGATACAGAGGCTGTCAGTTAATGATGCATTATCGGCTCCAATAAAATTTCGTCGCCAAACGGCGGGCAAAGGCATATCCCCCCCCTTACATATTAGGATTTTTGGATGCAAAACAATGTTATAATGCGGAAATCATGATGTACTTCTAGAGTACTGGTCAGCGGTGCACCCAGGGGGGGGGGGGCAAGGGGCCCTGCCCCCCCATAGAAATTGCACTATAAATATTGATTTTGCATTATATTTTTTTCCGTTCATCTCGCCCCCCCCCCCCCCCTCCAAGAAAAAATCCTGGGTGCACCACTGGTACTGGTTATGTACCGAGTTAATCATCATTTTCTGTGAATGATACAGATTTTAAAATTCAAATTACAGACTTTTTTTGCACCCAAAGTAACTGATTTACCAAAAAAGAAAAACAGTTCAAAAGTAACTAGCAGTGTAATTGAAGCAGTTTTCAATATATTGCATTGCAGTAAGATGAGCATTAGCTTCATTAGTTTACAAAGTAAGTTTCATAAAATCAATGCTTTAAACTGAGATATAAATATTTCTAGTATTATCAGAAGAAGTTATTATATAAATTTGTGCCCCCTCAAAGAGTCAGTGAAATCATGTTGTCATAAATCAGGCTTTTATCACCCCAGTATTTCAAAATGGAACAATTATTTTGCAGTATATAGTATTGTTACGAATTTTACGAGTCTATGGTAATCTCGCCAAATATGAGAGTTATCGCCAAATTGGCGATGGATTTGGTGACTTATTTTGGCAAATTTGGCGATATGGCTCCAAATGGTCGCCAATCTTCTAGACCTTTCTAAAAGCTTCTAGAGATATCTAGCTGGCCGACCGATAGGGGGCGCTTTGGAAGTCTATAAATATACCTGACATTGGCATTGGAACTCAGTGTGGTCTTTTCTGCTGATAATCGAATGTATTGAAAGTGCGTTAGGCGTGCATTGTATTGAAGACTCTGTTATCCTGACTTGTATTTTTAGAGTTTTCTGCTGTATAGAAGACAGTTGTTACGTGTTTTCTGTTTGAATTTGTGTATGCGCCTGAAGAATTTACAGAATAATAAATTTTATTTTGTGTGCACTTTCTGAAGAGATTTTATTCAATCCTATCCAACCCAGGAAAACGGAACAGTATGTTTACACATATATTTTTTATACTTACCGGTACAATATGTTTCCTTTTAATTCATACAGGTGGATAGCTTTTGTAAAATAGTATTTGTGTACTAAATTATACTTTTGTTTTCCCTGCCTCATTTAAAATTTATATGCCTAATAAGAGCCTATCTATTTTTTAAACAAATTTTCAGTTCCCAATTTTATTAATTTTAAATTCTTACTGACTATAGTAATTTTCAAGTGTCTTAAATCACAAAAATCTATATCATCATCTTATAGCTCTTTTCTTGCTAAATATCTACATTTAGGACAGGTGTAAAAATTATCTTTACCTGCTTTTATAGACATTAAGTATAGTACACAAATTTAAGTACAATATTAAGTAGTTCAGAAGACTTCTTGAAATGAACACTGCACATATATATTCAATTTACGAAGAAAATTTATAGTCTTTTGTTTATTAATATTGTACTCCATGTAAAGGGATATAACCATATAATGTTCAGTGTAAACTGCCTTGGACTTCCTCACTTTAGATTATTCTACTGCATTTAGTTATGTTTTTAAAATTTATGGTATTTGCAGGAAAAATAATCAGCATTCTCTACAATATTCTATTTGAATATTGTTAGGGTCCCTTTTCATTTGAAACCTGATTTTCACTGATACTTTCCTGAAAATTTATGTCTTTTTCAATTTTTATACAACTTGTTGTAACTCTGTTCTGTCCACCAGTAGTTTGTGGAGCAACGTTGTAAAAAGACACAAGGTGCCATTAGCCTTTTATACCAGTCATGAATGTTTTGCAACAAGCAATCAAAAAGGCATAACTTGACTTGTGGCTTTTATACCAATCGCAAAATTTTAATTCGACTTAAGTCTTTTATACAAAGAAATGTAATTTTGTATACAAAAGTGATACTTGAGCCTCTTATACCAGTCAAAAGTTTTTTATTTTCTTTATCAATAATGACAAATATGTAAAAATCACTTTTTTTATGTAAGCCCTTTATACCGGGCATCATAGATATATACATATATTTATTTATTTATTTATAAAGTGAGTAACCTTGTAAAATTCAGTCTTCAGATATTTTTTGATGACCATCCCTCCCCCCTGAATATCCCTCACGCCTCCCCTATGTTGAGACCACTGCTCTACAACAAGAGCCTCCAGTACTCAGAATCAACAGAGGGTCAAATGTTGCAAAAATTGTATTTTATAATGGATGTTACATCACAACTGAATCAGTTCAATCGTAAATAACATGGGAAATACTGCTTTTTCAATGGTAGAAAAAGTTATTTCGTTTGAAAAGAAATTGATTCTGTTTCCTGGAGATTTAGAGAGGGGAACTTTAATTCATTTCCCCAACTTGTTTCGATATCGCCAAGAAAACAATGCCCTCATTAACAAAAATTATTTCAAGACAGCAGTTTTTAACATGAGAGTATCATTTCTTCAAAGATTTCAGGAATAATAAAGCGACTTGAACTTTTATTACAAATCCTCTTTACGTCAATGTGAAGGAATTAAAATTTTCTCCGTTTGATACTGACATGGCTATTTTTGAAATACAACTTCTGGGCTTGAGATGGAAAAACTTATGGAGCTCCAAATTTGCTGTTGTTTCTTATGCCCTCTGCCCGGTAGTATACCAGAACAGATCCATCTAGACTTGCGGGCGGATGGGGTGCGTTTCCGATTTATAATGGCACTGTAAGGGTCGGAGTTTTACTTAGCCAGGTGCCGCCTCAATTTTGACAGATCACCCTCAGGGGCTGGCACCTGGGGGGATCGTACCTTCTCCCACCCTCTCTGACCTCATAGATGGACTTCGGACCGGTCTGCGGATTTAACATGCCCACACGAAAGTATTTAATGGCGCTTGTCAGAATTAGATCCGAGCACCCTCAGTACCAAATGCCGACGCACTACAACTATACTACCCCGGGCCGTCCAAATTTGTACATCTTGGTACTGAAATATAAAAACTGGAAATCGTTTGGACACCTCGGCTCCTCCCGCTTACGCGCATCAGCCCATGATTCACCGAAGACCGGCCGCTACGTAGCAATTCCTGTATACGCAGACGAAGGTTAATTTCCCATGTTCGATGAAATGTCATTCTTATAGGCCTGGGCGCCGGTCGGACAGTACAGATTTGTTGACAATTGGGCTAACCGGGGCCCTTAGAAAAACTAGAAAAGAAAAGTCTGGTTTCACAGCACAAGCAGACTACTATTAAAGACCTACAGAAGGAAAGCTCAGTGATTTTCAATACTTGGGATAATCTTCCGGATTCTCATCAGGACTTTAAAAAATTGCATTTGGTGTTCTCAGTATCTTCGGGTTTACATATTTATGCGAACAATCTTTTTTCTAACATGAAATACATTAAATGCAAATTGAGAAGCCAAATTACTGATGCCAGCTTGGAATCCTGCCTAAAGTAAAAATGACTAGTTACAAACCGGACATACAAAAACTTTCTAAGAAATCCAAGATCATTGCTCACATTGATTTAAACCAATGAGAGCAATTTTTGCGTGATTTTTTCTTTATTTAAATAAAGATATATTTAATATCATTATACTGCTTTAATTTTTCCTTATTACCATGTTTTTATGAACTCGCTTTGTTGTTTGTTTGTTTGTGTGTGTGTTTGTCCAATACAAATCTTGCAATCGATTTTTAACTAACTTCCCGACTAGCTAGACATTTGAAACTTTTAGAATAGCTCAGAACACGATGACAAGGCATTCTTTTGATACTTTTAGCCATCTTTAAGCAGCTTTGAATTCATTTTTAGTTAATTTTGTTTTGTAGAATGGTGCATCCATCTATCAGCCGGAACGGTAATGAAAAGTTAAACTCAAGTTAACTTCCAATTCCCGTGTTAAATGATTGATTACGCATTTGATACCTCTTTATTACGCATTTGATCATTTTCTTTCAAGTTGATGGGATAATTCATCAAAAATATTTTTTAAGTATTTATTAATACATAGAATTGTCAAGTTTATATGATTCAACAGAAAATTTAAAAACATGGTATATAAAAAGTTATTTTTATCTTGTAATTATTTATAAAAATATATTTACGGATCTTGAATAATTTTTAAATTGTTGTGAGGGACAGGTTTGGCTCTTTCGTCTCAAAAGTTTGCCCACCCTCGGTCTAGAGATATTTTCTGAGACGGTTTATAACTTCTAAGGTTCTAAGAGATTTTTATAATTTCTATCCGAGTCTCTGTTGTATAATCGTGATGTATACAACCTTTAATTTGTATCAAATGACTTAAGTTATTTTTATCCAACACAATGAACTTCTGTGACTTTATATTAATTTCTAAAGTATAACAAAAATATCTCAAACAATCCAAAGGAAAAATTTATTGGTTCTAAACAACTAAATACAGTACAATATCAGACAATAAACCCAAGAAAAAAATATAAAATATCTAAAATTTTTCTTACAGAGCCGGAATTTATGCTCTACTAATCAAGCTGTCTGAACTTGCGAATTTTGGAATAATTGACTAAAAATTATCAATACCCTTCCCCAATCAACATAGAAAGTAAAGCACGAACAAAAATGGCATTTAAAGAAAACATCCCAAGTAAATTATAGTTTATGTAAAGATCCATATTTAAATAACATGTACTTCTGTTTTTTCTTTTTTTTTCTTTCACTGTAACACACTCCGCAAGTTTCAGAAATTCTACGCACAAATTTAATCAGTTGCCTTAAAAAAAAAAGTAGTGTACAATCATAGGAAGTTATTCAAGGGCTTCATCTGAAAGTGAAGCATTCAGATTCGTATTTATGAAACTGTACAGATTAAATTTGAGAAGGATGTTTTTCAAAAAGGATCTAGTTTCGTTCATCACCCCATTCAGAAATGATGCTTGTTTCTGAAGTAGTGTGGGGGAAACACTCGAAAGCCATTTTAACATTTCATCTGTAACAGTTCGAGGAGTAATATCAGATGTTTTGTCGACCGCTGAAATAGAGAATAAGCTAATGTCAACATCATAAACTCTACAAGTTGGCATATTATCCTTGTTGAATATATAATATTTTGATATTACCTATAATGCACAATTACGTTGAAGTTACTTCGGAATTTTATTATTAATGCCTTATAAAAATTCCCCCGATATATGAGAATATCCCTTAATCTAAAATATCGTAAATCTGCTGCTTGCATTATCGAGGAAAAATACATCAAAATGAAACTTTTTACAAGTAATAATCATAATTTAATCACTTTAGTTTTATCTAACCTTAAATTTCATTGGCTTCAGAAGTGGAACAGGATACTGATTATGCGACTTAAACTTAATATTTCAAACCATTCATTAAGATCCGAAGCTGTGTTTTGGTGGATAATTCAAATTGAAAACTCATAAAAGATAAGCAGGATGTACTTTTATATATAAACTAGATAGTACCCGTCAAAACTTGACGGTAAATAATTGAACAGTTCCAATAAAAAAGGTTCATAACCTTGTTATAATATTAGAAATTTTTACAGAATATTAGCTGTTTTTCTATCCGATGTTATAATTAAAAATGTTGTAAAAATCCGAGTTTATAATTTAAAAAACCTTTTTTTTCTTAAAAAAAACATGCTTACCGCTGATTTTTCAATCCGACTTGCACAATTTAACTAATATGCTATGTATACAATCTAACTAATAAGCTATAAATATATTAAGCAAAAATAAAATATATAAACTAAAGAAAATCAGATTAAAAAATCATACAAATTACTCACGTGCAAAAAATTGTTGCTATCTATTTAGGCAGCGCTGCAATCGCGTTTCAGAATTTTTTGATTTTGATGAATTTTAATGATGTATACACGTGCATTCAATAATTGGATCCGGTGGTCAGCGCTGCAATCGCGTTTCAGATTTTTTTTTTTTATTTTCATGAATTTTAAAGCTGTATACACGTGCATTGAATAACAATTAACTTAACCTACAAATTTGTTAAACAAACGATTTTGGTGTTTTTAATTTCTGTTTATTATTGTATTTTTGACGTGAGATTAATATAGGCTGATATATTTGTAAAGCGGTCGCTCCGGAAGCGTTACTTGACAGAGGCATACACAGAACACGACAACTATTAGGGGAATAAAGTTGTTTCCCACAGAGGACGATGAGATTTTACACTGCTGGCCACCCAAATTGCAACACCAAGAAAGACAAGAGATATCACAACAAAATTTATTTTGTAGATAACATGTTGACCAAGTATCAAATGATTAAATTTATAGACTTCTGTGAAGTGTGGTTCCTGCCAAAATCAGTAGCCAGAGTAGCCGCCATTGTTGGAGATCACCGCTGCCACACGCCTCGGCATTGATTCAAAGAGACTTTGGATGAGTTCTTGTGGTACAGAAGACCAAGCAGCTTCCACACGTTGCCAAAGTTGATCTGCTGTGGCAGCTAGGGATGGAATCTGGGTCAATCGTAGAGCAACCATGGACCACATGTTTTCTATCGGCGAAAGATCCGGAGAGCGAGGCGGCCAGGGAAGCAATTCAATCTGGCGATTGACGAAGAACCGTTGGACAATGTGTGGTCGCGCATTATCCTGTTGAAATATGGCTGAGGGCAAGCCCTGAAGGTAAGGAAGGACAACTGGCTCCAACACCTCGGAGATGTAGCGATGGCTGTTTAAAGTACCGGCAATGTGTACTAGAGGTGTGCGAGAGTGATATCCAATACCGCCCCATACCATAATACCCGGTGCAGGACCAGTGTGGCGGTGCATAACGCAGCTGTTCAGCATCCTCTCTTCACGGTGTCTCCAGACTCGAATGCGACCATCGTGGTGTTGCAGACAGAAGCGTGACTCGTCAGTAAAGACAATTTCATTCCATTCTGCCGTCCACATCCTTCTGTCATCGCACCATTGGCGGCGGAGACGTCTGTGGTTCTGCGTCAAGGGTAGACAAAGCAATGGACGTCTTGCGGACAGACCACTCTGCTGTAAACGGCGTCGAATGGTACGCGCAGACACTGGATGATGCGTTACAGACTGCATGTGCTGTGCTATGGTTCGTGATGTGACTGAGCGATCCGTCACTGCCATGCGCACAATTTGTCTGTCATCACGTGAAGTGGTGCGCTGAGGTGGATGCGATCGAACACGCCGATCCGTAGTACCCTCCTGCATCCAACGATCACATATCCGCATTACAGTTGTTTGGTTTCGTCCAACACGACTACCGATTTCCCTGAAAGATAATCCACGATCTCGGTAGGCCACTATCCTTCCTCTGTCGAACTCGGATACTTGATCAAAAGATGATCGCTGTTTTCGACGAGGCATAATTGATCGTTTTTTTGAAAAAAACCACAAGAAAAACACAATTGCCGAACTTGAAATCGTCGAAATCTCCAAGCCTTAAATAGCGCTTTGAAGTGGCGCCACAGGCGCGCGTGATGTGCGTCTGCGCTGAAATTCCAATCATTTGCATATCTCACCTCCGCAAATGCATGCTGTAAATTTCATGTTATTTGCATGTTTCCTTTTGGGTGTTGCATTTACAGTGGCCAGCAGTGTATAAGCATTCAACATTTAATCCTAATTATTCAAATTTTAAGAAAACATGACAGATTATTTTGAAATTTTGTTTTTATTTCTGAAATTACCTATTAATGTGGGCAATTATCATTCAAAAAATTTCTTGTTAAAAAATATCTTCTTTATATATGTTGATCAATGGGTAGACTTGTCTTAATAACAATCTCACGTCGCTACCGTTTAGATGGAAATTTTGATCATTCTTAAGGGTCGTTCAACTCCAAATTTATGTCATTTACCATTTGAAACGTAATGATTCCCGAAATTATTTTATCAAAAATCAAATGTGATAGTGGGCAGTAAAAATTGAGCATTTTGACATAAAGGGAATATACTGGCCCATTTATCAATGAAGATTTCACAAACAATCAGTTTGACCTTGCAGTCTATTTATCTGTCTACATCTGAGTTTGTTTTAAAGTAAAAATACTTTAAAAAATTAGCATTTGATTTCTTCACGATTATTTAAGCTCGAGACGATTATTTAAGCTCGAACAATGTTCGTTTTCAGTAAAAGTATGTCTAAAGTACGCTCGAAAAAAGCTGCCTTTTATTTTGAAGGTTGCCAGCTACTATATGCGCATCAAAATTCGTTGTAGTGGTCTAAATATTTGTGACATGAATTACATTTATACTCTAAATCACTTACCGTGAACTGTAACTGTAGGCTTCTTCAGCTCATTATTAGTAGCACCTCTTAAGTCATCCTCTGGCGTGGCATTCAAAGAGCTTAAAGTTGTTGATCCTTCCAGTGGCAAATCAGAAGGGGAAAACATACCCTTAAACGTTTTATGTACGACAGATTTTATGGAGGAGACAAATTTGTTTTCAAAAATTGTTTCTGGTGAATTTATTGTTTCATTTCCTCCCCTATTTAACGAGCTTTCTTCATCGTTTAAAGAGCGTTTTGCGATCAGATTACGAATGGGACCAGAATAGCTGTGCGATAAATTTTGGTCCATTGAAAGGTTTGGATTCACTTTTTGTATGTTTTTTAAAGATGAGGGGTTGTTTTCTGTACTAGAATTTAAAAAAACTTTAAAAGTATTGGAAGTTTTCGAAATGTTTTCGTTTTGTGATTCGCCTACCACCTGGAAAGTGGAACTGATGCTTTTGTCTTTAGCTTCAGGGGTTAAATACTCGTTGAGGCGAGATGAGCTTTCGGTATCATTCTGATTATGATAGTCCTTTTCGTTATATTTTTTTTCTTCCAATTCACCGAAGTCAAGCCTTTCGGATTTAGAAGTTTTATGCTGGGAGGCTTTTTTAATTATTTCATTTGAAAATAATTCCGTAGATGTCATTTCTCTGTATGATGAATTTTTTTTATGATTGACTGAAGTCTCAGGCATGGAAATTGGTTCATTATTATGGTATGCATCTCCTCTTTCCGTCGATTGGTCTCTTAAGTCATCACTAACCCCGAATTCTGTTGTAGATGTACGTAAACCTGATTGGTTTCTTACATCTACCGACAAATTCTTTACTTCTACCGTTGTAGCTGATAATTCATTCCCAAAGGGTATAGAAGAAACAGACTTATTTCCTGGAACAATAGACTGATTCTTTACGCCCGTAAATGAAGTCGACGATACATTCATTGAAGATATCAACGGAAGGTCAGGCTTATTTTCTGCTCTAGACAACATATTCTTTACGTCAAAAGCTGAAGTCGAGGATTCATTCAAAGCAGAGATCGATGAAGAAACGCTTTTATTTTCTTCGGCAGCCGGTATATCCTCCAAGACATTAACCAAAAAGGATTCACTCGTAGCAGTATCTGACAAGAAAGTTGTCTCATTCTCGGATGCTTTGATATTGGGACTGTAAAATTTTATTCTTTCGTCTAACTTCGGTTCAATATCAAACATTCTTCTCAAGTGCTCGACAATCAATAATGCGTCGAATTGGCCTATAGTTTAAGGAGGAAATTTTTAATTCTGAAAAAATTACTCAAAATAAAACTATAGAAAAATTTAGTACTTCTTTCTTAATACTCGTTTTAAAAAGCCGGATTTTTTTATAGATTCACAATCTCTTTTTTTCGGATAACGTTTAGGGGGATAATGCAGAGATCATGTACACATATTGTCCTGATATGTTCTCAATTTATGGTAAGAAAAATGTGTCGAAAACTTCATTATATCAGGAATGTCACATTACCACGATTATTGCTTAATATATTACAGTATCAAACTTTTCAAAAAAGAAAAGGCTTAATCAGTTAAGTCCATTACTTTTACAACTAATTCTGAAAATTGAAGGAAATGTAAAAACAGAACTCGTGAACGGTACATGAACAAGAAAAATTCCAAGTGTTCTTGGTTATTAAAAAAATTCTGCTATAATCATCAAAATTACTTAAAAAATAATCTATATATATAAAGCAGTTCCTTAACTGACTGATTGATTGATTGACATACAACGCACACAGGGGCGTGCTAGGGTTTTAGCGGTCCTGGGCGATGCTTAGGATTTTAGCGGCCCTGGGAGAACACATTTACTGGCAATCCAATTTCTCTACGAACTGAGTAATGGATCTTGTAAGACAACCCCGATTAATAATCAAGGTTTTAATATAGCTGAATTGAAGATAAATCATGTTTTTCTAACCAAGATATTTTTCGAACAAAAAAGGGTAGTTTGTCAATTAAAATTCTTTCTACGATTCTTTACAAAAAATCGAAACATATATTTTTTTATAAGTTGAATTGTAGAAACCGATAAAAATTAAGGATTTCTTAAAAACCCGTAACATTTAGAAAAGTGTTGCAATGAGGAATAAAAATGGCGGCTCTAAATTTTGAGCGTCCCTGGGCGGTTGCCCCAGTTTACCCACCCCTAAACACGGCCCTGAACTCACAGACCAAACCGCTGGACCTAAAGGGCTGAAATTTTGCATGGCGATTCTTCTTATAGTGTAGGAGTGCACTAAGAAAGATTTTTGAAAAATTCTTCTTAGATTTTTTTTAAATTAAATTTTTAAGCTGTTTTAGTAACTTTTAGTAAGTTTGCATTTAAAATAATAATTTGAGGGTTATAAAATTTATACCACGAGAAAAATCATAAAAATTCTTTTAAAATGAAATATTTTAAGAATCTTTACCTCCATTTTCTGATTTTTGGTTAATTTTTAAAGATTAATTTTTAGAATTTAATTTATTAAATGCTGATCACGTGATTTCTTTTTCTGGTATTTAAATTAATTTATCGTCACGTGCATAACAACGAAATAGACAAACATTTTTTTTTCTTGCTAATGCGGCAGACGATTGGACATTATCCAAAAAAATATTAAAATACAGTAAAAGATATTATGTTCCTCAAACTGTACAATATTAACCTGTACTATATTCTTACAGTATGTTCTATTAGATTTAATTTGAATATTTTCTTCTACATTATTTTGTCTATAAAAATATCCCTTACGATTTTTTTATAAATATATTTTTTTACATCAATTGCATACTTTAATCGTTGTATTTATTATAAATACATACATATATATATATATATATATATATATATATATTGGCATTAATTGCATACATTGACCGTTATATTTAATTTAAATGTACTCCGTAGCGAAGTGCGGGTTTTCAGAAAGTTATTTTATAAAGAGCAATCTCTTCCTTAAATTTTTGTTGAATAAAAACATTTTTTCTTCCTCTATGAGAATTATAGCACTTTCAAATCTCTTCCCAAGATAAGTTTTGAAATCCCGCATCTGTAGAACATGTTTTAACTCAGTATATTCCTATGTAAATAGTAAGAAAAAAGTATGTATTGACCACAAGAATTCTTCTGATTGAAAAAATATTTTTGAATACGGATTAAAAATAAATATTCTTTCATATAACACTACGTTATCAGAAGTATACTCTTAGACAAAAAAAAATGGAGCCAAACCAAGAAGGGGTAATGCAAATTGGACATAAACTGATATGCATACAAGTTTCGACGGAAAATGCAAAATTTTAAAGTTTGGCGGCCAATGAATGAACATGTGACACTGCAGCGCATCTTAACTGCGCTACTGGCAGAATATTAAAGAGGAGAAATTTCGATTCCAGTTCATAATTTTTTTGCGAATTTCATTCCGTGTACTCAGGTAGACAGTAACTATGCCTCGTATACAGGTGCGGGAACAATATGCGCAGATGTCAACATTTGAGAGAGGACGTGTAGTTGGGCTCAAAGAAGCCGGTTGGTCTAATCGGGGAATCGATATTTGGATAAGAGTGATGCCATTATTAGACGATGTTGGCAGGAATGGGTAAACCGTGGCCGAACACGGCGTCAAGAAGGAAGCGGTAGGCCTAGAGAAACGACAGAACATGAGGACCGAGCAATCGTCAGAGCGGCACTCACAGCCTCAGATTCGTCATTATCATCGATCGTACGTGCAACTGGTGCTTCAGTGACCGCAAGGAACATTCATAGGCGGCTCAGTGAAAGGGGGACTGAGCTCACACAGCCCCTTGCGCCGACTACCATTGACCACCATGTACATCAACAATCCCGATTGCAGTGGTGTCGGGCATATTCGACCTGGAATATCACTGACTGGAGTAGAAACTGAGTCCCGATGACCAGCGAATACATGTTTGAAGATGCCCCAGACAGAGATGGGATACTAACCTGGCCGTCTTCCGCTATACGGGCCGACAACCAGGAGTGATGGTCTGGGGTGCCGTTTCATTTCATAGCAGGACCCCGTTGGTTGTCATGCGCGGAACCCTTACAGTACTGCGGTACGTCGACAATATTCTACGCCCCGTTGTGTTGCCCTTCATATCACGCCATCATGGGCTTACATTTCAGCAAGATAATGCCCGCCCGCACACGACGAGAGTTTCTACTCCTTGTCTTCGTGCTTGCCCAACGCTAACTTGGCCAACAATATCGCCGGATCTCTCCTCCACTGAACACGTTTGGAGCACTGTGGGCAGGACCTTCTAACCAACTTGATTTTGACGATCTAACGCACCAATTGGACAAAATTTGGCACGATATCCCGCAGAAGAACATCTGCCACCTCTATCAATCAATGCCAAACCGAATGACTGCTTGCATAAGGGCCAGAGTTGGACCAACGCGTTATTGACTTTTTCACTTTTTGAAGCTCTTTCTCTTGAATTAATCATCCAATTTTTCTCCAATTATAATCATTTGTTTTACTGTACATATACATCACATCTACTGATTTTCGTCCCATGACTTTTGTTTTTCGTGTCTAAGAGCATTACATTTCTTTTAGCGTTACATTTGATTTCATTCACAGATGAGCGTAAAATTTTGATGCGGTATTTGGAGTTCAGGTTACATATTTTTAAGCTCACCAATACCGAAATGAGATTGCAAATTATGCTAATATGGCAACACAGGTGAATTTATCCATTTTCCGAGGAGTAAGCCTTAGGGTGCAACAACGGCAGCGTTTCAACGTGCAAGAGTGCAACCAAACAAGACACACGGCAATCAGTGGTAGGTCTAATTATAAAAGTGATTGAAATTATTGCTGTTTTGCAAGTAGAGGCAGATAACCTAAAACCTACATTGAAGCTACATCAGATTGCAATTTGTATACATAGAGAAGTGAAGTTTAAGGATCAATGATTTTTTGTAAGAACATTTCTTCGGACTAACTAGCAAATAAATTACTTACCAAAATCCACGGTATCTATCTCTTCAAAATCGTAAAAGCCATCTCTGCCGTCTCTCAGGAAAGTTGGCATCCCTATAATATAGGTCTTGAACTGCTTCACTGGGAGGTAATGATTGTCATCCCCGCAGTCTCGACAACGGATAATCAAATCCTTAACCCGACTTCCAGGAGGCTGGCTAAGGTCATACTCCACTTTTAAACCTGCAGTAATTATTTATGGAATTTCAGCCTAGCTGAAACAATGTAAAGGTTGGCAAATGGCAATCTTTTTTTTTCTGGGTTATGTCACAAATTAAGTATTTCCATCCCTTTATCCTAAGGCCATCTGCACACGGGTCGTCTCGTACTCGGCTCGAACTCGAAGCGAGATGTGCGTCTTGTATGAACTATGCGAAGTCTACCCGCACACGGGCCGAATCGCACTCGAAGTGGTTTCGTCTCGAATTCGAAGCGGGATGACGAATCCATATTTTTCTCAGCAGGTTGAATGTCTTCAACGTGCAAAGTACAAAACTTCTTATTTTTATTTGTTTAAAATTAGCAGCTTCAGTGATGAGGAGGACTTTCTTATGTTATATTGGTATCGTAAGATAAAAGGAGAAGGTTTCGGAGGAGAGTACAAGTACATCCGTACTTGGAACGGAATTTTCTCCATCGGCTGTTTGTTGCGCAACATTAATTACAAGAAAGTGATACATTCTATAGAATGTCAAAAGAATCTCAAAAAAATTTCATTTCGGTATATTTTAATGTTATAGAAATACAAATTTTTTTTGTTAATTATAAAATTATTTGAAATTTCGTTTTCAATCGGAGTTATAAATACATATAATTTTTAAGATACAAAAGTTTGTGCTAAGCTCTTGTGTTTGTGTGGGTGAGACGGTGGGACTCAGGTAGCAATCACCATGACAAAGTCCAGGCTTTGACACTTTTTCATCAAAACTAAAAGCATAATTTTTATGTTTACTGATTTGAAAAATTAAATATATTGAATTTCGCTCTGTGTTTTGTATTCAATTATTATTATTTTTATGTATTTAATCAGAATAGATTTCGTGAAATTGTAATAAGATTTTTTAAAGAATGATTGTAATAAGTTTTTGTAATTAATAAAGAAATACTATAATGCAATAATTTTTTTAACTAAACTATGTAAAATTAATAAAGTTTGTAATAAAATACATTACCTGTCAAGTTGACTTCTCGTGCAACTTCATTTCAAGCTTTTTCTGTACAATTTTTTCTAGAATATTCACGGAGCGTGTGGTCATAAAGCTCCGGGTGTTTTTCCTCTTCTCCTACAAGTTTAATGTTGAACATTTCCATTGATAATCGAAATTTCCACGCGTCACGCTCGATTTTTCCCGTTCCAAACTATTCGAGTGAAACGAAATGAGTGCGAATCGAGACTGCTTCGACTTCGAGCCGATTGCCAATCGCCCCGTTAGTGGAGCCCCATTCAATTACGTAGAAAGTTGAGTGGTGGGAGAAATCGCCTCGAATTCGAGCCGAGTACGAGATGACCCGTGTGCGGATGGCCTAAGCCTTTCATCCAGTCTGTTGTTCTTTTAAGGAAGGTCGGAAGTATTTAAAACAATTAATTTACAAAATAAAATAAAAGCTCAAAAAATTAATATGACCCAAAATATGTTCACGGTAAATGTTCACTGAACAAAAGTTTGTAACGTCTTAATGATTCTGAAATGAAAGTTTCTTCAATCCACAATAAAGAAAATGATTTTAATGTATTTATTGTAAATAGAGAGACTTTTGAATTGAACAAGACTTAACCTTAACTTCTTTTAAACAGTATATTATTTAATCATGATGATTTAGTTTAACATTAAGCTAGGGCAGATCTAGAAGACGAGGGATTAATTTCATTAAGTTTAGTTTGAAGAAATTAGAAAAGTAAAACAATCAGTAAATGTATTTTATACAAACGCTGGTGTTTAAATAATATTAAAGATAAAGTCTTTTGTGTTTCTACAGGCTGCCTTACCAAACCCAAAATGATCCAGATTTGTTGAAAAACACAAAGATAGTAAATGCAGATGGTAACGACTACAATCTTAAAACTATGTTACGAGTTTCCATCTAAATAGAAGGTGACTAGAAAAATATAACTTTTCCATCAAAGCACGTTCCCTACCTTGCTGCTAAACTGCCTTTGGTGGATGATTGATAGAAGTTTATAGGACGGACATGCCAGAAGAAATCGGCGGTACAGTTGAAATAAGTATGCCAAGATAATGTGCTAATGTAGGAAATATTTACTGTGAATCATCGGGAATGTCTATGTCTCTGAACGACAAACAGAAAACTAATCATTCATCCTGTAAAACTATCTGGGTATACCTTGGTCTATGCCAATGATATGGTATTTTACCTTACCATATCGGTAGGAAAGTGGGCAAAACGGATTCAGGCCTTCGACTTATTGTACTATACCATTGTTTTATAGATCACAGTCGTATTAAACGTACCATTCTCAATTTTCACCCAGTACCATTAAGAAATATGTTATATCAATTTTCTTCTAAAACTTTGACGGCCAGAAAAGGAAGCATAAATCGAAGATTTTTATAAAAGTGGTATTCTCTGGTGCGATGATTCTAGAATATTATCATTATATCTTTTTATGTGCAGTGGCGTAGAGAGGGTGTAAGGGTGTCTATCATGTCCCGGGCGCCACTCGCAGAGGGGCGCCTAATGGTCTCCAAGACCAGTTGGTCCCCAAGACCATGGAGGGCGCCAAAAAGGTATCATGCTCCGGGCGCCAGTTATGCTCGCTACGCCACTGTTTGTGTGTACCCCAACTTGAAATTATTTGATTACTTTCTTTTTTCTAAAACCTACCAGCTATTTGTAAAAAGGCTCCAGATGGTGTAACTCCTCTTGGGTCGTAATGTCTCACAGAATGTTCCATCATGTTCATAAGATGTTGCCCTGACATATATACTCTCTTTATGAATCCACCGAGGGATACAGATTTCAGAATGTGCTGAATAGTTATGAAACCTGGAAAAAGAAAAAAATTCTACTTTAATATCTACTTTAATATAAACAAGCAACTGTCATGGCTTTCATATTGTCACTTGCTACCATTAGAATATATTTATTTACATGGTCTCTCGTAAATACAGCATAAACTTTCTTCCTCTCTCTGTGAGGGTAAATTTTTTCCGTTGACCCAAACATCTACAACGATAGTTTTCGGGAAATACAAAAATAGTAATTACAAGATAAAAAGAACTTTTTATATACCATGTTTTTAAATTTTCTGTTAAATCATATAAACTTGACAATTCTATGTACTAATAAATACTTTTTAAAAAAATTTTTGATGAATTATCCCATCAACTTGAAAGAAAATGAAGTTAATTGGAAGTTAACTTGCGTTTAACTTTTCGTTCCCGTCCAGGCCGATAGATGGCTGCACCAGTCTACAAAACAAAATTAACTGAAAATGAATTTAACTCTGCTTAAAAATGGCTAAAAGTATTAAAAAAGGCATTGTCATCGTGTTCTGAGCTATTCTAAAAGTTTCAAATGTCTAGCTAGTCGGGAAGTTAGTTAAAAATCGATTGCAAGATTTGTACTGGACAAACACACAAACAAACAAACAAACAAGAAAGCGAGTTAATAAAAACATTGTAAAAATAGACAACATCACTTTGGATGAAAAGAAAACTTTGTTAAAAATCACAGCTGGTTAAAATAAACTGTTCATCAACCAATGATTCTAATAGTGTTAACGTTGGGCACGAATTTATTCGGTTTGGATGGGGTTAATTATAATACGCAAATTATCACTGCAAAGCTCATATGAAAGGCCGACACTTCCAGGCGACAGGATGATCACAAAAGATCTCCAAATACGTATATTTAAGGTCTAGAATTTTGCAACATGTAAATATAATAATATGTATAACGGGATTGCCTAAAGAGCTTCCAAGGAGTGCATGTGTATCTACCGATATCGTTATCAGTGCATATATGACTATTAAATATAATTTTTCCCGAATAGAAACTCCAGAGAAATTAAGACTTCAAGTAAATTTTAAAAGAAAACTTGTAAATTGGTGGCAGGCCCGGACTGGCTAGTCGGCGATCGCCGAGGGCCTCCGACCCAAGGGGGCCCCGAAGGGACCTATAAAAAGTGGTTTATACTTGGGGACCCAAAAGAAGTGGTTTGTATTTTTTATTACTCACGTACTTTTTTAACTACACTATTTTGTAATTAGTTGCACTAGAGTCATTTTCCTTTTTGCCAGAAAGTTTACGCGTGTCCATTCAATTTGAAGCTGTTGTTCAAACGTGAGTAAATGTTTACTCTTAGCACAGCAGTACGGCAGAACAGTCAGTCTGCATATGTACGAGTATTGTGTGGGGACGTGTCGCTGGTGAAGGGAAGCGACTGACGCACCGCTGTTTTCACAAATTCCAAATGAACTGTTTGCAGAATTGTAACAACTGTTTGAAAAAAAACAGGTTGAAGTAAAGAAGAAACTGGAAGTCCAGACTAAGTATCCCAATCTAGTCTGTTTTCTGTTCTGTTCTAACAGAAACACAAACAAATAAGTTAATTTTATTGTGTAGTTTTTCTTTTTAATCTCGGAACGGAAAATGAGAAATTAAAAAAATTACATTTTTAACTAATCAATATTTTTTTTACGTTTTCATTCAGAAATAAAAATAGTTATATATATTTTGTATTAAAGCGGAAAAAGTTTTTTGTTGAAGTGTTTTACCTGAATTCCCGATACAATATACAAATATTTAACAGTTTCCATAATTTTAAAAATATGTTAAATTACTTCAGTTCTTATTTGGATCTAAAATCAGTTTTAATTGAAATAAATGGACAATTTTATTGTTGGAGAGAAGAGTAATTTGTCGGTCCCTTTTTCGTGAACAGTTGTTTCCGTTCAAGAACGAGACATTCTTGAGTCCGGATAGAGAAGGGGAGAAAAAGTTAAAACAGTTAAAACATTACATTTGTTCTTTTATGTTAAGTTATGTTGTAACCTTAGAGCAGTTGAGATTAGAGAACAGGCAGTCTGATCCCCAGATCAAACAGTTCCAAGTGTTTGGGCCGGTTCCGAAAAGCAGTTTGCTCGTTGTTTAGTGAAAAACAGTTGTTTCAAACAGTTTGGAGGTTTTCATCACCTCTCAGTCAGCGTATGTTGTTGTTAGTGCACTAGATAGTTCTGTCAACATGAAACGTGTGTATCAAGGTGGCGCTACGAAAAGAAGAGAAAATCTTTAGACGTTGAAAAAAAGTTCCGAAAGTTTAAAAAATTGGTTAACTAGTTCCACTTCTCAGTCGCAAAGTCAGACTTTGGCTCACGATGATACATCAAATACAGGTAAGAAAGTTGGAATTACAGTAGAGTACCCCTAATCCGCACCCCGTATGTCAGGACATCCGGTTAATCCGGACGGTATTTAAAAAAATACTAGCTAAAATTTGGTAAATTAAAAATTTAATTTTGCTAGTGGTTAATTCGACTGACTCCTCGATCCATCATGGCAGCTCATATCCGGACAGTTCATTCAAAAGGAACCGTTCTAAACAAGTTGGTTATTGACTCATAACTTCCTAAATAAACATCCTAGCTCTTTTTTATTGGAATATATTTTTAGGGCATCAAATCTGATCTAATCAGAACTAATTCAAACTCTGACACAAAAAATGATGATGACAAAACCAACCAAAAGACACCTGATGCGGTTGCACACCAGCTTGGATATTTCATCTGCCCCAACGAAAATGACCCTATCGGAATTAAAAAAGGTTTTATGGAGAAGCACCAGATTCAAGTTAGTGAAGGAAAAGAAACTAAACTGCCAATCGACTCTTCAAAACTTTATTACCGACTTTTGCCGAATGGCGAAAAAATTCATAGAAAATGGTTATCATATTCGATTCGGCTTAACAAAGTGTACTGCTCCTGCTGCCTTTGGAGGTAAAGATAATAGACATTTCTCATTTAATACCGGGCATGACGTTTCTTCTAAGCATATTCTGTACGTCAAAAGTAAACCATCATAAGTGAATTTTTTTCAGTGAATTTCACCATTTGTGATGGTTTATCTCTCATCATGACTTACATATACGTTAGTTTATAAGTCTATATTTTTCGCACTATTTTATTTTGTATATAGCAAAGTTTTCCTCAAAGAAGCTCCATCCAAAAACGAGTCACTTACCATAAAATATCGAAAATGATGAAAATTCACTTATGATGGTTTACCTCTGACGTACAGATTTATAAAACCGTTCAGATTCATGAAGATTCTCGCTATCAAGAACTCGCGGCTAAGGCAGCTTTTCAAATCCAAAAAGGTCATGATATTTCAACTCTTCTGACTGTTCAACGTGAAATTTATATAGTTTTTTTTATTGGTAGGCAATACATTGCATACAGAGGCTATAAACCAGAAGGGTCTTATACACTGGTATCCATAGAAAATCATGGTAATTTTCTTGAACTGGTCATGTTGGTTTCAAATTATGATGTGATTTTACAAAATAATATCAGAAAGTGTATTGAAGACAGCAAAAAGCACAGAATGGAAATAATTAACAAAAGAAAAACTACAGGAAAGTTAACTATAGGGCCGATTGTACGAGACTCTCTGTTAACATTTTTGTCAAAAATTTTTATCAACTAGCTAACCAAAGTAATTTGTTCGATGGGCCGTAATATTATTTTGAAAGACCTTCACACTAGCATAATATACAGCGTGATGGTAGATAGTACCCAAGATGTAGCTATTACGGACCAATTGGAAATTTGCGTCCGTTATGTCGGTCAAGGAAAGAAATATGAAAGACTTTTAAAAGTAACAATAGTTGATGATTCAAGTAGACTTGCTTTGTACGAACTTATACAATCAAAATTAACCAAGATTGGAATTGCAATATCAAATATTATTGCGTGTTCATTTGAGGGAGTTAAAAATATGAAAGGCTGTTAGATCATTTCAAAAAGGAAAACGAAGATCTTATTTACACTCATGTCCATAAATTAAGGATAATGCCATCTCCGGCAAATAAAGGTTCAGAAACAAAACAAACGTGACTTATTCATAAAGCCCATTTATTAAACAAAAGAAAAAGAACAAAAGAGATGATGTATGTATGGTACCATTCATAAAAACGATACGATTTTTGCTTCCTGGCGCAATTGTAAAAAATAATCTCCTTTACAAAAACTCAATATTACATGGTTGGTATGATGATAATACATTGTGTATCTCTCATGCGATGAAATACAGTCCGTACAACGCTTAGGCATGCTGAGTATCAAATTATCGAGCTGATCTTGGGGAAGATTACTCCACTCAGCAAGCAATGCTCTCCCAAGTTCCGGTACACATGTAGGAGGTGGTTGACGGGCTGCAACTCGTCGGCCAAGCATGTCCCACACTTGCTCTATCGGATTCAAGTCAGGTGAGAATACTGGCCATTCCATACGGGGGATATCCTCAGATTGATGGCATTCGTTTACGATGTTTGCTCGGTGAGGACGGACATTGTCATCCATAAACGCAAATTCTGCGCCCATGGAACCCCTAAACAAACGTACATGTTGTTCCAGAATAATGTCCCTATAAATGTGGCCGTTCATGGTTCCGATCTGAACATGCAGATCTGTTCTGGAGCCCAATATATTTCCACCCCAAACGAGCAATCCTGCACCACCGTAACGGTGTCGTTCAATGATGTTGTATTGGTGGTAGCGGGTACCTGGCGTTCTCCATATGAAAGTCCGACGTGAATCAGACTGCAAGCTAAACCTGGACTCGTCGGAAAACATCACAAGGCCACAGTGACGATGTCCACATTGCATGTTCTCTACTCCAGACTAATCGCTGCGGACAGTGAGTTTCCGTGAGCGGAACACATCTGACAGGCCTACTAGCATATAGACCAATATTTCCCAAACGTCTGTACACAGTTTGCTTTGAAACAATACCGGTCTTCATTCGGCGTTGTAACTCGGGGGCGACCTGTACTGTAACGTCTACTGACATTTCCATCATCTTGGAATCGTTGCCAAAGCCTAGAGATGACACTTGGGCAATTCCAAGTTCCTCGGATACTTCCATCTGAGTACGCCCACATTCCAGGCAGCCGATAATTCTACCACGTAAAAAATCATCCACATGCGTCGTCTGCGTCATAACTATTCGGTTATGGCACTTAGCGGCTTACAGAACGCTTGTGAACAATTTTACTTCTTTTCCACCATTCCTTATATACCTCTCTCTTACACTCTCGTCATTGTGACGTACTACCGACGTCATATGGTGGCTTCCTCTAATTTGCATATTATTCTTGAAGATATGTGTGATAATTCTACAGGTGAAATTTTTACTTTAGAGTTCGATTTCCGTGTGATTCTGAATTATCCTTAATTTATGGACATGAGTGTACATTCACTTTATGGGACACACACTTAAATTAGTAGTGGCTGATTCAACAACATAGTTGCTCCAAGCAGAAATCTTATTTGGATTGGTGGAAGAATCTGCTGTTTTTATAAGATCATCTTACAAAAGAATGGCCGTGTGGGAGAGAGAAATAAAAAGAAAACATATTGATCATAAAAAAAACTGTACAAGTTGTAAAAAATAAAAGCCACAAGGTGGTGGAACAAACACAAAGCTCTTTCTTCGATTATTGACGAAGAGTTGTTAAGGAGTGAAGAAACTGTAAATCCAGAGAAGCTATTCAATTTTATTACCGTTTTTAAAAAAATATCAATTAGAAGCTTTGACAGCAAATCAAAGTTCCTTGCAAGCAATTTCATCAGTTAATGGTCCAAATTTGAGAACCTATTTATGTCTATTGTTTTGCTAGATTTATTTCTGGATATATCTCCTGTTTCAAAATATTTACTAAGTAAAATCATTGACTATTCTACCACCTGGAACTTGGTGCAGACGCTGCCTCAACAAGTAAGCGATAAAAGGAGTGATAAACACTTTAAGGTTCTGTATTCAAAAACAAAATATTATGCTATACGTAGTACAGTTAATAGCAGTTTAGAAGATTAGAAGATTGATGTAGAAGTGGAAGTAGATTTCAAGGAAAAAAGAACCTCAAAGGAAAAGGTAATGCTTGGTGAAAAATGAAAAGACGAAGCTCTTGGAATCTCAACTGTCCAAAACTATAAATTGGTCTTTTTCAATATTTTAGATTGTGCTAAGACGAGTATCGAAGAGAGATTCAGTCCAAATAAAGAAATTTTGAGAGATTGTTCGTTGTTAGAGTCAAAGAAATTTAATGAAATCGAAAAGTTTGATAGTTTTCTTATGGATGTCCTTTGCTGCATTTCTAAGCTTTGTAAAACTGAAAGAAGTCAATTGTTAGTTGAGCTGAAACAGTTTTCAGATCAATTCAAAAGTTTTATGACAACTGCAAAAATTGAGAACGAAAATGGAATAGAAAAAACAAAACAAGACAAGCTAAATGAAGCTGAAAAAATCTGTGAAGGGGAAATTTAGAATCCGAATTTGTATAAGATCTGAAGAAGATCCGAATCTGTATAAGATCTTTATGGATACTGCTATGACAAGAAACAATTAATGCAAAAAATGCATGTATTCAGTGTTTGTCGTGTGCCTTTTCTGATGTTTTCCAACTCTCACAATGTGGACCATTTACCAACCTGTATATAGCTTACAAATTTGTTCAAACTATACCTTGTACACAAGTCACAGGTGAAAGGATTTTTCTAAACTTAAAATCGTTAAAAATCGAATTAGGTCTACTTTAAGCCATGATCTTACGTCTGTTCTCCTATTTATTAATGTAGAAAGAGACTTATTCAATAATTTCAATAAATATTTAATTATAGATGAAATGGCCAGGATTAGTGAAGAACTGGCCAAAAGCTGTTAGGTTAGGTTATTTCTTAATTTAAATTGTAAATAATTCATTTGTATCATCTATCCTTTTTTCTTTTGATTTTAAAAACGTAATCGTAGTAAAATACAACTTTTTTCTTTACATATGCTTGTCTTACTCATTAGTGTTTACCCTAATTATTTTTCATTTTTTTATTGAGGTACTGCAGTAGGATTTAGATGATGGCTTTAGCACAGGTTAGGTTGCCTAAATCTAAAAATGTTTCTCACTCTCATTTTCAAGTAATAAACCACTTGTAATTGATTACTAGTTTTTTCTCGTGTGTAATAAGATTAGATATAATAAAAATAATATAAAAATGTATCGCAAACTTAAGTAAACTATAATAGAACAGCTTAACTTTTGATAAAGATCCTGCCTTTACTCAAATACTTTCTAAGTGCCAAAATAGCAAAAAATGTGGTTTTCAGGCATGTGATTTTCAAAAATTAACCGGGGGAGGACCCTCGGATTCCCCCCCCCCCCGCTTGGTAAGGGGCCCCTCCTCAGTCTCTAGCCGAGGGCCCTCAAAGTAGCCAGTCCGGACCTGATTGGTGGGGAGAGAGGCAAGAAAATCATTCTTGTTTCGTTTTCATAGTGTTCCCTCTAAAAACTGAAATTATCAACATACTGAATTTTTTTAATCAAAACTCTTTTTAATATTACATATTTGGGCCTTTCTATATGAGCCTTTCCATTACAATTTCCTTTATATTATAGTGATTTTTATATTTTTTGCATTTTCTTAGGTGAGACATTGAATCTCGCATCACCTATCTCATAGTACCAAGGTGAAGAATAATAACACATCCACATGAACGGATTAAACAAGTTCAATAAGCATATCTGGCATATTTATATAAAAAACACGTAATTCTCTTTCAATATTTGGGAAATACATATTTATGTTGTGGGTGCCGTAATGAGATTTTGATTCCTGGAATAAATGATTATTTTGATTCCGTTTCTGCGAATGTTTTTTCAACCTTATCTGTTACACATAGTATCAATAGATTGGAGACATGTTGGAGGCAAATGATTATCTAGGAAAAGTAATTTATTATGATAATGTCACGAAAAAAAATCTTTTTTTTTATCCTGCAAACTTTCGGAACAGCTTTCATATACACTCACTTTCTCGCCAAGCCAAATTTTTACGCCAACCGTTTTCATATCGCTGGCATATGCATTATCCGGTGATCCTTTGTTGATATAAAATCGACGTTTATTATTGAAAAACGTCGTTCCTCTAGTAAAAAAGCTGGAAAAAATATTTTTTATTTACTTATGGCCTCAGATACGTCTCGGAAATGCTGTATACCAACCCTGGCGCCGTTTTCGCTTACACCAGCCTTTTGCATGTCAAAATGTCTAAATAGCATCATTCATGATCAGGGGGGATCTTAATAGCATTATATCAGGATCAGGATCCCCTCATCATATCATGATGAGGGGATCATATGATATGATGAGGGGATCCCTGCATCATATCCCTGCATCATATCATGATGAGGGGAGGAGAACAAGCCGCGCCGCGAGGATTGGCGCGAAATCATCTTGCTGAGAAAGTGCGCGCATACGGAATCTTAGCCAAACTTTCCCAATAAAATTATAAGGTAAATTTAAGACCGCATTATAAAAACTATATATAAGTTTAAAATTGAAAGACTTCACAGTAGCATTTCCAAAGGAATTTACCTTCTTACTACCTATGTGCGTCTCCTTTTCAAATGACGCACTTATTCTAATCTCGTATCAAAGTGAACACAGAGTTTAGCAGTGCTATGAACAAACACGGAAGTGCAGCACTATTCCGGAATTTAGAAAACTGAACTATAAACAAACTTTTATTATATGACTCAGTAATCGATAAAAAGAAGAAACAGGTACATATTTTGTGATTTTCTTTCTGTCTTTTCTAATGGGAAATTCTGATTTTTATCTATAAAAACTTTTTAAACCAATGCAGAGGCACTTATCGTTAAACATTCGCCCATACTACGCCGCTGTTTACTGCCCATTTTATTATGGGGGCACCATATAGGAGGACAGCATTACCCCCTATAAAGGGACGACAGAAACGGAGGCATTTTTCGTGGCGCGACGCCGGGATTCGATCCGAGTACCCTCAGCACCGAAATCCGGCGCGTTGTACCACAGGGGCGCCACAAGTCCATCAAAAACTAAATTGTTAGGTCGTTTCTAGACTAATAAAATCATTTTTGCCAAATAATTTAAATAAAAACAAACTTATTATTAACAATCAAACTAACTATTTTAATTGCATATTTCTCACGAAGGAAAACATGCCATATCTTATGATAATTTCATTTATTTAAGTATTATGTCTGTTTCAATATCTAAACAAAAACTGAAATTTACAACGATTTCTACCCGATGTATTTCCCTCATACTCACCTCACATTAGAGATATAAAATTTCATTCACTTTAAACATAAAGAAAAAAATTTCAACTTTAACCCTACACTGCAAGATTTTTTCTTTTACTACTATATTTTTTCACACACATATTTGGGCCTAGACAATATTTAAAAAAATATTCAAAAAAATTATTTTTGAATTTCTTTACTATTTTTATCGAAAAATTGTGTTTGATGCATATATGAATCATTATGCATTAAGTTAAATTTTGCTATGCATACTTCAGGTTATTGGTGTCTTATATCTAAAAATTATATCTAAAAAATTAGAAAATAAAATAACAATGCAAATTCGTTTTTCGTAGATTTAGTATAGGGTGAAATTTTAATTGATTCACATATGCATCACTATGCAGTGTAGGGTTAACTCGATTTAATATTGAAACTATAAACAAGTTTGTGTGTTTATGGTCTAGGGTGGAACATTATCTGAAATCGCAAATCTTCGATCCCTATGTTAGGCTATGGAAAATTATCCTCTCGGTATTTTTCTAATCTCAGATTAGCAAATGCATAGTTTTGAACTCTTTTCTCCATTTGAAAGGATATCTTTCAATACAATGTTCATGCTTTTTATAAAATCTTTCTATTTTAATTTATTTCCTTTCAAAAAACAATTTTAATTTTGTTGTGATAGACATCATTCATTTAATACTCTGTAAAAAATAACTACGGAAAAATTTTTAATTTTAAAAACTAAGCAAATTTTTAAATGCCTACCTATGCATTTGTTTACCTACAAGTAGAAAAGCATAGCTTAACACCTGGAATGGAGATTTGTGAAGTAAATTAATGTACAGCCTTATACGTCAAAACCAACGCACAAAAGGGTCATATTCGTAGAGCATAGAGGGTTTAATCCTGAAAATAATGAGCATTTATTCATTCTGGTTCCTGAATTGTGAATATACGTGACTGGATTAGAATAGGGATTATGATTAATTCAAAGTAAAGCTTCATTTCAGTGGAATTTAAATTAGATTTACTATTGCATAATATGGGAATAGCAGTTGATGCAACCGGTCACAGGGACTAATTTTCTTCTAATTTATATTAACTGACAGAAATTATCATGACATTTTTGTTAAAACCTACCTGTATATGTTTAGTCTGTTAGTATTACACATCATTCTACAGCGTAGCGAAATATTTTAGACTTTTGAAAGAAAAAGAACGGAAAGTGCATGATTCAATCATTCATACTGACCTGGTTCGATGGAATTCAATATGGGCCCGGAATTGAAAACGACTGCATCGATAGGGCCCCACTGTTCCGAGTTGTACCGGTGCTCCGATTTATTCCGGTAATGGAATGTGAACTCGTGCAGAAAAGCGTCAGTCAAAAAGTTCCCCAGAGTGCATTCGCTCATCCGACATCTTCGAGGATTGCCATCCAGTTGCTTTGATATCTTACCAAGAACTTCATCACGGTGCGGTAGCCTACTATGTTCCGTAATACTTTCCAGCGCACCTTTGGCATATTTTAAAAATGCTAGAGTGTCTTCGTCTATAATAAGAGAGGAAAAAAATCTTATAAACTAAAAATAAAAGCTAAACTCATGGCGCAACAGTGCGGTTTGGACCAAGGCTAGCGGTACCCATCTCCGCTTTCTTGACCGTGGGCTTCGGGTACCATATAGCATATGTCTCAGTCAGGTGGTCAACCTGACGTGAGACCCCCAGAGTTTAGTTCCCAAGCACGCTTGGTCCTCATTTTATCGACCCACTCAAGGAATGAAAGACTGAGTCGACCTTGCCCAGTCGCAGGGTCGAACCCTGGTACTGTAGGGTGGCAGCTTGACGCTTTTAACCACTACGCCACCGGGCGTCAAAACACTCATAAGTGTGGTACAAAAAAATTTTTAAGTCGTCAGAAAATGTAACTATAACCCTAAATCAGATGTAGCTGTAAAAATCACGATCCGGAACTTCAAAGTAATATTACGAAAATCATAAAATCTTTCAAGCAGACATTCACGCCACTAATTTTTACCCATCCAACGTCGAAAGACTAGATTGTAAAAAAATATATCCGTAAAACTCACGGTAAAGTATACTGGCAATTTGGAAGCCAATTTTTACCGTTAATTTTAGGGTAAAACCATAAAAATTAACCTACCTTGTGACTTTTGCAGTCAACAGATCTCGTTGTAAAATCACAAATCGAGTTCACAATAGTGTACCTACTTAGTCTGAAGATACTTACAACGAATGCGATCGGGAAATCTCAAAAAAAGTCTATAGAGTTTGTCGCAATCACGAAAGGGAAAGTTAGCGCTGTAATACCCCACCCCATACCTGACACAGTTAAATAAAAAACAGAAAGAAAGAAATTCGTAAAGGAGAATTAACTGTACCGCAAAAATAAGTTTCATTTACGCTACTTATGAAAGGCTCTTTGCCACTTTTTCATAATATACTGATTTGCTTTAATTATTTGGGGGGGAAAATTCCGGAATGATGGATTTATTTAACTGTGAATGTTGCTGGCCTTAAGTCTGAGAGTCGAGGGGTTCGATTCCCATAATTGGCAAGAAGTGTTTCTTCGGAAAAGGTTTTAAACTATAGGTCCCGGTCGATTTAATTCTCAAGTACCAAATAATGACAGCGGTGCTGGTAGGAAAATCAGATAAGCCCTTTTTTTTCAGTGCTCTTGGATTTTGATCACTTTATAACATTCACTACAGAAATTTTCTGTCACGGACGTTCCTTTCAAATACCTGACATATCAGACTAATGCTGTCATATGACGATAATTGTAGACGTAAAGGAACTTCCGCCGCTACCTGCCAGCCCGTTTAAAAGGAATGTATTAACAAAATTTCTTTTCATAACTTATTCCGCTGAGAATCATTATTTATAGAAATACGCTCATAATCCCACATTACTATTCAGACCAAATCCAGTAGGATAATTTTCCTGTCGAATTCTAAATTTTTAGAGCATTTTTAGTCATTTTTTTAAAAAAAAAAGCATCATTTGATAAAATTCAGATCATTTCACTGGTAAGACCTAAGTTTAAACGTTAATATTCTTGGGTTGTTTTATTTTTACTGATCTGCTGAGAAGATATTCATTCTTAAAATTACATTATAAAGTGAAAAAATTATGATAGATGAAGTACGGTAGATAAATTTGTCAGTCAGTTCCACAGCTGATAGTTTCTATTAATTACAATACACTTCTTTCGAAGTAATCACTTACAGACATTAACAAAGAGGAAAAAACACGAATATTTGCAGTGGTTTAAAAAGTCTATTCTTTTGTGGAAGATAGGTTTTTAACATTCTCATGAATACTGATTATTGTTTAAGGCTTGAAATTGTATGATTAAAGACAAAATATCTTGCCTTGAGGTATTCGGCTATCCAGCAGAACTGGCTCTCCGCTTTCATGAATTATCTTTCCTTGGTCATCGAAGGTAGCTCGAAGAACGCCAACATACATCCCGTGCTGTGGAATATGTAATACCAAAGTTCTGTTCGCAAGGCTCGTATCATCTTCTACCTCTGTCTCATGTTGGTGAATTCGAGGGTAGTTACCATGGATGTTACCAATCTTCTCAGATTCACCGGCATCTGATATGGATATGACTTATGATATTAACTGCGAATAACCCCATGATAGTGGATATTCATTGTCTATAATGCTCAAGATAGTAAAAATACTGTTGGTAAAATATTATTCTTAAAATTCGAATGCTCTCTGTCTTTTTAAAAAATTCTTTCACTATTACGAACTGTTTCTAGAAAGTGAAGCCAAATTAAATTACTTTCGACCAAATTTTCTCGGAGAACAGCTACAAAAATTTTCAATTAAAATCAAAAACTTTTAAAATCATATCTGAGCTATGCAAAGATTAAAAAGCAATGTATAGCTGGAAGAACATGTTCGAGGAAAAGAGACTATAAAGAAGTCTGAAATTTTCATCTTTCATGTGTTTCAAACATCTTGATAAATTAGGCTTTCAATATATCTATCCCCTTAGGTCTTGCAGAAACGTAAAAGAAACTTAAATAACTGATTTTGTTGCCATATTTATTAACCTTGGGCATTCAGAAAAAATACGTTGCCACTAGCTTAGTCATTACATTAACCAAAAAAAATTTATCAGCATTTCAAAGCCAAAATCAAGATAAAATCTATTTACATCGACAAATTAAAAATTAGGACGAGATATTTTAAGGATAAAGCAATTTTCGAGTGTCAGTTTAATTTCATCAAAACTTTTGATATATACATTACATGTTAGCATAATGAATACGAAATTCGTTAGAAAAACAATCAGTGAGTTGATATATTGCGAAAGAATCATACAAAGCATATCCAGACAGACGTATTTTCACGTCTTCACTGAGCCTAAAAACTTCCAAGACAGAACTCACTCATAAGAAGGAAACAAAATGAGAGCAGTGAGAATGTATGGGGTACATTCACGGTAATAAAATCCCTATTTCTAAAAGCATAAAGCATGGGAAAATAACTCACATTAACTTTATATGCCATAGAGGCAGGAAAGTAGAATTTGAAATTGTAATTATAATTGCATCTTATGCCAATAGATGGCAGTGTGTTTAAAACGAAAAATGTTCTACCAGAAAAGTGTATTCTTGGTGAAGAGCCAGAAGGCAGTAATGCGTAATGTTGAATGGAATAAATTGTTTTGTGTTTTAAAGGAAATTGATCTTATTATTGAGAAGTTTTTATCATGCATAAAAAAATTTGAAGTATATAAAAAAATTTCGAATCATGAGAAAAAATTATGGGGTTAATAATTAAGAATTGAAGTTTAAAAACATCAGAATTTACAGTGGTGCCGAAACCCGGGACACCTTTAGATTAAAGGTGAGTGAAACCCTTTGATTTCTTTGAAAGTTTTGAACATTTTGAAAAAAGAAAATGGAAAAACTCGCAACTACGCGAACTATTGCACGAAGTTCCATAACTAAATTGATAAATAAATTTGAAAATTTGTTAACGAATCCGAACTTAGATGTTAATGAACTTAGTGACAGTATTGATTTACTAAATGAGAAAGAAAAAGGATTAATTGAATTAAATTCAAAAATATTTGAAATCACGAAAACGGAAGATTTAGAGAAGAACTCTCTTCCGTCGAAAATTATCAAGAAAATATATTGCTTTGTAGAAACAAATTGAATAGAGCCAAAGCGAAACTAACTTCAAATATTATACAATCTAATTTTGTTGAAACGAATGTAAATTCTCCTAGTGTAAACACTGTTACTGAAATTAATTTGAAGTCGAATATTAAGTTACCGCGTTTGTCAGTCGATACATTTGATGGTGATATATGCAAATGGACCGATTTTTGGTCCCGATATAAAGTCTCTATTCATGAAAACAATTCTTTATCAAACGTAGAAAAGTTTTCTTATTTGAAATCTTATTTGACGAATGACGCCGCACGGGTGATTTCTGGTTTGTTAACTGTAGATGAAAATTATGAGACAGCAATTAAAACATTAGAATCAAAATTTGGGCGAAAGGTTTTGATCATAGATAAACACATGGTTGTACTGCTTAATATGGCGCCATGTCGGAATTCAAGAGATATTGCTTCGTTAAAAAAGGTTTATGATACATGTTATTTACAAATTGAGTCACTGAGAAGCTTTGGCGTTGAGCCAGATAGTTATGGAACACTTTTGTTTCCTATTTTAATAAAGGCTCTTCCGAATGATGTAATTTTATTGTTTACTCGAAGTCATAGTTCATATAAAAACAAAATCACTGACTTGTTAGAATTTTTAAAATTAGAAGTTGAGTCACGTGAACGCGCATCTCTCTTGGCGGAAACACAAAACGAAAGTAATAAATCAAGAAATTTTGTGAAACCGTATGAAGATAAATCAAATAAATTTCGTACCTTTGATAATAAAAATAGAGATAAAAGGCAAAGTACGGCAGCTCTTAACATTACAACTGATAAATTTTGTATTTTTTTGTGATAAACTGGGGAAGCATGTAGCTGATGATTGTGACCGTTATAATTTAAGTGAAAAGAAAAATTTACTGAAACAAAATGGGCGCTGTTTTTCTTGTTATAAAAAATTTCATTTACAACGTAATTGTCGCTTCAAAATTGAATGTACCAAATGTCATAGCAAAGAACATAGAAGAGGTCTGTATGATAAAATTGATACTATAGAAGATGAATTTCAAACGGCTGTTACTGATCCGAAAACTGTTGTTACTTCAGTTATCCCTACTCTTGAAAACGGAACCTATAATAAAAATGTTTTTATGTCAACATTTAAAGCCGTCATTGTCACTTCTAACGAAAAACTAAAGGTTCGCTGTTTATTAGACTCAGGTAGTGAAAGAACATTCATCCATAGACATGTTTGCGATAAATTAAATTTACCCATTATTAAGGAAGAAAATATTAATTTAAATACATTTGGCAGCACAGATTCAGTTAAACTTATTATATCTAAAATTCAATTTAAATTATGCAACATTGATGACGAAGATAAATTTGTAATGATTGACGCGTTAGAATCACCCGAAATTTGTGGTGCATTAATTGAAGTTCCTAGTAAAGAATTTGTTAAGCAAATTCATTCGTCAGACACTGTAGACCATGATGATGATCCACAAAAACTAGATAATTTGATCGGGTCAGACTTTTTTTGGAAAATAGTAACTGGAAAAACAAAACGTTTAAGTCCTGCTTTAATGTTGATAGAAACTTTAAGTGATGGACAATTCAAGGTCTAGTTTCTTTAAACCCTTTGATGAGTGAATCAATATCAGTTAATGTCTTGAATGCTATTATTTCTGGAAGCATAGAAGATGATGAGTTAACATCAACTTATATTAAATCCGTTTGGGAACTTGAATCAATAGGCATAAAAACGAAATTTCAAAAAAAGGGATTTCTGATGATGAAGCCTATCAAATATTAAAATCTAACTTGACATTCAAGAATAATTGCTATGGCGTAACACTTCCATGGAAACACGACAATGTTGATTTGAATAATAATTATTTTAGTGCTCGAAAAAGGCTAGATTCCTTAATTCGTAGATTTAGAAAGGATCCTAATTTGTACACTGATTATAAGGAAGTTATCGACGAATATTTAAGTTTAGGCATAATAGAAAATGTTGATAACAATGATATAATCGAAAGACCTGTTTATTACTTGCCTCATCATCCCGTGATAAGAAAAGACAAGGACACAGCAAAATTAAGGATTGTTTTCGACGCTTCGTCGCATCCTCCAAATTCCCCATCACTAAATGATTTATTGCATCCTGGGCCAAATCTTAATTCAGATTTATTAAATCTTCTTTTAAAATTTAGACTCAATTACATAGCTTATATAGCAGACATTGAAAAGGCATTCTTGATGATATCCCTTAATGAGAATGACCGAGATGTAGTATGTTTTTTGTGGGTGGACAGTTTACCATAAGACTTATCTGAGATACGTCCAAAGATTTTTCATTTAAAACGCGTATTATTTGGTGTTACATCCAGCCCTTCCCTTTTAGCAGGTCTAATAAAACTGCACCTACAGAAATATCTTCATATATATCCTAAAACATGCAACATGTTGAATGATTCCATGTACGTTGATGACCTTTTTTCAGGGACGTCAAATGAAGAAATAGCATTTAAGAAATGTAAAGAAGCTAATCTAAAAATGAGCGAGGCAGGTATGAAACTTAGAAAATGGAATAGCAATTCTTCTAAACTTGAAAATTTGTGGGAAAATTCCGAAATTGAATTTGGCTCCAAGGAAACGAAATATCAGGATAAAACTGTTTCTTTAAAGGTTTTAGGATTAATTTGGGATCGTTATAAGGATACATTTAAATTTGATGTAACTAGCCTAATTGAGTTTATAAAACACTCTGACAAAACCAAAAGAACTATCATCCGAACTGCAGGTAGAACTTTTGACCCTACTGGATTTCTTTCTCCTTTCATAATGAGACTGAAAATGCTTTTCCAAGAACTTTGGGAAAAGGGCATACATTGGGATGAAGAACTACCCGACTCCATATTAAGTCAATGGGAAATTTGGTGTGAGTAATTACCTTTAGTTAATAGACTGGAAATTCCTAGATATTATTTCGGTACAAGTTTCATTGAAAATTTGAAATCCATTCAAATTCATTGTTTCACTGACATTAGTGAGATAGCCTATGGAAGCGTTATCTATTTACGATTTACTAACATTAATAATAATAATAGTGTTACATTTCTCATGGCTAAGGGTAGATTAGCACCTCTCAAGAAATTAACCATTCCCAGACTTGAACTAACTGCTGCTTTAATAGGTACGAGACTCATTTCACATTTTAAACCCGTATTCCAAAATATAGGTGTTAATGTCAGTTATCATTGCTGGACAGATTCCAGTATAGCACTTTTCTGGATTAAAGGCTCCTCTACAAAATGGAAACCTTATGAGGCTAACAGAGTTCGAGAAATTCAATCCTTAACAGAGCCAGAAATTTGGCGTCATTGCCCAGGCCAAACAAATCCAGCAAACATCATTACCATAAAAAAATAAATTATTGGAACTGATTAATTGTGACCTATGGTGGTCTGGTCCTCTGTGGTTACACAAAGAAGAAGCATATTGGCCTAAAGTTGCACATATTGATCCAGATAACTCTACTGCTGAATTAGAAGCTCGTAAAGCTCAACTTTCTGTTATCACAACTGTCAAGTAAGATCTTTTTGATTTAAAATTGTATGAGAATTTAACTAAATCGATCAGAGTAACAGCATATGTCAAACGATTTGTGAGCAATCTAAAAATGAAAACTAAAAAAACCGAACCCTTAGATTCAAGTGAAATTTTGGAAGCAGAAAAATGTTGGATATCTCATGTTCAAGAGTTAAAGAGCATTTAAGTCAGAAAAAGATATGCTTGTGGCAGGTAAAGAACTTGCAAATGATTCCCGAATAAAATGTTTTGATACTTTTATAGACGAAAATGGTTTAATCAGAGTCGGCGATCGCTTAGAATTCGAAGAAATTACGGAAAAAGAAAAACACCCGATTTTACTGCCATATAATAATGAATTTTCTGCTCTACTTGTGAAATCTTGTCATGAAAGGGTTGCTCATTGCGGGTTAACAGCAACTCTAACCCAGTTAAGAGCAAATTATTACATCATAAAGGGTAGAAAATTAGTGAAAACAATGATAAATAAATGTCTCGTATGCAAAAAATACAAGGCTAAGGCATTTGTTGAGAAGACCGCGCAATTTAGCTGAACATTTCTGGAAACGATGGAAAGAGCAGTATCTTCTTGAACTTCGGTCTAACCATGTGGTGTCTCATTCAAATGGTCCCAATATAAAAATTAATGATATTGTTCTTACAGGTGGGAACCGTGAACCGAGACAGCTGTGGCAATTGGGTAAGGTTATAGAAGTTTATATGGGAAGAGATGGAAAGGTAAGATCATGTTCCATAAAGACTGCGCGAGGAATAATTAAACGTCCAGTACAATTACTCTACAACCTAGAAATTACCTGACAGGACTTTTTCTTCTTTTTCTTTTGTGAATTAATAATATTGCATATTGTAATTTTTTATTCTCTTTATTATTGTCATTTTATTTTATTTTGATTTTTTTTTTTTTTGCTAAATGAACCTATAGTTCATTTGGGGGGAAGATTGTAGAATTTGAAATTGTAATTATAATTGTATCTTATGCCAATAGATGGCAGTGTGTTTAAAACGAAAAATGTTCTACCAGAAAAAGTGTATTCTTGGTGAAGAACCAGAAGACAGTAATGCTTAATGTCGAATGGAATAAATTGTTTTGTGTTTTAAAGGAAATTGATCTCATTATTGAGAAGTTTTTATTGTGTATTTTATATGCTGAAGATATTTAATTTAGTAGTTGAAATATATAAAAAAATTTCGAATCATGAGAAGAAATTATGGGGTTAATAATTAAGAATTGAAGTTTAAAAACATCAGAATTTACAAGGTATTCGCAAGAGGTTGGAATTTCATTCGATAGAAAAGAAAAATACGAGTAATTTTAAATTTCCCACTGTAACATTTCATTGCGCTTTTAAGTTTGCTTTACGATTCACATTTTTCGAATGGTGTGACAGCAATTAGTTGTGTTTTCATGTGTAGAGGGCGTTAGTCGTCTATATTTTGATGTATTTTCTACATTGCTTTGTCTTATGTAATTCTCTAGCAGTGTTCAGTATTCACGTCCGTTTAACTGACGATAGGGTAATGAATAAATATTAACCAGAATCTAGGATGGCTGTTTTTTTGTTTGTTTATTTTTTGTTTTGTTTTTTTAGTCTGGTCATCCATTTTGCCTTAAATGGTTTACATCCGTATAAAATAGTAAAAATAAACAAATTTTTGTGACCAAAACAGACTGTATAGTATGCTGTTACATAAACACCAAATCTCTGTAATTCTGGTCAAATGTTAGTCTTGCTGTTAATAAGGAGCTATTTCCCAAAAAAGCATTAATTTATGTGTAGTGTACTCACTGCGATTCAAAAATTCATAATACCAGATGGATAAGAAGAAAACCTAATAACAGGGAATCATTGAAAAAATATTTAAAAACAAAAAGGGACTTTTAGGTTGAAATTTTAAATAATAAGGCCATTTCGTTGCATCAGGAGGTAACAGATACAATAATAGAAAATATAAAAAAAATTGTCATAATTAAATCAGGATGTGACATCATGTGTCATTTCTAAAACCATAGAAAATCCCCCTAAAATGATTCCACAAAATGTCAGTACCATAATTTTAAATTTTTTTTTGTAAAATAAAAAAAAAATCAAATATTGCAATTCAAACTTCTAAGTTCACTAAGAATGCAGGATACTGCAGTCAGTATTCAACATTTCAACGAAATGATATTTAATCAAACGATTCCTATATTATGAAATCCTAGCACCTAGATTTCGAAAGCCCTGTGATTTTTCATTAAAGAGACACTTAACAGATATGGGTAATGTTGAGGGAGTGTCCTTCACACTGTAGTCTTTGACGACGATATACCTTTGTTTTTGAGATTGAAAACCTAAGATCAGTTACTTACGGCTGATCATTAAACCACATAGTTTACTGATTTCAGGTTTTACACCTTCAACAAAGAAAGCAGTAAAGAATTTGGATAGAATAACTTTACACTATCCACTGCATCTTAAAGGTTGACATCTTCCCACGGTCACTTCCCATCAATATTAAAACGTTTAACAGACTTTCTTACAAAACATTGGCTTACATAACAGATATGGGTAATGTTGTGGGAGTGTCCTTAACACTGTAGTCTTTGACGACGAAATCCCTTTGTTTTTGAGATTGAAAACCTAAGACCAGTTACTTACGGCTGATCATCAAACCACATAGTTCACTGACTGCAGGTTTTACACCTAAACAAAGAAAAGGGTAAAAATTTTGTATAAAAATAACTTTGCAGTATCTACTGCATCCTAAAGGTTGACATCTTCCCACGGTCACTTCCCATCAGTTTTAAAACGTTTAACAGACTTTTTTACAAAACATCAGCATATAAAATTTTGTTGAACTCCTTGATAAACGTATAACATCAACACACTTTAAATAAGAATACTTTATGACCATTTTGTATATTTATATTTCTTTTACGTCTGTTAACTTCTATAAACGTCTGATACATGACAAGTAAAGTACTCTACGATGATTCAAAACAGTTCAGAAAAGCCAAATGAACAAGTCTACAAATGAAGAATTGACTCGCAATTTGTATCTTGAAACCTCTCTCATTATGATGAATAAATCACATAACCAGAACTCACTTATTCCTACTTCAATAACGAACTCTTCAGATATAATAAAAGATGTTGGAGCAAATTATATGCTGATTGCATTTTGCCCGCCCTTCAGGCCCTATTGTCTTAACCTCGTTTGTCTCCTTATTGAGTATTAGATCATAAAAATTTCTGTTTATGTTTCGTAACCTGACAGGAAAAGAGCAATCCATGACCTCGACACTTACCTCAGTAAAATTGTGTCATTTGTAGAAACACAGTATGATCTTTAATCACTTTCCTTGTCAAAGTTTTTTAGTTACACTTACCATGGCCAGGATCAAACAGCATTATGTCAGAGTCTCCACCAATTACGATATCCACACCTTTAACTTCCTTTGCTATTTGTAAGTCTGTATAATATCCAGCATGACCCAGGGCAATTATTTTGTCGATGCCTTCACTCTCCAGTCGACGAACTTCCTTCATAAGAGCTGGTATTTCAGGCAGGAATTTTACGCTCACGGCTGAAAAAAAGTACCGGAAAAAGGATTTCTCCTTGTACGTAATCCGTGCAAAAGTGTGGAAAAGACATTTCATTTTAATTGATGATTTTTAAATGTTTCATAAGTAACATGACGAACCCTCTGATGACCTCTCCTCATTGTATTAAATTTTAACATTAAAAATGATGATGATAATAATAATAATAATAATAATAATAATTGATAGTTAACTGTTCAGCTTAACCTTAAATTTCTTGTCATAAAATATTTTAGCAGCTATAAATGTGTTATCGAGCATTTCGGGATCAGACACTTTATACGTATGAGGTAGGGTATTAAATGTATTGATTCTGGATTCTTATTTGATATAAAATATCAAATAAGAACTAGTTATTTGATATTTTATATCAAATAAGAATCCAGAACCCAATGCCACGAGTTAGTTAGTTCTTATTTGATATAAGATATCAAATAAGAACTAAGTAAATTGCTTTTCAGCACTGTGGACCAAGGCCTGCGGTGCCCATCTCTGTTTTCATGACCGTAGGCTTGAGGTGCCATACAGCATGTGTCTTGGTCAGGTGGTCACCCTGACGCGGGACCCCCAGAGTTAGTTCCCAAGCATGCTTGATCCTCATTTTATTTGACCCATTCAAGGGATGAAAAGCATGAGTCTACCTTACCCAGTCACAGGGTCGAACCCTGGACCTGTGTGTGTTAGCTTAACACATTTACGCCACCGGGCTTCAATATCTACAATCACCAGATATAATAGTGGTATATTTCTCTATTCTAAAAAAGTAACTCCCGCTGCCGCTGTCTAAAGCTTGTCACGCTCTCTCCTCAGAAACCGCTGGGGGTATGGGGTCGAGAGCGATACCAATGGATGCAGAAAAATGGGGGAACAAAGTAAGACATGTCTCATCTTCGTCGGACTTTAAGTTTTTTTTTTTTAATTTTATATTTTGTGGGGAAAATATTGACTTTTTCATCTTCAGATTACGATAACTCGCCAAAAAATATCGTAGATCTTTGATATTCTTACAGTTGCAGACTACAGACATTTCTCTTTCAAACTAGACCTCATTTGTTTAAAAATATTTTAAAACAGACTAATATTTTCATCAAAAAATAAAACACAGTTTTTCAAGAAATATCGTCCCCTATGTGGATGTAATATCGATGCTACGTGAGTTTTATCTTACAAAGAAAATATTTACATCATCTGGAAACTGAAAGCTTTCTTATTCATATAAACCTCATTTGAAGTCTATATCTTAAATTTTCGATTTTTAATAGAATTTTAAAGCTGATAATTCAACAGTGATGAAACTCCCTTCGCATTAAGGGTGACAACAGTAAATGGATGGAAGTTGTTACATTGTCCGAGAATCACCCCTATGTATCTCGCTATTAGCCATAACAGGGGAGCGAGCGTAGCGAGCCTAGGGGCGAAACCCCTAGTATGTATAATTACTGTAATTTTATTGTCTTGTTAAATTAATGTTAGTTTAAGCCCATCGCTTTCCTGTGTATTGTTTTAAACGACATGCCTAACACTCATACTACAAATGTGTTACGATTTTTTTCCTTTTTTTTCATTTAGTTGATTGGTTGAATGTGTAAGGTCATATGAAAAATATTTTAAATGTGCTATATCCCTAAAATAAGTGATGTGATATAGAACCCTAATAATAAAATATCTTCCTTTGAGTAACAATAATTCTATCTCTGTTTCAAAATAGGACCTTTATGTGAGTCGTTATCACTAAAACGAGTTCTATCATCCCTTTTAAAAAAATAACTTCAAGTACAGATATCTGTATCTTTGATCCAAAAACGAAATTTTGAAAACAATCGAAAGCTTAAATTTGCACAAACTCTATGGCAAGGAAGTAGTACGATAGTTACCATTCTTGGTTTTCCTCTGTGCATGTCGATGTATGTAACCGACAATGCCGATTTTTTTCCCGCCAACTTCGATGACAGCACTTTTGTTGACTCGGCTGTACAGAAAGGATGTATTTCTCGCCCACATATTGGCACATAATACAGGAAACTTCATGGCATACAAGAATCCAGACAGCTCGTAAATACCGCTGTCAAAGTCGTGGTTTGACAGACTCTGGTAGAAAACGGTATTTGTATTAAAATACATAAAACAAGCGTACTTAATATTGTCCCATACAAGGATCCAAGGGTACTTTCCCATTTCACTGACCCATCGTCAACGTCAAGCGAGAAGTTGACAGTTATAATACTTCAAAGTCGAAAATTAAAGATATTAATCGAATACATGATACTACGCACATTTTTATCACATCACATATTTTTTATACCTAATTTATAAGTATCGATACCTACATTTCTATTTTCGGTGGCATAAGTTTCGAAATTCCTTTCAACATTGCATCAAAAGGATCTTTATTCAAAGTGTTCCTCCACATGATCTCTGGGAGGTATGAATCTAAATTTGATCTGTTCGTTCCCCGTTGATGTTTGTTTCTCTACTTACATGAACCCCACAGCCTTTCGATGTTTTGGGTATGTACGCTAGTTTGGAGATCTACAAATTTGTATTTACAAATAACAGTCAAATGTATGTACCCCGCGTTACCGAGATCTTTTAACGTAGGATTACGTTCTTCCATAATGGTCCTCCGGAAAGCAAAATTTCAGATGCTTTCAGATAGACGGAGACACTTCTCCGTCCATCCGTACCTCGCGAGTTATAATATTGGGCAGCGCGCCAAACCCAGTCTGTACCGCTTGGACAGGCAGTAAACAGTTAAACAGAAAAGTACTAAAATGCGTCAAAATTTTGACATACATATATGTATATATATACATATATACATAACACATACATGTATATACACATACAAAAGAGGTAAGCAACGATAAGTAATCCTACGTTAATAACCCGCGGTAGTTTCGTTAGAAGAGACTACCTGAATTTTTTTTTCTGTACCATCTCCATCAATTTGTGTAGATAATAGTACCAGGATTAAATGCAAAACTGTAAATAGAGTTATTTACATTTAACAACGTATTATTCAAATCAGATTTATTGATTTTCATCACAATGTATTAACTTTAGGCACTCTAGTGCCATTTTAAAAAGTAGATGTTCCAGAGATTAATCCCGGGTCTCGAAAAGAGTCGCCTGCGTTAGCGACAGGTCAGTGGAATAGGAAATTAACCGGCTTTTCCGTACCAGCAGGTTGGCGATGGGTCGATATAAGGAGAAAGTACCGATCCAAGAATCGGCCTTGTTAACAATGCTTCCGGATCGGATCAGAGTGTCAGTTATAAAAATTTTAAGCAGCTACAGAGCCCAACACAACGACCACGTGATATGCGAAACCAATCACAGGCCATGTCAACAGTCTTGGAGCCAACGGTGTAACGCAACGCTACGCTTCAGAGGCAATCTGAACAAGACCTTAGACATTAAATAGCGTTCTTCCTTCAATTCATATCGCCAAACGTATTGAACTCTTCAGCCTCAGAGAATTTTCATACTATTTTCAAACAAAAGTATGGCAGAAATTTGCATTTGTATAGGTTTATCGTAAAGAGACCTTAAATGCTATACACACAAAGAAAAAAAATTAAATTAAATGGAGAGAAAAAGAAATATTTTTTTATTTATAAACTTACAACTTGCAGGAGACAGGAATATAAAATTCAACCTTGCCTAGAACCAACATTATTTAAAATGATATGCATTTCTTAGAAGCAACATTTCCTACAGGTATAGTTGGAGAAATTTTCTTTTTCTAACGCCTCAGGCACTTGTCATTTGAACATTCATCCATTCCGCACAGCGAATTTGTTAGTTGCTTCATTATGGGAGCATCTCATGGGGGAACCAACATCATTCCCCATGAGGGGACAGCACAAAACCGCCCAATCCTTAGTCACAATTCGAACCCGAGCCCATTCCAAGGAAGCTAGTGACACTAGCCATCATACGACTTGTGCGTCTAATTGGTTAAATGCTGTATCCCTACATTCAACTGTATAATAGAATGTCTTCGACAGAGATATAACGTTTCCCGCAGATCAGATACTCTAAAATTTCAATGCGACGAGATAAAATCGTGTCCCGCTGAAATTTACCGAAGTAGAACGCGATTTCCACGTCAGCCGCAACTGGAGGGTTAAAGTTGCTGTGTACTAACCCTATTGGATTCGCCACTTCAATGTTAACCTATGAAGAAAATGTGTCCTAGGATTGCCAGCCTGGATTAAAAGTTTTTTTTAATTGTACTCCGTAATAGAGAAATAAATTTTACACCTTGGGGCATTTTTCGTTTTCTAAAAAAATGCAAATAATATTTTAAAATTTAAATTATTCGGGAAAAAATCTGGTATAGTGTTTTTTAAAACGCTCATACATTCCTTTGGTGGACGAAATTAATAAAAACGAATCCTGTTGCAAGGTGCAGAAAAGTTCAGGCTATCTGAAAATACCAATTTTATTGGATTATTAGCATTTATGTAGCTTTAAATAGTAGACAAATTTTCTCTAGGTTAACATTGAGGTGAGCTAATCCAATAGGGTTAGTACACAGCAGCCTTAAAATAAGTTCAATACTTGATATAAGGAAAAACAAAAGCTCTATGATAAATGGGGAATTTTATAAATGAATATTAAAATAGAAAATTCTTTTTAAAAAAAGCATATTTTTTATTATTTTGGCATTAAACTTGGTACATCTCGCTTTAGATGTACCAAGTTAGATGTACAAAGTACTGTGCTGTATGTTTTACCAAGCATGCAATGTATTCCCATTGAAGAAAAAAACTTGACAAGGATGCCAGATCCATGTTAAGCAAGTCTCCCTAAAGTAAGCAGCGAGCTTTCAACGCATCTCTCTTACCCTAGGGTAATTTAATTTTTTTCCTCTAACTGCAAAACAATCTCATTCTGTAAAACGTTTTTCAACATTTCCCTTCGCGACTCCCTTACGATTCAAGTGCCTTTTTTCAGATGTTGAATTTAAAACGTTCATTATACAGATGGTGGACAAAATAATACGAACACCTGTAAAATAATGGAAAATCTTTATTAATAGGGGGTTGGACCACCCTTTGACTGAAGTACAGATTTAATGCGACTTGGGAGAGATGCAAAAAGATCATGGACAATATTTAAAGGAATATTAAGCCATTCCTCCTGCAGAGCGGTCTCTAATTCCGAAAGTCCGGATGGAGGTGGAAATCGGGAACGAAGTTTGGACTCCAAATATTGCCATAAATGTTCAATAATATTCATGTCCGGAGATTGAGGGGGCCAGGCGAGATGTTCAACTGCATCGTCATGCTCTTCGAACCATTCTTGAACACACCTAGCAGTGTGGATAGGGGCGTTGTCGTCTTGAAAAAGCGGTCGCTCTCCAGGGAATACAGTCTGGACAAAAGGATGGACATGATACCCTAGAACGCTTAGATAGTGATTGGATTTGATCCTCCCATGCAGAATAACAAGTGCCCCAAGACCGCGCCAAGATATCGTACCCCATACCATAATGGAGCCACCCCCATGCTTCACAGTCGGCAAGAGGCATTCAGGATGAAATGCTTCTTTGGGCGTTCTCCAGACATAAACTCGTCCGGTCGTCTGAAATAGGGTGAATGACGATTCATCTGGCCATATTACCTGTTGCCACTGCTGTGGGGACCAGCCTTTGTGATCTCTGCACCACTGGCGTCGCTTGAAAGCATTAGTTGCTGTCACCAAGGGTTTACGAATTGCCACTCTGCCATAAATGTTCGCAGCATGAAGTTCCCTTTTGACAGTTTTTGCTGAAACGGGGTCCTGGAGATGACTGTTCATTTCGGATGTTATATCGGATAACGATTGCTTGTGCTTTCGGGCTACTATGCGCTTCAAGACCCGTCTATCCCTATCAGCAAGCTTGGACTTTCGGCCACTGTTGTGCTTTGAAGACGTCGTTTTACCCTCTTTCGGGTACGCTGTCATAACGACTGATAACGTTCTCCTTGCAAACTCCAAAAGGTTTGCTGTTTCCGTAACCGATGCTCCACTTAAACGCGCTCCAACTATCAATCCTCTTTGGAACTCTGACAGGTCTGACATTTCAACTTATCACAGACAGTTCGATCGAAGCATGCAACGTAGGTGACTGCTGTTGAGAGACTGATACCTTCCTCTTCACGCGCACTAGGTGGCAGACTTCTGTTGCAGGTGGTGCGGCTGCACTGCAGGTGTGAAATATGTCATACTTTTTCACAGGTGTTCGAATTATTTTGTACTCCATCTGTACTTCACTGATATAGCTAAATTTTTGTTTTTTTATTGAGTTATCTACTTTTTCCTGTTTTTTTAAACATCTTTACGACTATTTTTTTTATTTATTCTTAGTAAAGTGAGACAGTCTTACGAAGTGAAAAGAAGGTCAGTTGTTGGATTAGTTTCAGTAACTATGAATTTTATTCAAACATTACAAAATCCTAAAATGTTTTATTAAATATTTTATTGTTTATACGTGATTTAGACTAAGTTTTTTTTCTCGTTTTCTCCCTTTTTTAATTTTTAAATTAAGAAACCTTCTCAGGACCCTTTTAATGTGAAAAACGTTGCTTTATAGCATGGAAACTGGGCTTTGAAAACTTTCTGAAGTCTGAGATGAATCTGAATTTCGGATGTATTATGGATGCATTTTGCCTTCTCTCGGTATTCTCTCTAAATTTCTCAGCTTGGCATACACCAGGCATCTACGTTTTGTTTCTATTAGTATGATTTGTTACCTGAGACCAGTTTTGAAGATGGATTAGCATGGTTAATACAAATCACAAATTCATCAGAATAATAAACTTTCCTTCACTATCGAGTTAGCGAGAAAATTTGAGAACTCACCTACTGATGTGAATTGGAACTCTCCAGTATATTCCAAGTACATCTAAGTGTCAAACATTTTAATGCACTAGTGACTACTCCGGGGGAACTCGAATTAAATAATCTCTTATCTGGCGGAAAACATTGGATTTTTCGAAATTAGTTACAAACCTTTTGCTTGATGGGAATTTAAGTGGTTCTCTTATCATCTTATTGGACAAAACCTCGTTCAAAAACCAAAGTTCCCTAAATGGAGACCTAATAATTACAAGATAAAAAGAACTTTTTATATACCATGTTTTTGAATTTTCTGTTGAATCATATAAACTTGACAATTCTATATATTAATAAGTACTTTTTAAAAAAAATTTCGATGCATTATCCCATCAACTTGAAAGAAAATGAAGTTAATTGGAAGTTAACTTGTGTTTAACTTTTCGTTCCCGTCCCGGTCGATAGATGGCTGCACCAGTCTACAAAACAAAATTAACTGAAAATAACTGAAAATTAATTTAATTCTGCTTAAAGATGGCTAAAAGTATTTAAAAATGCATTGTCATCGTGTTCTGAGCTATTCTAAAAGTTTCAAATGTCTAGCTAGTCGGGAAGTTAGTTAAAAATCGATTGCAAGATTTGTAAGGGACAAATACACAAACAAACAAGAAATCAAGTTAATAAAAACATGGTAAAAAGAAGTTGTAACATTGATTTTGAGTTGCATCCAGTTTACCATTGCATCCAAATCCAGCCTTGGCAGAAGTGCGCGTGCAAGTTTCCATCCATGTAAAGCATTCAGGGAGCGACCAAGGAAGAATTCTCCAGAGCTCAGAACAAGGACATTTTTCTCTTTCTTGCGAATTTCTCGAACCTAGAGGATCGGGATTTTAGAAGTCAAAAGACAATCATACAGCATAAAAACGTGCAAAATACGGCGATGTAATTTCAAATCGATGTAGTATAACAAAAATATTTACGCCAAACGCACAGAAAGGAATAAGTCATCCATATAGATTAATTCAGTAGATTAATTCATATAGATATTCATATAGATTAATTCAGTTATAATCTTTCTTAAACTCCCATATTTCAGAGAAAGGGGAAATTTTAGTTCCAAACAGTCCACCTATAAACCGTTGGATTACCCACTGTTCATAGGTAATGGCGAAAACCAAGTTAATACTAATATGAGTATCGAACCGAAATTAAGGCGTATATGGAGATTATTTGATGAAATATTTCATTTCATTCGTATCTAATATATAAAAATGAATGTTTGTCTGTCTATCTATCTATCTATAGTTGTATAGAAATCCACAGTTTAGGAGCAACGATCGTGGAATTTTACATACAGGCGTGTTTAAAAACAGCCGAGGGTCTTAAGAACTTCCAAAATCGAAATTAATTACCGTTAATTTTTAATTAATGAAAAACCAACAATTTTTGAAACTAAATGTAAGCTGTTACACTTTGTGGAATCAACCCTCTGAATATGCCGGCCACGTTAGGGATAGCTGGCAAATAGCGAGTGAAAAGATAAAAATAAATAAAATCAAAAAGTTTAAAGTCATATATTAAACCAGAATAATAAATGAAAATAATAATCAAGTCAGATTTTAAACTCTAAATAGATCGGATTCAACGGCATATTGACAATCTCGACACGCAATGGAAAATTCGAATCAACCAAGCTAAGTGTCACGAGATCTTTTTTAATCGCTACTGCAATCCCCCTCACTTATGTCTTTGTGTCTATTGAAGAGTTAAAGACTAAACTTCTATCCTGCTAACTTATTTCTGACTTAAAACTCCTCTTACTCCATACATACATGTATATTCACCAACCCATAGCAACTTTCCAATAATCTTAGTACGAATATCTCTGACTTTACTCAAAAAAACAGAGTGTCATCGTGGCGCATTCGGTAAAATCGTGCATATGCTATGCTTCACGATTCGGGTTCGAATACGGATAGCGCAGATTTTGCTAAACCTGTGTTTTCAGCTTTTTATGAAGGCTTTTTTATTTCAGCTTCTATTTTATTATTTTTTTAATTATTATTATTATTGTTTTTATTTATTATTATTTTTAAATTATTTTTATTTTATTTTATTATTTTTTAATTATTATTTTTATTTTATTTTATTTTTTCACCTTTTTTATGATGAAAGACCGAATATACCTGAAATCTGAGGAGTTATTTGATTATTATGCTTTATTTTTCTATGTTATTTATACTGTGTTTAGTTTTTAATGGATTTTGGTAGGTTTATTATAAATTTATACATTTTATGTTTTACTTTTCAGGATTTTTTGCTCCAATGATAAAGGCTAAATCTTTTCTATGTTATTTATACTGTGTTTAGTATTTAAATTGATTTTGGTTAACAAACATTCGACGATTTGACATTTTTCCTTTTCAGCTTTTAGTGGTTTATTATAAATGTATATATTTTATGTTTTACTTTTCAGGGTTTTTTTGCTCCAATGATGAAACGCTAAATCTAGCTGAATTCTGAAGAAATTATTGTAAATTTATGGTTTTTTATGTTGGGTTTTCTTTTTATTCCTGCGTATAGCATTTCACATGCCTTTCATTCTATGTTATTTATACTGTGTTAAGTTTTTTAATTTATTTTGGTTAACAAATATTCGACAATTTGACATTTTTACTTTTAAGTTTATAGTGGTACAATGATGAAAGGCTGGATCTACCTAAATTCTGAGATGTTTATAACATTTTACATGCTTTTTTCGTAAAAATCGTAAGGGATATTTTTATAGACAAAATAATGTAGAAGAAAATATTCAAATTAAATCTAATAGGACATACTAAAGAATATAGTACAGTTAATATAGTGTAGTTTGAGGAACATATCTTTTACTGTATTTTAATATTTTTTTGGATAATGTCCAATCGTCTGCCGCATTAGCAAGAAAAAAAATAATTTTTTTTGTATATTTCGTTGTTACGTGACGATAAATTTATTTAAAGTACCACAAAAAGAAATCACATGATCAGCGTTTAATAAATTAAATTCTAAAAATTAATCTTTAAAAAGTCACCAAAAATCAGAAAATGGAGGTAAAGATTCGAAAAAGATTTCATTTTAAAGGAATTTTTATGATCTTTTTCGTGATATAAATTTTACATCGCTCAAATTATAATTTTAGATGCAAACTTTAAAGAAAAAAGTTACAAAAACAGCTTAAAAATTTAATTTTAAAAAATCTAAGAAGATTTTTTCAAAAATCTTTCTTAGTGCACCCCTACACTATAAGAAGAATCGCCATGCACAATTTCAGCCCTTTAGGTCCAGCGGTTTGGTCTGTACTTTGTATGTCAGTCAGTCAATCAGTTACGGAACTGTTAGGTTACTGAACTTAATATATATAGATTTTTATTACTATCTTTAAATCGTATCGTTAACTTCATGCGCACGCATTATTTTCGTATGCTTTTTTATCATTATCTTTATAATAGCGTAATTTTCATATGATTTTAAACAACAATCGTTTTTAACGCTTAAAAATGCATTCAATTGGCTTTTAAAACTTTAATTTACACCCTATTTAAAAGAAGTAGGGTATAAATTTTTCAAAGAGGATGTTTCAACACCCAACTTCAAAGAATTAGGGTGTAAATTGTTGGGTAGAAAGTTGGTGAAATCAAAATTTTGTGCAATGTATTTAATTTCTCGATTAAAAGTAGTTTTTTTCTAAAAATTAATTTATTTCGCTTGAAAAGCCAAATATTTTATGCTCGCGGTTTATATTATTATTACTATCTTTATATCGTAACGTTAACTTCATGCCCGAGCATTATTTTCTTATGCTTTTTTTATTATTATCTTTATAATAGCTTTATTTTCATATGGTTTTAAACAACTATCGTTTTTATTCATATTATGTTGGTTTTTTATGAATTAAAAATTAAGGGTAATTAATTTCGATTCCGGAAGTTCTTATTATCTTTATTTTCATATGCTTTTTCATTTACGAATTATTCAAATGTTGGTTAAAAAACTTTTGCATAATTTATATATTTGTGTGTGTTTAATTATTGAAATTAATAAATTTATATTTCTGGAGAGGATGTTTCAGTTTTTAGTGGTACTATGATGAAAGGCTGAATCTACCAAAATTCTGAGGAGTTTATTATGGAGAGAAAAGGAATTTAATATGTAGAGGATGTTTATAGGAGTTAAATGTGGAGAGGAGTTGAATGGTTTGCAGCTCTCAATCAAACACTTCATTTTTTAGAGGCTACGCTGCAGTCATATCATGGTTCTATTGGAAATTTCTGCTAAACCTGTACTTTCAGCTTCTTTTATTTTTGCCCCAATGATGGAAGGCTAATTCTAGCTGAATTCTGAGGAGTTTATGATAAATTTATATATTTTGATATTGGGTTTTCTTTTTATTCATGTGTATAAGATTTCACGTGGGTTTTTTTCTATGTTATTTATACTGTGCTTAGTTTTAAATTAATTTTGGTTAACAAACATTAGAGAATTTGACACTTTTACTTTTCAGATTTTAGTACTACAATGATAAAAGGCTGAAATTCTGAGACGTGTATAACATTTCACATATATTTTTTCTATGTTATTTATACTGTGTTAATTTTTAAATTGATTTTGATTAACAAACATTCTTAAAATCCTGGGCATCGCCGGGTACTTCAGCTAGTAATCCATATAACTGAAGGAAAGGAAATATTCTTCATTATTTTGTTGGGTCAATTCTCAGTGTTCAGTGATATCAACATTCTTGGTTTATTTGCCATTTTTTTAAATACTACATAGTCCTTCCTTCTTACTATTCGACATTGTTCTTCCTTCTTACTATTATCAGCTTACTACAATATGTCTAAAACAGTGGCGCACCCAGGATTTTTTCTTTGGGGGGGGGGGCGAGATGAACGGATAAAAATATTTATGCAAAATCAATATTCATAATGCAATTTTTATTTCTTTGGAAGGGGCAGGGCCCCTCCCCCCCCCCCTGGGTGCGCCACTGGTCTAAAAAGTTTTGATGTAAACGAAGTATTATTCTTTCAGTTGAAAAATTGCATCAATGACGTTTGAAATGAACCTTTATCATTCATCTAAATGGAATAATGAATTATACTCAACTGAATAACTCGCTAACTCCTGGCCCAATTTTAACGAAACTTTTATCCTGTTTCAAGAAACTTTCATTTCATACCGAGGTATACTGTATTTTTACAAATATGGCGCTGAGTTGCGTCGATGACATACAAATGCTGTGAATATGAGATATTGCTTAATTAAATCCTGGTTTTAAATTACTCTTTTAAGGTAATATATCATCACACAATGACGATGGGTATGATTCAGTATCTCATGACAAGGCTCAGTTTAATAGTCTTCATTAATTTCCAGTTGGTAGCCCAGTAGGCAAGAGCAGCGGGCCAGTGATCTGAACGTCCCTGGTTAGATGCTCGTCGTTACAAATCTACCACCGTGTTCACTAATGGTGGCCGGGGCACGTAAAATAGGGCCTGGCTACAGTGTCCTCCAAGTTCTCAAATTTACCTCTGGAAGTGTGGGATCAAGTGTTCCGGTCTCGTCACTTGACTCGGTTCAAAATTACGGGACCGGTCATTTAGCCAAGTCGGACTCCGACCCTTGTGGTGCTAATTCAAGACAGGAGCCGCACCGGAACAGATGTGTTATACGCAGCCCACCTGGCGCCAAAAACTTTTGGCGCCAACTTGTCGCCAACAGGGTTTCTGCAAACATGATAGGCTTAAAGTGCGAAATGTAAGCAAAATATGGAACAAATGTAGTAAACGTAATAAATTGGAAAACAAACTTACTGCTGACTTTAATAAAGACGTAGGCGCACACGGGATCTTAAAAACACATAAATACCAAAAGCAAAAGCTTAAAAATAATTAGAAGTTTGTTAGGGATCTTAAAAACACATAAATACCAAAAATAAAAGCTTAAAAATAATTAGAAATTTGGGTACTTACGGAAAATCCAGTCGACCATAAAAGTTGGCGCAAATCCGCCAAACTTCCCGTCCGATCATTTTGGCGGCATAAAATCTGCAATTGCACGCAAAATGGAAACAAATATGTCCTCTTCTTTGTGAAGACGCCGCCGCATGAATTCAGCCATATATGAATCTAAGTGGTGTCGCGCTGTCCCACGTTGTCTTTCATTCCGAACCCCACAATTGCCCAATGTTTTGAGTACTGTCCGACCACGGAAGCAAGGTCCCTGGAAGCTGTTACGCATGCGCGAGAAAAGCTAGTCTACTTAGAAAATAGGGGAAAACGTCATATTTTCGGATGTGTTTGTTTATGAAATACGGAATGTATTTCAGACTGCTTTTTGTCCGCAATTTTAAAGTTATTTTTTAAAACTTTATTTTTGATCGAATATGTGAATAATAATTTCAAAATAATAAAAAGAAAGAAGCAAATCTATTTAAAAAATAGGAGTGTTATAGGAGTGGATATTTTCGGATTACATCAAAATCAAAATTATCTAAAGCTACGTTTTCGGTGGTTCTTTTTTTCTGACGTTTCCTCGGAGATTCAAATTTTGGAGTTTCTTCACCCTTTGCTTCTCTGCGTATTCTTTTTACTCTGGACATTGATATCCCGGTCATTTCACTAGCTCTCTTTAGAGATTGCGAAAGTGGAACAATAACATTTCCTTCTGGTGCTTCTTTCTCACACAATTTAATTACATTGTGTATTATACGTTTACAATCACTACGGAACGGCTTATTCCGAGCAGTTGTGTTGGGTAAAGGATCCATTAATTTTAATATAATAATCAAAATAACAGACGAGGTAAAAGCAAGCAAACGCAGTTAGTAACCGATTCTAAAGAATGTCGAGAGAATACGAGACTTTTCCCCCTCCTTCCTCAGCAGCCTTACCTACAGCGTGAATAGAATCGTCTTGGCACTATGCCAACCGTGGTTCTTCGTACTGTGGTCGGACAGTATGTGCGCCGGTATCCGGATCTACAAAGTTATACTTATGATTAACTTTGAAATGTTCGAAATTAGCAGCTCTTAATTCGTCGGTTTTATAAGCTTTCCATGAGTCCGAGTATATTGTAGAACCTACTTCGATGTTATCTTTTATCGCTTGCATAAGCGTTATCGCCTTCCTATCTGGAACTTTTACGATAAAACACTCGCTGGTCTCCTTGCAAATGCCTCCAAACAACCATTGCTCTGGGGTTATTCTCCCTGCATAGTTTTTAAGCTTTGAGAAAAGGTTCTCATCAATTTCGACAATGAGGTTGGCCCCTCCGATTTTTTTCTTTGGCCTTGTTAAAAGACTGTGTGAAAAAACTTCTCTTAAGTAATTATTCCAATCGATAACAGTCTTGTCACTCAACTCTAATTCTTCCTTTCCCCATTCAATAGTAGTAAATTCTTTGCGCCAGTTATAAATAGATCTCAGTGCAGTCACAAATGAAAGGGTTGATCTCTCGAACCATGTATGTTTCCGAATGGATATTCGCTTCTGACAAGTCTTAATACAGTTGGTTCTCTGTTTAACGACTTTCAAAGGACCGTGAAAAATCGTCCTTAAGTAGAGATCGTCCTTAAGTAGAGATCGTCCTTAAACAGAATTTGAGAAAAAATAACATTTCCCTTCACACTTTACAGGTTTAGGACTGTCAATATATTTCTTAATATATTGGCGTGTTTAAAAATGTTATTTTTATTATCATCATTATTTTATTCACAAAAAGTTATTTTAAATTATATTGAAAAAAAAGAGTACAAACAATACAATAAATTACGTTTTAAAAAATTCAAAAAGTGTTGATTGCTTCATTCGCCTTGTTTTCGTTATTCTCTTTTCCAGATTTTCTAAAATGTTAAATGAGTCACCTTCCACTTTCGATGTAATATAGCGTCGGAGAACATCTAGAGCAGAAATTGCATCTGTGTAAGACGGTGGCAGTGCCTCGTTTTCCGTGTCTTCAACTTCACCTTCTTCGTCTGACACTGTGTTTTCGTTTACAATATCTTAATAAACTGTTCTACATTTCTGAAATCTGTTGTTAAAACATATTTATCACAATTGTAGAAATCTTGAATTGAAACATCCTCATCTTCAACAAGACTTCTCCATTCTTCAGGGGTAATGTCATCTTCGTTGATTTCTACATCCGTACTTTGCAGTTCCACTGCAAGTTCTTTGTGAATTCCAGCAACGCGAAAGCAGTTTTTTATTGTGGATGCAGAAACTTCTTTCCATGCTGATGTTATCATGTGCATTGCTTCCAAGATTGTAAATATTCTAATTTTTATACTGTCAGCCGAATTGTTTATTAATTTCCTAATTAAAGACTTTCTGTAGTATGCTTTCACACTGCGAATGATACCCAGGTCTAATGGCTACAACTTGCTAGTGTAATTAGCTGGTAAGAAATGGATAGTCAAATTTGTAAGTCCAGGGATATTTGGAGTATGTGCAGTGCATCGATCGATTAAAAGTAAAACTTTTCACTTTTCTCGATGCATTTTTGCATCAAATTTTCTAATCCAGTCAATAAAAATTTGTGATGTCATCCACGCTTTATTGTTATTGCAGTACTCACAAGGTTTCCTGGTGATATTCTTAAAACACCTTGGTTGCTTTGATTTGCCTATAACTAGTGGTGGAAATTTCTCAGATCCATCCGAATTAGTGCACAGTAAAACAGTCAATCGTTCCTTACTGTGTTTTCCACCAAAACATTTTTCGCCCATATACCTTAAGGTTTTATTAGGCACCATATTGTAGAATAGGCCCGTCTCATCTGCATTGAATATGTTCTTCTCATCATATCAATCTAATTTCCCCTTCAGCACTATTTTCCATTCAACCACTATTTTTTCATCTACGGAGCCACTTTCGCCAGATATGCTTTTAAATACAAGCCCGTATCTTTCTTTGAACTTTGTTAGCCAACCAGCCGAAGCCTGAAAATCTTGCATTCCAAACTTTTCTGCCAGAATAATAGCATTTTCTTTAAATATCACTCCGGAAATTGGAATGTTAGATGCTCTTGCTTGATGAAACCATTGCAGGACTGCCTTCTCAAACTCTTCTGATCGGCCACATTGAATTTTCTGCCGTTTGGATTTCGATCTCAAACCAAATTTTTGTGCTGCTTCAAGAATTTTCTCTTTGCTTGCTAAAATGCCTTCGAGAGTAGACTCGGGTAGCTGAAATTGTCTTGCGAATTGGACTTTTGTTATTCCAACACTTTCTTCCCAGTTTTCAATAATTTTCCCTTTTTCGTGTAGCGTAAGATGCTTTCGCTTTGATGCCATTTTGCTCTGCTCATCTCGTATTCGTACTGGAATGAGCTCCTACACCCAACCATGAATTCTCTAAACATGAACACGTGCTTCCCAGAAGGAGTGAGAGAGGGGTGCTTTTGGACAGTTCGTAAATCACATGACAACATGGTAGGTACAATAGAGTGATTCCACATCCGCACTAAGAAATTCGATCCACCAGGGAAGAATGTTCGATCTTCCGAGAAAAAGTAATCCCCCCCACCTTCCCCGGTATTTTCCACTGCAACAAGTCTATGATTGCAACAAACATAAAGGAAATTCCGGGTCTGTTTTTGAAACCAAACTCCCCCACAGAAAGTAACCCTCCAGTAGATAAAATGTTGAAGAAAAAGTTTATCATGTAAGAAAAAATCGTCGTTAAATAGAAACAAAATCGTCTTAAAATAGAATTTTTTTACGTCGGAGGGACCGGGACCGGGAAATATCGTCTTTAAATAGAGATCGTCGTTAAGTAGAGCGTCGTTAAACAGAGAACCAACTGTATTACAACGCCATTGAATCTGGGTTTTTAAATAAAGCGCCTTATCGTGGCCATTAACGCATTTTTTTTTGGATGACGGTAAGATTCTATATCTTTGAAAGAATTCTACTGCTTCTTGTTCTGTAGTTGGTAAATCCCAAATTTTAAACATTTTTAAACGCAGAACTACAACGAGATTTAAAACAGCGACAGCTTTACTCCAAGAGCTAGAAAATCTTATCAAGGTCATGCTGGGAACGGTTATAGTTAATTATTGTTCTTCATATTTCATTTTTAAAAATCGTTCCTTTATCATTTCTTTAAAAAACAGTAACTTTAAATTTCATTTTAAAAAATTGTTCCTTAATCGTTTCTTTAAATTAACGGTAAATTTATATTTAATTTTAAAAAATCGTTCCTAAACCGTTTTCTTAAAATAGATGGTAACTGTATATCAAGATAAGAAAACGATATATTCTTTTTTTTTCGTTGGAATAAAAACAGTAAAAAATTGGTCTTACAAGTTCTTTGCTCTTATTTTGTTGTTTCCTTTTAAAAAGTATTTTTGAGAAAAGCAGTTTTTAGTTGGCAAGTTTTACCATTATTGTATTGGCTAAAAATCGCCTCTTGGCGCTATTGTCTTCATTTGGCGAAAATGGTCGACTGGATTTTCCGTAAGTACCGAAATTTGTTAGGTAAAAAAAACCCGCTTTTTTTAGCGGAGGGTCGCTAAAAAAAGTCAGTATAATCAGGGCTGTTCCAACCTGCAGGTGCCAGGGGTGCGGGGCACACGGACGGCAAGTCAGTCGCCCGGTTAAAAAAAATTTAAAACTAATTTATTAGTAAAATAATCAATATAAAATATAATTATTATGCTAGGTAACTACTTAGAGTTAAAAATGCATTTTACAAGTAAAACTGGAAATAAACACTGCATTATCAAAAATAGAAGAAAGGTTCGAACAAATAAAACAACATCACGCAGTTTTTAATTTTCTCGACGACCTAAATAATTTCCTTAAAACAGATAAATCAAATAGGTCTACAAAATGTAAATCTGTGGAAAGTATGTTACATGATCCATATAAAAGTGAAAAAGATATTATAGCTGAAGATTTATGCGATGAAATTGACAAAGTTGCACCCTATATTTCCCTTGAAATGAACGTGTTAAATGTGATGTGTAATAGATATGTGTTGTATGTATTTAATATAACGTATTCATTTGGTTATTATATCAATACATTAATAATTATTATGTTAGGTTGTAAAATTAAAAAATAAACTGAATTTATAATATTTTCTGTAATTTGTTGTTTCATTTAAGGTAAAAATATTTCAGAGAAATTTCAATTAATCCATATGGTATGAGGGGGGGGGGGGCAAAATTATTCTCGCACACGGGTGGCAGCTACCCTAGGAACGGCCCTGAGTATAATGCAACTAATAATAACTCATTTAAATAAACATAAAATACACCTTGGTTAAATATATATTTCTTCATTAAACATAGATTACAGCACAAATTCAATTGAAAAAATACGTGCTGACAATAGAATATAAAAAAGGATCCATTTACATTATATCGCCTCTATGTTAGACACAAAAATCCCCTGATATTTCTCAATTACACTAAATACTGCAGGCATAATGAATAAAAGAACAAAAATAACTAATACTATCCAAACTAATACTATCCAAAATACGTCATTAATATTTCGCAACAATGGCCGCCATATTATATCACGCAAACAAACGCACACGTCTAGCCATTCAAACTGGGTTGCCACAAAATAAAATCTCACCAAAATCGCATGGTTACTACGCCAAATACAAAATCGCCAAACTTGGCAGGGAGGTGCGTATAACACATCTGTACCGCCGCACCTTCATCGCCCATAGCCTTCGGGACTTGATCTGATATTACTGTCGGTCAAGGGGCATAAGCAACAACAACAACGATAATTTCCAACTGCATACACTAATATATTCTATCAAGCTTTCAAAGCTCATAGAAGAAGGAAATTTAAATTTGAATGCCTCTCCACAACCTTATATTTGATATACACCTTATATTTGAAATACATCTCCAGTTAAGTTTAATACTGATAAATAGTTCATTCAAAAGCCCTTTTATTAATGCATTGGCCTGTATGTTTTCGACGTAATAGCTTACAGCTAAAAATTATCGAATTTGCGATGTCCGAATAAGGAGAGTTTAACATCAATGCTTTGCAAAGTGGAGTTGAAAAATCAACTAAGATAGTGCGTGGCGAGTTTTGGTGGGATTTAGAAACAAGATGGAGACGTATCAAATAGGATATTTAAATGCTTTCTATGGATAGAACAGCATCCCAAGTCGCCAAAAACAGTTCGCAATCACGAAAAATTCATGATGCCTGACTGACGTTCAAATGTGGGGTGAAACAGACTTTTGGGTAATTAATCATATATCCTTTTGTAAGAATAAATCATTTTTACTTCCGTTTAAAGTTTTTACTCTAAAGGGAAAGTAGCAAAATAAATATTCAGATTTCTTTTAGCCCACATAAATTGCTCTGAATATCTTTTATGTAAATATGTGTTATAAATTCGAGTGATTGTCATAATTGATAAGTGAGGAAAAATTTGAAATTATGTGCTTACAAATGTTAGAAGTCGTGGAAAACCGCCAAAGCACTTTCCTTCTTTTGATTCTCTCTGTGAACAGTCGGTTTTGTTTTCATCATATTCAAACCAATGTGAATGGAAATCAGAGATATGCACCACGGTTAAATTAAATTCGCCCAAAACGGGAATTACAAACGGAAGCAAATAGATAGCAATAATGAATTTCTCCATTTCGTTAAGCTTCCAATTCGACTTTCAAATTTAATTAAAATAAAGAAATAACAGATAAAAAACAGTTACAAGTAAAATGCCACATACATCTAGACAAGAACAAGCATTGCCAAAATTACATGAAAATAAATGAAAAAAATTTTACTGCCAGTATGTGATTATGCCTATATGTTAGTTTAAAAAATCTGCTCGTTCCTCTGGTTACTACGTTTTCAAATTCAACTGGTAATTATTCTTTTACGAAACCAAATATATTTCATACGTTGAATTCAAACATGCAATTCAAATTTTCATATTAATCACACCTGCAAGGGTGCGAGAACATGTAAACTTTAGAGAAAGTGTTCATTGGCCCATTAACTCTATATGAAGTAACAAGATCCAAAACATATTATAAGGCAGTCCCACATTAGATTAAATGATTTGTTGATAGTTTGCAACCCTGCGGCTAAACAGACAGAAACTTAAATATTAAAGCCATTGAGAATGACTACAACCGCTAACACTAGACATTAGAAATTCTTTAGCTGTGTTCGTAACCTTTGCCGTTGGCTATATTCAAGGAAGAAGTGCTCCTTCGCCCTTAATCCAATCGGATTAAGGGCCTGTTCACATAAAATCCGTCAGCGTCAGTGTTACGCGAATTAACCTATTTTTAACCAATCACAGGCCTTAATTTTTTCGTGGCTAATTGTTTGGAGATTTGTAATTGGTTAAATATATTTCAATACGAGTAAGGGCCTGTTCACATAGGAGTCCGGTAGCGGAGCGTTAAAGAAATATGGCGTTGAGACGAAAATAAACCAATCATAGACGTTAAAAATTTCGTTGCTAATCGTTTGGAGGTTTGTCATTGGTTAAATATATTTCAAATCTTTAACGCTCCGCTACCGGACTCTTATGTGAACAGGCCCTAACGCTAACGTTGACGGATTCTATGTGAACAATCTAAGTCTGGAATACATGATACGTATTAAAGTCAGAACCAGGTAAATTATACTTAAAACAGTCTGAATGTATATGCCACCAAAGAGATGACGTCACATCATAGCTGATCGGGGTGCGTAATTTGAAATTGAAGTTAACACAGTGCATGCTTTTCGCCGCTAGAGGGATACGATTTGGTGAAATCTTCAGGTTGGCGACAAATCGGCTTTTTTAGATTATTTAGTATCGTTTACAGAGTGCATTTTTTTGTTTTTTTACATACAGCATCATAATTGCATAAACCTTATGTCGTTCGAAATATCGAATTGTAGTTTAGAACGTTTAAAAAACGATTTTTGTCTAGTTCTTGATGAAAAATCATCAGGCAAAGACACAATTGTGTACAGATCAACAATGTTTGCAGCTGATGATATAAAGAACTTTGTCCAAGCCGTCAGTGAAATAACAAATACAGGCTTCGTTGTATATTACGAAAATGCCAATCCACGAAGGTAAGTGTTCATATTATTGGAACAGCTTTGGTATGGGACCCCATTGGCGATATTTTGTATTAGCGATTTTCTTGTCGCCTAGCCAAACATCGTATCGTTAATATCGTATGAATTACATAGAAAATTAATTTTCAAAATATGAATTTAAAAATAATACAATAAGGATAATAGCATGAACTTTGTAGACCAAGAAATTATAGATAAATTTACACGAAAATTTTGAATTTGATGAATCTATGACAAAAATTCGATGCTATATTTTTTCTCATTTTATTTATATTATATTTATTTTTCTCATTGTATAACTTTTGAATACTACTCAAACATCAATTTTATTGTTCTTCAATTTCAAAAAATCTTAATATTTCATATTTTAAGGATCGTCCGGTAGTCAATGCGCTCAGGAGGGCCCTAGCTGAATTCAATTCGTGTCCCCCCTAAAAAAAAATGTTAGAAGCACACTACGCCTATGCACACAACCCCCCCCCCCTCTTAATTAACCCTGCTTCCTTTAAAAAATCCAAAAACAGCTTTCGATCTTGACACATACGAAAGATAAATAACCTGTTAGAAACCCAAAATCAACCCACTTTCCCAAAGTCATCCTGCCATTTCAAAACTGAAACTTCAAATTTCACTTCAACACTCCCTGAAACTTCTCTACAATACTTAACACAGAAGACATGGTTAAATCCAAATCCGAAATAAATAAGTGTAATGATGAGCCTTTGAATAGGTGAAGATTTCATAAAAATATTAAAAGAATAAGTTAATTCGAAGGCTTTCATCATTACATTCAAACTGTTAAAATTGGTAGTGAAGGCTAGAAGCGGCATGATAATCAAAGACCGAAGCGGTCCAGTGTTTGATGTGAAAGAAAGAAGCGGTCAGCTTGGAGAGCTAGATCGCTAGACGTAGGTAAGCGGGGTGTCTCCAAAAGTGACATTACACGACAAAGGGCTTTGAGTTCGAATTTACAACGGCGGCATGTGAAAACCGCAAGCAACTTAGGTGGTTGTTGGCATTTGCGGTTTCGGTATTAGGCGTACGTCGGGGAAACAGGGGCGGACAATTAAATAAGGTCAAGGTGTCGAAGGCAAATGAAATTTTAGCAGTTTTAGGAATGGTTAAAAAGAAATTAGAAGGAGGAGCCAAAAAAAAGAAGAATGGGTTTCAAAATAATATAAATTGAGGAGTTTGAAAAACTCACAAGCTCTCTCTCTCTCTCTCTCGCTCTTTCCCTCTCTCCAAAAATAGCAAGTTCTACGATCTCAGGGAGAAACTCTTTTCTTGATTTTGGCGTATCGGGTCGAACGGCAGTTCCCCGTTGCCTTATTAAATTTGTGTGCTACGGCATTTGGGTAGAAATTTTGATTTTCCCAAATATAAATTGTGAAGTAAAATATTTGGTGTGTGCGCGAGTTGATATAAGGCAGCAGCAAACTCCCCGGCCATAGAAGCAAGAGTTCCCTGGCCCACAAACAGAAGTAGACCTACAAGTACACCGGAACGCAACACATCGAGTGAGTCAAAATATTTCATTTTGTTGAGATCAGTCTTTTTCTTTCGGTTGATGTTTGATTTTGTTTTAGCTATTGGTTTACGAATAGGTGTAGAAATAATTGATAGGAGAATTAATTGGTATTATATGTTTTGGTTAGTTATTCTGTGCTCCCTTGCCTTCTTTTGAAAAGTAATCTTTTAGAATTGTATTTTAAAGAACGAGAAATTGATTTTATGTATGGATAAGTGTGTTCATGAAAGTTTTGTTAAGAAAAAATGTATAAATGTACAAAATTGTAAATAAATGAAGTTTAATTTAAAGTTAATTAATTCTCTGTTTTAATTGTTTTCAGTAGTTTTCAGTTTACTTGTTCGTTATTGCTAACTACGTCCTGAACTACGGGTTATTTACAAATAATTTAAACACAACGCACCCAACTACCCCTTTATGAAATAAATAATTAATGTACTACCCCAACTAAATCACGCCCTATTAAATAACTTTGGACGAGCAATACGACAATAAGAAAAAAGCAGTTACCAGGTGGACCAAATGTAAAAAGTCGCCAATGAAAAAATATTGCCAATGGGGTCCTTTATTGAAGCTGTACCATATTATTTGACCAATTTAATTTTTTCGAATTTCACTTTGTATGTTTCAAACACTTTGTAAATATTTCTTTCTTTCTGTTTAGGATTGTTTACCAGAAATGTTGGATCTGTCATCACTCAGACAAAAGAAAATCTAATAATTAACAAAAAAATGCTGCTTGCAAAGCCCAAATTAATGTGTTGGTCAAAAAAGTAAATCGTGGAACTGTGAGAAACGATTATTTTTTTTAATTAAAACCACCCCTTCCTTGTGTCATCAAAATTGACAGAATGCGTTCACATTATTTGGAAACAGTCGATTCTTTAAGGAAGTTGCCAGTGAGTAAACAGGTAGGTGTTTTTTCTCAAAATTCATAAGAATGAAAACTAAAGAAAAATTTTTTTTTGTTCTGTATTTAAGCTTATGTTACGTTAGAATCTCCCCATAACAGTATAATGAAATAATAACTTAAAATAAGATATTTCTGCAATAGGCTATTGAACAAATATCTTAATTTTTATTGTAGGTCCAGATGGAATTTTCTGAATATTTTAAGGATGGCTTAGCACCGAGTGAGGCCAAAAGACTGCATGAAAGCAAATTAATGATGTCGGAATCATTTGACAGTACAATGTTGGCAAATTCCTCAACTAACCCAACAAAAAATCAATGTTATTATCTGCACAACAAATGGCGGTACCTAGATAAGCTGAAGGAAAAATCAAATTTGTATCAAAAAGAAGGTAAGAAAATGTTAAATAATTGTTATAGTTTGCTCGGATACTTTTATGCTCTGCTGTTTGCGGGTGAAATAATATTCTTCATTTTATAGGTGCTGTTGGGCAAGTTGACCCTGGAAGTTACAAACCATCCATGGCCTATATTAATAGCATCGTCAGTTATGCAAAGAAGGCATTGTTAAATGGTCAGTGGCCATCCTGGTATGGGGACACTTTTTGCAATCCCGTCAGGAACGGCCCTGGTTAGGCTAAATTTAAATTTTACTTTTATATTGTTTTATAATAAGATAAAGTATCAGTTTGTTAAGCTGTTTAAGAATAAATCTAGAATTTAAAGTATCTTACTTTGATAATCTAGTTTGTCTTTAATAAAAGTGTATGAATTTTATTCCTGTTTTTTTAACATGCTTAATGAATTTATGAATTTTGTTTGTTTTTAATCTGTCATGATTGTTGTACATATAAAGTAAACTTATGGTTGAAACATGACATGCTTACATTATTCTTCTCCTTTGGATGCTTAATTCTTCCCTAATTAAGAAGCAGTTTATTTGAAATTCTTCCGATATTAAAAAATATAGAGACTAATTATATGAATCCTCTATTCAAAATTTCACTACTTTATAAATTTTAACAAATTTTCATAAAATATTTCATGTGTTACAAAAAAATTAAATATTGATAGCAATATAGATAAAAATAATAGATTTTTTTTAGCTAAAGTAATTGTTCATATTTTTCTGAAGTATCATAAGCCGTACATATGTTGTTCATTAATATTTATCCCTTAATGACTTTTGCAATAACAAGGTACAGCACTGTTAATTACAGGCTTGTGAACATTGTACTTAATCTACTTATGTTACTATGTCTTTTAATGTATGCAAGATTCTTTAAATTTCTGATTGCTTCATCTAATAATCATTAGTATTTTGGATAGTTTTTTCCGAGGCTTTTTTTCTGGGGATACGCGGAGATGCACAAAAAACCTTTTAAGGATGGTAACATAATTAAAGAATTAATGCTTGCTGCATCAGAGATATTATTTCAAGAATTTAAAAATAAGAATGAAATTATGTTAGCTATCCAGGAAGTTCAATTATCCAGAAATTCAGTAACTCGTAGAATAGAAGCAATATCTGTGAATATCAGAGAACAATTAAAAGATGATTTACAAAAATGTGTTTTTCTAAGTTTATAGTGTAATGAATCAACAGATATCTGTAATATAGCACAAATAAATATTTTTATAAGGATGGTTTTCAAAGATTGCTCAGCAACGGAAGATATACTGTCAGTTTTGCCATTAAAAGGGAATACACGTGGGTACGACATATACCAAGTTATTAAAAATCATATTACAAAAATTAATCTTCCGCTTCAATTAATACTTTAATGTTACATTCTGAAATAAGGTGGCTTAGTAAGGGAAAAGTCTTGGAATGATTTTTAGAGCTTCTTCCAGAGATAAAACAGTTTGTAGAGTCCAGAAACGAAAATTATGTAGAACTTAGTGATCATAGCTGGTTATGTGATTTAGCCTTTCTTACAGACATAACAACTAAAATGAATATACTCAATCTTGAACTTCAGGGAAAAGGAAAAACTATTATTGAATTAATAGGAAGTATCAACGCATTTAAATCAAAATTAAATTTGTGGATGACCCAAATAAAGGGATGTAACTTTGGTCATTTTACAAATTTGGAGTACTACGTTAAGAAATATGAGAAAATTGAAACAAATAAGTATTTTGAATCTCTTACTGAGCTCAAAAATGATTTCTCAAACGCCACTGGCGCTAATTTTCCATGTCTTCCAACTGGAAGATAAGGAAACATGGTAAAGTTCCTTAAAGGTAAGAATATGAAATAAATTTAACTTTTATTACTGACTACATTTTATTACTGACTTGTGGTAGGGGGTTGTAACCCACCTACCACAAAAGGAATTTCTAAAAACGCTACTGCATACATAAATAAAGCTAAAAAATACATTCTGAATTGTCAAAGTTTAAATTAAGTTTAATACGGTATTCTAATTGCATAATTGCATAACCATACATGCTTTTAAAAGATTTAATTTAACTCTCTCATGGTGTTCGTCACTAAGGTGAAAACTTTGCCATAGACTTTTAAACTATTTCCTGATAAGCTATATCATTCACATAATATTTAATTATCAAAATGCAGCAACAGTATAGCCTTAAAATTTCAGTAAACGTATCATTCATAAATTGAAAAAGAAATTTATTCATAAATTGATATTGCTTTTGGCTAATAAAAAATATTAGACTAATCTTGTAAAATATTAATTTCATAGTTTGAATCTTTATTGTAAGCAAATTAATATGCACAATGGAACAAAGTTATATAATTATATATTTTTCTTGTAGCACTATTTTGAAGCAACATTGGATTATCATTAAAAGTTACATTTCATATGTTAACAGAATCAAGAAATAACTTACCGAAAAATGATCTTCACAACACCAGTGGAAAATGTTGGATTAGTATGGATAGATGCCTCTTAGTGGAAAATGCTGGATTCTTTTTTTCATAGCGTTTCATTGCGTTACCGTCGTGCTTGTGCAGCAAAGCACTATGAAATATTTTAATGGTGTTTTAACACACTTTGACATCTTAAAAATAAAAAAACGCTAGATATCTAACTGAAACTAAGAAACATGGTCGTCAACGATGTAAACAAAAGCGCTATGTTGCGTTGTGAAGTCATATGTATCCGCGTAGGAAAAGTAGCGTTTTTGAGACAAAGTAAATAGTGCGCGTTTAAAAACAAATTATGTTAGCTTTTAGAGTTCTAAAACAAAAAAAAAATAGATGCTTTCGATCATATTTTTCTATTTTCTATATGATAAATGTAAAATAAAAAACGTGCAAATTCCTTATTCAGTTGCACTCGGGAACAATCTTTTATAGACGCCGACCATAGAGGCTTCATCTATTAGAGATCGAAACTTAGAGAACTTATGTATATAATACGTCTTAGACGTCTAATAGACGTCGAAATGAAACACGACTATTAGACATCTATTTTTTCATCTTATAGAGTTCTATAGTACGTCCTGGATGTCATGGATGAATTTCGAGCTCTAATAGACGACCATTAGCTCTGTGTGGTTGTGTGGGAAGCTGCTCCATGATATATCGTTAGGCGTTCAAAATTTCAACAAATAAAATAGTTATTAAAATTGTGCTATTTAAAAACACTAATAACATTTAAGGGAGAGAACTTAGCTTTTAATAACTATTTGTAGACATACATCGGGCAACCATGAAGCTACAGAAGGAGCGTAAGCTTCAATGGGGAATTCCTTGAAAAATGGACCGATTATGGTCGCTCACCGGCAGATGGCGCGACATGTTCTACTGGAGCGGATTTTTCATTGAGTTATATGGACACGTGTTTTAGAAAATTGTTTTAAAAAATTTTTAATTTATTCTGTGCGCAGATATGCCAACATGTTTTGCACCTGGTTGTTCCAGTGGCTATCGATCAACCATGAAAATAAACAAAGAAACTGGACAGGGAAATCCTAGTATGTTTTCTGCTCCTAAGGTAAGAGTATTATTAATGTTTTGTTTTAATATAAGCTGTACAATAGTGAGAGAAAAATACATCTGCTGTGTTTTAAGCGAACACAAAGTTAAGACAGCTTAAATTCTGCCGGAAATAAGCATGTTTTATTTTTCAATCATCCCTATATTTCAGAAAAAAAGGTGTTCACAAAGCTTTGTTGTACGTAAACAAATGTAAATAATTACTGAAATTATTGCTCTAAAGGAAATCACTTAATCAACAAAAGATGTGCGATACTTACATATATATTAAAGTATTAGTTTTTGATGTTTTTCATATTTTTAAGTAAAAATTTGCCGTCATTGACGATTGTAATTCATTTGATATGTTTGTGGAATGTAACAAGTTATCTGAGTGTGAATTTTATACCTAGCATACAGTTTTCATTTTACACTGCTGGCCACTGTAAATGCAACACCCTGAAGGAAACATGCAAATAACATGAAATTTACAACATGCATTAGCGGAGGTGAGATATGCAAATGATTAGAATTTCAGCGCAGACGCACATCACGCGCGCCTGTGGCGCCACTTCAAAGCGCTATTTAAGGCTTGGAGATTTCGACGGTTTCAAGTTCGGCAATTGTGTTTTTCTTCTGGTTTTTTCAAAAAACGATCAATTATGCCTCGTCAAAAACAACGATCATGTTTTGATCAAGTATCCGAGTTCGACAGAGGAAGGATAGTGGCCTACCGAGATTGTGGATTATCTTTCAGGGAAATCGGTAGTCGTGTTGGATGAAACCAAACAACTGTAATGCGGATATGTGATCGTTGGATGCAGGAGGGTAAGACGGACCGGCGTGTTCGATCGCATCCACCTCAGCGCACCACTTCACGTGATGACAGGCAAATTGTGCGCATGGCAGCGACGGATCGCTCAGTCACATCACGAACCATAGCACAGCACATGCAGTCTGTAACGCATCATCCAGTGTCTGCGCGTACCATTCGACGCCGTTTACAGCAGAGTGGTCTGTCCGCAAGACGTCCATTGCTTTGTCTACCCTTGACGCAGAACCACAGACGTCTCCGCCGCCAATGGTGCGATGGCAGAAGGATGTGGACGGCAGAATGGAATGAAATTGTCTTTACTGACGAGTCACGCTTCTGTCTGCAACACCACGATGGTCGCATTCGAGTCTGAAGACACCGTGAAGAGAGGATGCTGAACAGCTGCGTTATGCACCGCCACACTGGTCCTGCACCGGGTATTATGGTATGGGGCGGTATTGGATATCACTCTCGCACACCTCTAGTACGCATTGCCGGTACTTTAAACAGCCAGCGCTACATCTCCGAGGTGTTGGAGCCAGTTGTCCTTCCTTACCTTCAGGGCTTGCCCACAGCCATATTTCAACAGGATAATGCGCGACCACAAGTGGCACGCATTGTCCAACGGTTCTTCGTCAATCGCCAGATTGAATTGCTTCCCTGGTCTCCTCGCTCTCCGGATCTTTCGCCGATAGAAAACATGTGGTCCATGGTTGCTCTACGATTGACCCAGATTCCATCCCCAGCTGCCACAGCAGATCAACTTTGGCAACGTGTGGAAGCTGCTTGGTCTGCTGTACTCCAAGAACTCATCCAAAGTCTCTTTGAATCAATGCCGAGGCGTGTGGCAGCGGTGATCTCCAACAATGGCGGCTACTCTGACTACTGATTTTGGCAGGAACCACACTTCACAGAAGTCTATAAATTTAATCATTTGATACTTGGTCAACATGTTATCTACAAAATAAATTTTGTTGTGATATCTCTTGTCTTTCTTGGTGTTGCAATTTGGGTGGCCAGCAGTGTATAAATATATATTTTGTTTGTTGTTCATTTCACTTCTACTTATTACAGGATAGTGTACTTTTGGAGAAATGGAACTTACCAACTTGAAGGTAATTTCTGACTATGCTAGAACCTTAATATTGAATTTAATCACTATTAAATTAGTTTCGATAAGTAAATAAGCTTTCATTGTATGATAATATTGTCACTATAAATGCTTATGCAAAATCTGTTGTGTATAATTAAGAAAAAAATATTTTCCCATCTTTTTATTGCGAGTACAATGAAACCCATACTTTGTGAAAGTGCAAAAAATAGCTGATTTGTCCTTGTCAATGTTATTTGGGGTTTTTTTCTGTTAATTCACCGAAAAAAAATTGTTTACAGAAATTTACCAACTTGACAGTTATACCTCCAGTTTTAAAAAGTGCAATCTGAGATGCTTTGATTGATTTTTTTTTCCAAAGGAAGATAATTAAAAGTGTTGTGTGATTAAATACAGAATTGACTTCCTATTTTATTAGTCTTGATTAGAATTCATTTGTGATTATTGATAGAAAATGTTGCTTTTCTTTTTAAAGGCTGTTATGTATGATATATGATTCATACTTATCTACAAATAAAAATATTTTTATATCACTATATGTGTGTATGTTTTGGTTTATCAGTAGTAATTCTCACAATTTTTTTCCATAAGAGGTTTTTTTCACAATTCTTTTCTGTAATTTCATTTCCTTAATTATTCAATTATTGCAAAATTCTGAACTAATTTATTCTGGAACTAATACAAAATTATTCTGAAAATGTTTATATAATGAAGTATGACTCTTCATGTGTCAGATGTTTGTCAACTCATGTTTGGACATTGCATACTCTGTAGATGCAGCTAGTGTGTGCTTTTATATGTAACTAGCTCGCTCTAGAAAATAATGGATCATTATTTACTCATTTCCTTTAAGAAGGGAGATCACCTTAAACCCTTCAAAAAACTCAATTTTTTATTATGGATTAATTTTGAAGAATGGAATATAAGGAATCTTATAAAAAAATTTAAGTCGATACTACAATTAGAACCGATTTTATGGACAAATGTATAAAGTTAATAGTAAAGTAATTTATAGAAAATTTAAACTTTAAATTACTTTTTCTAAAAACTTCGAAACTTGTGCGTACTATTTCTTCAAAACTAATCATCACAAATTGCTAAAACTTTTTGTTTACATGTATATCTTGCATGTTTCTACAATTTCTACCTAAATTAAGGTATTTTTTCGCAGAAATTTTTTTTATTTATTTATATTTTTTTTTTGTACATTACAACACATTTACCTGAAAAAAATATTTTTATGTGAAACTAGATGTATTACCCGGCTTCGCTCGGGATTCAGTTTCTGTTATTATTTTTTTCAATGATTAGCCTCATGTTATGATGTTCTAAAGTTTTCGCTAAATTTCTTTTGCGGTTGCAAATAGCTTTAGATTTTTGTCGGTGCTATCGTTGTTCATCGCTTTCCTCTCCTTTCGATGTTGAAGCTCGAAGACGATCATATGTTTGACGCGTTAAAAGTTTCTTCATCAGTCTCACTGCTTCGGATCACTACAATTCGAATTCTGAAACCTTCGAGCTCTTGGGAATGTTTTTTCTTCAGATTCTTGTGTGCGTCTAACTGCATTTCGAATTCTGTTGGCTTCGCGCTCATCTGCTTTTTTTTTCATCACATTGCTCATTTCTCAACAATCTTTGACATTTTTTCCCTTGCTTCTGCAGGATTAAAAGTTGCTCTCCTCTTTTTGAGCATTTTAAAGCATTAATTTGCAGCTAGTCAATAACATTTGAATGGATTTATTATTATAGAAAAATAATCGATAATGTTTGAATGGATTGAGATCACATTCAATATTAAAACACAGCAAATCTGGTAATTATTATAGAAAAAGTATATACACGTATTTCATGCTCGGAATTCTTTCTCAAAACTAAATCGTCTGCTACGTTTCAATACCACTTTCAGACTTTCTTAATTATAATATGCACGTATTTCATGATTGTAATTCTTTCTCAAAACTAAATCATCTGCTATGTTTCAATGTCACTTCAGTTATATAAATCATCGCGTCAAGGCTAAACGCACGTGTTTCTAGCTAAGTCAACGTGTCCTGCAGTATATTTGAGTTTGAACAGGTAGCTTGAGATAGTTTCAATTCATGAAATGGATAAATAACACATTCATTGAAAATGAATGACTTTCCATCCTTATATTTTCATTTTTAAAAAGAAACATTCCGGCGTTGCCACGTACATGAAAATAATATATCAAATTCATTCTTGCATGCGTCAATACATGAATAAATCACGATTTTAATTCATGTCTATTTATTTTTACGGAAATGTTATAATTTAATTGGCAACAATGAAATGTTACAATGGCTTTGAACAAAATTATCCGGGGAAATTTGGCAATTTTTTTTTGGTGATTTTCAATATCAGTTGATACTTCTAACATAATTCGGGAATGGAACGTCGTAGCGGAATGAAAATAGTCTATAACCATCGCGCAAGTTCAAGCAATAAGTTGTCCAAGTTTCATCGCAATCGGATGAACGGTACGGCAGCGCATAAAATACGAACAAACAAACAAACATTCATTTTTATATATAGAGATATGGTAAGTATTTTAGGTGTAGATTAAATTATAACCTATGTATAAAATATATACAAATAATTTAATATATATCTCTTATAGTTTTTAAAAAAATCTGCACATTGCATTGATCTAAGATTCATTATTCATAAAACATTTTTTTCTTAAAATAATTTCTAATAATCTCCCAACAATTCTGTTTTTTTTTTTCTAATAGATAAAACTTTGTACAATTCACCTTTAAAAATTGGTTTAAATTAATTACAAATTAACTGTTTAACAACACATTAAGCTTGGAAGTAAAATCAGTGTATTTTTGTGCATGCAAAGGTGATCTCCCTCTTAAGAATTTTAATGAATTTTAGCAATAAAGGCAGTTCAAATAAACATTTTAAATGAAGATAAACAATTGTTAAGTTGAATAAATAAATTCATATTAAAAACGCACTTTAAAAAAACATTTCTTTTGAAAAATACGAAAAATCCATATTAAAGCGTATGGTTTCCGTGTTATAGCGGCATCAGTACAGGCGCGCGCGCCACCTAGTGGTGGCGACCAAATGGGAGACACTTTTTTAATACGGAGCTGCTCCTCCTTCTGTAGCTTCATGCGTGCAACGATCATGTGTTCACAAACCATGAAGCTACAGAAGGAGGAGCAGCTCAGTATTAAAAATGTGTCTCACATTTTGTCGCTGCCACTAGATGGCGCGCGCGTGTATCAGCGGGCTTAGACACGGACAACCATACGCTTTAATATGGATTTTTCGTGTCTTTCCTAGCGAAAACAAGTTGTTTTAGTTTAGTGCGTATTTAATATGAATTTATTTATTCAATTTAACAATAGTTTATTTTCATTCAAAATCTTTATTTCAAGTGCTTTTTTTGCTACAATTCATTAAAATTCTTAAAGGAAATGAGTAAATAAACTTTTTCAGAATAATTGTGTATTGGTTTCAGAATGAATGAGTTCAGAATTTTGTAATAATTTAATAATTAAGGAAATGAAATTACAGAAAAAATTGTGAAGAAATTTTTTTATCATTGTTCATAATCTCTTATGGGAAAAAAATGTGAGAAATAATACTGATTAACCAAAACACAAACACACACACACATAGTAATATAAGAATATTTTTATTTGCAGATAAGTATGAATAATACATCATATATAACAGGCCTTTAAAAAGAAAAGTAACATTTTCTATCAATAACAAATAAATTCTTATCAGCACTAATAAAATAGGAAGTCAATTCAGTATTTAATCATACAATACTTAAAAATGTCTTCCTTTGGAAAAAAAAAATCAGTCAAAGCATCTCAGATTACACCTTTTTAAAACTGGAGGTATAATCGTCAAGTTGGTAAATTACTGAATACAAATTTTTTCAGCAAATTAAAAAGAAAAAAACAAATAACTTTGACAAGGACAAATCAGCTATATATTTGAATTTTCACAAAGTACGCATTTTATTGCATAAGCAGATTTTTTACGCAGATTTTGCATAAGCATTTATAGTAACACCATTGTTTATCATACAACGAAAACTTATTTACTTATCAACTAACTTAATAGTGATTAAATTCAATATTATGGTTCCAGCATTGTCAGGAATTACCTTCAAGTTGGTAAATTATCGATTACAAATATTTTCAGCAAATTAAAAAGAAAAAAACCCCAAATAACATTCATAAGGACAAATCAGCTATATTTTCGCATTTTCACAAAGTATGGGTATCATTGTACTCACAGTAAAAAGATAGGAAAATATTAATTTTTTTAAAAATTATACTCAAAAGATTTTGCATAAGCATTTATAGTAACAACATTGTTTATCATACAATGAAAACTTATTTACTTATCAACTAACTCTTGCATGTTCTAACAGACAGATATTTTGGTAAATTTGGGAATAATGTTGGTATAGAACCTGCTTTTAAAAGTGGTAACCCTCTCTCAAGAGTAAATATTGTTCCATCAGTGAGTGTATAGAAAGGTCGCATATGACCTTTCTATACACTCTTTTTCAAAATGCAACTCACAGAGCCTGTCACGAATACTGAAAACTTTGTCTTTTCTGGGGATGGCTTTTTGCCATTTCTCCAAAAGTTCACTATCCTGTGTGCAGAATAGGAAATTCTTCAAGCAGTCAGTCGTGTGAATATTTGATGTGTCTTTGTCACCCCTGTCCTTGGCAACAGAGGGGGGCGCGAACTGGGTTGAACCCTGGTGTCAAGCTAACTGACTGATGGTCATCGCCAGGCTGAGGGCGGTATTTCCTCTCCTTGTCTACTGGTAAGAGGGTGTCAGCTGGTGACAAAGGCCACACACCGAGAGTCCGACATTCTTCATGCACAAAAGGGCTGTTCGTTACGCTAAGCCCTCTGCGTGGGAAATTCTCGAATGTTGGAAATAGCTGATGTCACTGATTTCAGCAAATCAACGTCTAAACACAAAAACCAACGCATGATAGGACGAAATATGTTCCAGGGAGGTGCTTAGAGTTTTCTTGGAGAACCTCGGACCGAAAAAGAATCAGAGAGACTTGAGATCTACTCTCAGAAGGTGACTGATACCTGCGGCCTTGGGCCAGATTACATTTTTGGGAACTTGAATCCCGGGCTTAGTGCCGTTTCATATAGTCAGTGAACTCTGACTGTTTGGGGAAGAATTTTAACTCCCCGGTGCCTTAGGGCGGTTATGACAGTAAATTTTTTATGTATCTGAAGTGTAAATATTGTATATAATTAAATACATAATTTTAAATCCTAAACTCCGTATCTTGAATTAATCTATGCCCAGCTACCTGGGAGAAGTGTTCATATCGTCACACCTGGAATAAGTAGAATTGAAATGAACAACAAACAAAATCAATATATATTTACAAAATGAAAAGTGTATGCTAGGTATAAAATTCACTCTCTGATAACTTGTTACATTCCACAAACATATCAAATGAATTACAATCGCTAATGAAGGTAAATTTGTAATTAAAAATTTGAAAACCATCAAAAACTAATGCTTCATTATATACGTAAGTATCGTACATCTTTTATTGATTGAGCGATTTCCTTTAGAGCAATAGTATCAGTAATTATTTACATCTGTTTACACACAATAGAGCTTTGTGAACACCTGATGATTTTTTTCTGATGGGATATAGGGATGATTGAAAAATAAAACACGCTTATTTCCAGCAGAACTTAAGATGTCTTAACTTTGCGTTCGCTTAAAACACGGCAGCTGTACTTTTCTCTCATTATTATACATCTTATATTAACACAAAACAATAATAATGTTCTTACCTTAGGAGCAGCAAATGTACTAGGATTTCTCTGTCCAGTTTCTTTATTTCTTTTTAAGGCTGATCGATAGTCAGTAGAACAACCCGGAGCAAAACACGTGTTTGGCATATTTGTGCACAGAATAAATTTTAAAATTTGTAAAACAACTTTCACCACCACGCCGTATAACTCAATGAAAAATCGTCACTTCACTTACATGTCGTGCCATCTACCGGTGAGCGACAATAATCGGACCATTTTTCTAAAAATTCAACCACTGAAGCTTACGCTCCTTCTGTAGCTTCATGATCTGTAGCTTCATGACACAAACCTTGATGCGTTGCCAATTACAAAAGCAAAATAATGTGTTGCCACAAAACAAGAAAATAATATCACAGGAAAATTGTTGTATTTCCATTCTATGTATGGCAACAGCCGCTTCTGGTTGTGATGTGTCTGGTTGTGATGAGTAGCGTATCATTCTAGAATGGTGTCTTTATTTAAAGTCAACTTCAAATATAACAGACATAACAACTTCTATTAACGTTTTAATTTATTTCAAGTTAAGTTGGAGGGGGCACGGTCCCCCTCCCCCCCCCCGGATGCTACGCGTAAAATGCTACGCGATGCTAAAAATTTAAAACTACTTGACAATTATTCAGTATAGCAAAAACAAGTTGATTCTGAAAGAAAATATTGATATTTCTTTTAAAAGCTTTTCAATTTTTTTTTAATTTCAAATAATATTTACTCCCCCCATCGGTTAATCGGAAGAAGTTGGGGCTGCCGCCAACTTGGTGATTATTTACTTCCTATTATGATGTAACCCCTTTTCTGATTACCCCTACAATTCCATCTGACTGCGCCTTTGATAGTGTTTGTTCAATGCTTTTCAGTTAGCCGTTTATTGCTATGTTGGTTAAAGATGTCGTTTCTAAATATCAGGGGAGGATTTTGGATATTGTTAGATGTAGATTTTCGCAATGGAGACTAAGGGAGGGGTACAGAAGGGGTTGTAAATGACGCACTAGTCCATGGTTTCTTACATTCGGATCGGATAATATTATTTGATTTTTTGTGGGATAAGCTTTGTTCTACTGACCTCTACAACCAGCGGAAGCTTTTTTTACTGTACTACAGCCAGCGGTACGTAGCGAAGCCTGCGGCTGGGGATTTTCTGTAATATTTTTGGACGGATGCGTAACGGAGCGTAGCGGAGTGAAGCAAGGGTATCTGAGCGAAGCGAAGATTCCGTGTGCGCCTACGAGTTTCATAAAGCCAGCAGTAAGTTTGTATTTCAATTTATTTGTTCTTTCTTGGTCGCCACATTTGTTTACATTTCGCAGTTTAAGCCTAACAGGTCCTCAAACGGGATTTTGGCACCAAATTGGCAATGGCACCGTGTATTTTTAACTTTAAACGGTACTTACGTATTATAGCTGAAGCTTTGCGGTTTGGCGAAAACACGGCAATAAAGTGCCAATTATGCGCCCCATCCATGTTGATAGTATTGTTCCCGCCATTCATTCATTTTCGCTGTCTGAACTTCACGTTATAAGTTTCGTTTTGAGCTTTTTCTTTAGAACTTTTTCGGTTATGATAAAAATATTGGATTTGCCTCAAACAGAAGAGGATGCAGTAGCTTTTTACCAGATCCGTGGAATTTTGCCCTGTCAGCGTGTGTGCCAGAACGGTCACAACATGCGTGCTTATTTTGGATTGACCAGTAGCTGGAGATGTAATATTAAACATTGCGGGAAAATAGTCGGGATTCGGAAGGGAAACTGGTTCCACGGTTACCATTCTTAACATCTTTAAGATCCATATATAGCTGGTCGCAGAAATTAACCTCAATACAATGGTGCGAACAACAAATGAACATGGCTGATAAAACGACGATTGATTGGAACTATTTTTTGAGCGAAGTTTGTGTCCATGTTTTAAATTCCCGCTCTGTTAAGAAAATTGGCGGACCCTTAAAAATTGTGGAAGTAGACGAGAGTCTCTTCACGAAAAGAAAAAGCAACGCAGGCCGAATTTTGCCACAACAGTGGATTTTTGGTGGTGTGTGCCGGGAGACGGGAGAGGGTTTTTTTAATACAAGTGCCTAACCGCAACTCTGCAACGCTTATGTCGGCTATTCGCGACCATGTCGAGGAGGGCAGCACAATATATACAGACTGCTGGAAAGCCTATAAAACGGAAGAACTAGAGAATGCTGGCTTTAGGCACTTTACTGTGAACCACAAATACAATTTCGTCGACCCGATGACCGGTGTGCATAGTCAAACCAGTGACGTAGCGAGTGAAACTGGCGCCCGGGGCACGATACCTTTTTAGCGCCCCCCCCCCCCCCCCCGAAAAACATATAGTAATATAATATATAGAATCAGGGAAAAGGACCATTTGGCGCCCCTCTGCGAGTGGCGCCCGAGGCATGAGAGACCCCCTTGCTCCCCTCTAACTACGCCACTGACTCAAACGATAGAGAGACTGGGGGTCTGCCCGTCATCATCTAGACTCCTACCTCGCCGAATTCATGTGGCGTGAACACGTAGCGGGAGCAGATAAATTTTCTAGAATTTTATCTGCCATTGCAGAATTCTGGCCTCCAGAAACTGTTATGCATGTGTAAAGACGGATTTATATTCATATTTTTGTTTCTTTTAACATCTTTATTTATAATATTTTTACGTATTTCTATTATGTCTTTAATATGAAATTTTTAATTAGATCTAAAATTATCTTGTTCTTCATCTGCCGATTTTTTCTTACAATTCCATGCCTTTTCCACATACTTGTACTTTTTTTAACATGCTGCGGCTCAAAATGTTGCTTCATGTTTAATAACTGCTTTCGTATATTTCATACTAGCTGAATACCCGTGCTTCGCCATAGAATACATGACTGCCATGAATTATGTCATCTGATTCATTTAATTTCAATTAACTTTAGCAGTAAAGTGGTGTCATTCCTCAGGAGTTCAGCGCGTAATTTAACGATAGTGATCTGAGTTTAAATACGGTTTTGGGATATTTAATTTTTATTTTGGGGATTTAAGCCCACTTTATAACCTCCTATAAAGTTCCTTTTAAAAAGGCCTTCTTCTTAAACACCTAAAGCCTGAGAGGAACCGCCAAGCAAAATTTAAGCTTAGTAGGCCTTACGGTTTTAGGCATACAGTGATCACTGGATTTTATTTTGGGATATAAGCTCCTTTTAATCCCCTTAAAGTTTGAATATTTTAAAAAGATTTCTTAGTCAACCCCTAGGGTCCAAGAGTAACCTCTATTCAAAAGTTTAGCTTCATAGACCTTATAGTTACAGAGATACAATTATCAGTCAATTAGTGTTTAGTTTTTGGGGTAAAATCTCTTTGAAACCCCATTAAAGTATGAATTGTTCAAAAACATTTCTTAGTCAACATTTAGAGAAACCATCACGCAAAATTTCAGCTTCCAAGGCCTTATGGTTCCAGAGATACAGTGAGTATTTTAGGGGGAGGGGGCTAAATGTCCCTTAAAATCCGAACTTTAAAAAGACATTTATAGGTGTGCCCCTAGGGCTGAAGCAGGTCCCCCACATTATTCCGTGGGCCCCGTTGCTAAAAGTCATGATGCCCCCCCCCTCTTACTACCAAATAAAGAAATTTTGGCCCTTTTTTACAATATACATTTTTAACCTTTATTGCAATTATTTTTCATCAAACACGCATTTAAACTAGTTTTAAGAGTTTAGACAGTTTTTAGATTGTCATCGTAAATTTATTTTAAATACTGGTAAATACATAATTGAACAAATTAATTCTTAAATATTTTTGTTTGCTTAATTTTAATATTCACACTGATAAAATAATAACTGTCGTAGGAAATTGGTGGTTACATTATAAACCTAGCAGAACAGTATATTAATGGCTAGGGTAATGCTAATGCATATTAAATATGTATTGATGCATTTGTATTATTATTATATCTGTGTTCTGATACTTTGAGAACACATCCTAATTTTATCATTGAGAAGCAGAAGATACAACCTTTAGGTAAAAATGAAGTAAGCATAGCAAATACATGTTTATAAAGAAAAAAATTTAACGAAGGACAATCTAATAAGTATTTCACAAAAATTGGTCTTACTAATAGCCTACTAAAATCAACTTAAATTCAAAGCTACAAACCATGTACACATAAATGAAAGTTATATGATGCATTGTAGTATTTCTGAGTTCTGATAATTTATATTTTCTGGCTTTGATCATTGAGAATTTTACAATTACATCACTGAAGTCAAGGCTTAATGCAAGACGGTGTTCGATTGCTAACACTCCAAGTGAATTAAGACGTTCTTGAGTCATTGATGAACGTTGCCATGTTTTCAATAAGTTGCCCAGCTGACTAAATGCTCTTTCTGCAGATGCAACAGAAACTGGTATCGTACAAAATATTCTTAATGCAATACATACATTTATGAATATTGGTTCTAACTGTTTAGCATGGATTGCATTCAACAACTCTAACGGGCAGGGCCTGACTTTGACCCAAGGGGGCCCTGGGAAAAGCAGACTTTGGGGGGCCCCCTCCAAGGACAGATCCAAAGGGGGGCACTCGCTCTCCCCCAGGACCAGATTTCCACATGAACATGTAGGACACTCACCCAGGTCCCTCCCGCTTAAACTGGGACCAAAAATTCAAAAAAATTCGACCAGAAAGTCAAAAATTTGAAAATAATAATAATAATAATAATAATAAGTGCTAATTAATTAATTTACTTTTTAATGTTAATAAATAAATTCATGAAATTTTCTTTTGAAATTCAAAATAGATCACAGTCTGGAGTTATTACAAACTCCCCCCCCCCAGAAAAAAAAAGAAAAAATTAAACCAGAAACGCTTACGGATGCACGTATGATTTCACTATAGTGAGTGCACTGTGCCCCACCCAGGATTTTTTTTGTATCAACCACTGCTTTCCTTTACTGTATTAACCAAAAACCAAAGTCGATGTGAAGCCCATAGCCAGAATTTTTTTTCAGAAAATATAGGTAGAGGGTGCAAAGTGTAGATTGGAAGAGGGGATTTTGTAAATATAAAGACAGAAAGCAGAAGTAAAATTTCATTACACACAAATGATAAAGAAAATATTTGAAAGATCCAAATACTGTACTTTTTCCTCGTTTCACATCACATTGCACCTTTTTTTTGTGTGTGTGTGGAGAGCAATACCTATAATCCTATACCCTCGATACGGACTTGATTTTGCAACTGAATTTGAAAAAAAAAACATCTATAAACAAATTTTGGGAGTTATGATAACAATCAAATGATCAGTATTTGAATCATTTTCAGCATTTATGTTGCTAAAACAATAATCTAATATTGTTAAAATTAATGGAAATATCTTTTGCAAAAGTAGTCAAATAAAATCGAAATTTTTATAAGTAAATAGGTCAAAATCTTTGACTGTTTCCATCATTATACTTTCAACTATATTAATGTGGATATGAATTTTTGATAAAACTTTACTCCCCCCCCCCCAAAAAAAAAAAAGAGAGAAATTATGGTCATTAAGACAGAAAATACGGAAACCGTTTTTAATTTGCGTACATATAGGAAATTTTCAAAAATATGCACAACTTAATACTAAATTAGGGGGCCCCATAATTTTGGGGGCCCTGGGCAAGTGCCCCACTTGCCCATGCAGAAATCTGGGCCTGCTAACGGGTTACTTGATATGTTTTTTTGGTCAACTTGAAACGCAGAGCTGAATATATGTTTCAGGTGTATAATTTCATCTAAAAGGTTTTCTGATAGATCATTCTTATAAGTTTTAACTAAGTTTTCAGCCTTATCCATTAAATCACTGTCTTCCATTGAGCTGAATTGAAGAACTGGGCTGAAGAGTTCAGTCAGTGCATTAGTTGCTTCAAATCTTGTCTTGAGATCAGACAAAATAATATCCAAAGCTCTATACACAATATTAGTTTTAAAATGGTTTTCTTCTTCTTCTATAGTTGTTTCCAATTGAGGACGACCTCTTGATTTTGGAAACGTAGATGGTACGTTGATGGATTCTGCCACTAAACGTGACTCACTGATGATGTCTTCCCACGAATTTCTCAGTCGTTGCATGTCTTCCTTCAGATCATTCATCAGTTTCACTGCAATGTCCAGAGAAATACTCTGCGACTGAAATATTACACTCTTTTCATTGATGCAGCCCAACACTTTGTACTAAAATACTGTCATACAAAGGCCTTGAAAAGAAGAAAAGTATTTTTTAAGACCCATAGCTTTATTGTATGCTTTTGGTTCTAAGCTTGACTTCAACTCAGTTAATACTCGTTCTAAGGCAGTTAATAGTCCTGGGTAGTGCTTTGCAACGGGAACAACGGCTTCGAATCTTTCGTACCACCTTGTTTGTGATTGTTTTTTTAGTGAAAGTGGCACTTTAGAAATCAAAATATCCCATCTTGTAGGACTATGGGTGAAAAAAGAATACATTGTTTCCAAGTTTCCAAAGAAGGTCATAATTTCGGGGCATATTTTTACTGTATTAACTCCTATTCTGTTTAAGGAGTGAGCTCCACATGGTGAATAAAAAGCCACATCATTTTTCTCTAACAGTCTTGCTTTTACTCCTTCGATTTTTCCACACATGTTAGATCCACCATTGAGCCCTGCAGTCCTCAAGAGGGATGTTATTTTCAGCTAAGACAGTTAAAATTTCATTAGTAATATCTTCTCCACTTTTTCCATTACAGGTGACAAATTTCACAAACCTTTCTTTTATTTCATATTGCTTAGAGTGTTTATTTTGAATGACATATCTTAAAATAAATATATTTTGTTCTTGATGTGATACATCAGGAGTTGCATCAACAATCAGCCCATAATAAATAGTTTCTTGCCTTTCTTCAAGTATAAATTTTAAAACTTTTTCACCACAAAGTGAAATGAACTCATTTTGACTCTTCCAAGATAAGTAATGGGCTAGTCCTTTCATGTTTTTTCCTTGCAATTGCAGAGTTCTGATCTTAGCCAAGCGGTGCAAGCGGGCCGCGGTGTGAGGGAGAGGGGTAGAGCCTACACTAAAATAGCAACGTCATTGACCTTGAGCCGAGTCGCAGAGGGAGGGCCCGATGGACAGTGTTCTGCTTCTGCACACGCACTGTCAACAAGGTGTCACGTGTTGTCGTGTTCACGTCAGCTGGTGGTGGTTTTGTTAATCACAGCTGTTGTAGATTCAGACACGTTTTGTACGCAAAGCACTGCATATCCAATGAACCAATTTATATTACTCTGATGTAATATTTCATTGATACACATAAATCTAGTCCTAGTGATTTAATTATTGTTTTCTTTCTATGATTTATTAAAAACGTTCTACTTTTTAATTTTTCCCCCGTCCTTACGGGCCCCTTGACCCACGGGCCCCGTTGCCGTAGCAACGGTAGCACCGGGCATGTGGGGGACCTGGGCTTAAGAGGAACCACCATATGAAATTTCAGCTTCCCAGGCCTTGTGGTTCCAGAGATACAGTAGGATTTTTTTGGTGGGGAGAGGGGGTAAGCCCCTTAAATTTCGAGCGTTTAAAAAGATTTATTGGTATGCACCTAGGGATTATGGGGAATCACCATACGAAATTTAAGCTTTCTAGGCCCTATGGTTCCAAAGATACAGTGGGTGTTTTTAGAGGGGGGGGCCAGAAGGTGAAGCTCTTTTTAACCCCCTTAAAATTTATAGTTTCCAAAAAATATTTCTTAGAAGGCACCTAAGGATTATGGGGAACCACTATACGAAATTTCAGCTTCCTGGGCCCTATGGTTCCAAAGATACAGAGGGTGTTTTTAGAGGGGGGCAGGGGGTTATGCCCTTTTTAACCCCTTAAAATTTATATTTAATAAAAAAAAATCTTATTGGGCACGTAGAGCTTGGGAGTAACCACGTTTTGCACACATTTGTATTATTTTAACATGCTTCTGCTCGAAATGTTGTTTATAATTTCCGGGCAGATAATAGGTTGCTACTGTGAAGTTAGATGTTGGCGAGCAGATATTACGCCGAAGGTAAAAGGCTGCCAAGTTTCAGCTATAATACGTAAGTACCCTTTAAAATTTTAAAAACAGCAACACAAGATATGAGCGGGGAAAAAAATCGCGGACTGAGAAACGCAAATTTGGCGACTTTTCAATAAAAAATCTCCAAAAAGTCGCCAACCGCCCCAGCTTCTTCCGATTTGCCCCAATGGTTATCAGTATAGCTGGAATCTCTACTTCCTATAAGACTACCAAAGTGTGTGGAAATAGCAATTCAAAATAATCAATGAGGAATTCGCACGTTTTTTTATTTTACATTAATGATATAGAAAATGGAAAAAATGGTCGAAAGCATCTTTTTTTTTTATTTTAGTCTTACAGATTTTTTAAATTTTATTTTAGAGTAAGCAAATTATGTTAACTCTAAAAGTTAACATAATTTGTTTTTAAACGCGCACTATTTACTTCGTCTCAAAAACGCTACTTTTCCTACGGGGATACATGTGACGTCACAGTGTACTACTGATGGCAAAACGGATTAGCAGAGAGATCCGGATCTTTGGGAACCGTTCATTTTACTGAACGGCTCTGAACGATCCGTTCATCGTTCACTAGAAAGAATAAAGTCTGTGTGTGTATATACAGTCGAACCTCCATATATCGAAGTAGCAAATTGCCGGAAAAAAATTCGATGTATACAAATTTCGATATATAGAATTGAGCTTAGTTTTATCATAATTCTCCTTTCAAAAAAATTAAAGCTAATTTTCGTATACGAAACTCCATTGCTAATTTATATGCGAATCCCATTAAATGAAAGTTAATAACTAAAAAATGAATTAATATGAAAGATTTATTGAGTACTACATACCTTTTAAAAAAACAATAATCCAGCCAGTGGTTACTATGATCACAGTTACATTCTTTAAAAAAAAGCTACGAATATCTTGCTGAACAGCTAGTTTTGTGGAAAGTTCAAAGAGATGTTCGTATTTATTCAGTCCACTAAAAATTAATCGGGGGCATTTTCCACGAATTGAAGTCCCCGACGTATTGTTTCAAACTCCAAAAATTGGGAGATTTTATTCTAAAGTGGAATAAAATCTCCCAATTTGTCTTGAAAAAAATTTCGATATATAGAGATTTTTTCGATATATAGAAACAATTTTTCTATGTAATGAACATGGAGATTTGTTAAGAGTTCGATATATAGAAAATTTCGATATGTGGAAGTTCGATATATGGAGGTTCGACTGTATATGTATATATTATATATGCATATATATATATATATATACTAGGGGCTTCGCCCCTAGGCTCGCTACGCTCGCTCCTCTGGTGAATCAAGTGAATGAATGACTCAATAGTTGTTTACAGCGATTGAGTCATTCATTTTGTTTACAGTTGAAGCTTCCCCCCCCTCTCGACGAAATGGATGAAGCCCGGCGAAATGGATGAATGGATGAAAAATTGGATCTTCTTTCAAAGGAAGCGAATGAGAAGATTTTTTTTAAGTATTTCTTTAAAATTCAATTAAAAATCGAAATTTTAAGATAGAGACTTGAAATGAAGTTTATATGAATGAAAAAGCTTTCATCTTCCAGTTGATATAAATATTTTCTTTGTAACATAATAAGTCTGAGAGCATCGAATTTATATATCTCGAAACGCATCAATTTTTCCAAAAAGTGAGTTTTCAATTTTAATAAAAATATCAATCTGTTTTAAATTATTTTTAAACAAATGACGTCTTGTTTGAAGGAGAAATGTCTGTAGTCTTAGATTGTAAAAACAAAAAAATTCTACGATCCTTTTTTGGCGAGTTATCGTAACCTGAACATGAAAAAGTCAATATTTTCCCACAAAACATAAAATAAAAAAAAAACTTAAAGTCCGACGAACATGAGACATGTCTTACTTTCTTCCCCACATTGTTCTGAATCGATTGGTATCGGTCTCGACCCCACACCCCCAGCGGTTTCGGAGGAGATAGCGTGACAAGCTTTTGCAGCGGCGGCGGCGGCTGCGGCAGCGCCAGTTACTTTTTTTTAGAATATATATATATATATATATATATATATATATATATATATATATATATATATATATATATATATATATATATATATATATATATATATATATATATACAGTGTGTCCCAAAAGGTCGTTTAAAAACTTAACATGCTGGTCTGTCATATCATGATGAACAAGATTTACATAGGAACTTGTGTCCGAAAATTCAAACTGAGACCGCTAGAGGGCGATAAGTGCAATAAGGGTGATAAGAGGACGATAAGAGGGTGATAAGTTTGGATGAGGAGAAAAAAATGATATCGACAGCGGTGTTAATATGATTTTTATTACAAAACATCATTACATGACAGCAAATGTTCAAAATTCCTTCCATTCGCCACAATGCACGTTTCACAGCGTCGGCGCATGGATTCACGAACCCGTTCAAATTGGCCAGGTGTGTCACGGACACGTGCTGCCGCTTCCGCGATCCTGGCGATAAGATCCATGTCCGATGTTACGGGTGTCTCGTACACTATGGACTTCATGTGTCCCCACAGGTAGAAATCCAGGGGAGTCAGGTCGGGGGATCGCGGCGGCCATTGGACTGGTCCGCCTCTACCGATCCAGCGATTAGGATAAGTGACATCGAGGTATTCTCGAACAGCGTAGCTAAAGTGGGCAGGCGCTCCATCATGCTGAAATCAGATGTTTCGGCGTGTAGTGGCTGGAACGTCACCCATCAGATCCGGCAAAACTCTTTCTAAAAAAATGCGATAGGTATTTCCGTCGAGGCGTTCAGGTAGAAGGTAAGAGCCAATCAACATGTCACCGATAATACCAGCCCAAACGTTTACGGTGAAACGTTGTTGACGTGCATGGGCACGTGTACATCTTGCGTTTTCATGCGCCCATACGTGCATGTTGTGCAGGTTCACGACACCATCCTGTGTAAAGCAGGATTCATCAGAAAACAAAATCCACGATGGAAAATCTGGCTGTGCGACCCGCTGTTGCAAATACCAGCGTGAGAATGCAATGCATTTGGGATTATCGTCAACGCACAATGCATGTACTTTTTGGAAGTGGTAAGGGTGTTGCATGTCATCGTGCAGTATGCGCATTATGGTGGAACGAGCTACACCCAAGACACGTTCGCCTTCTCGGAGACTTGTTTGCGGGTTGATGGCAAACTCCTGTAGCACGGTTTCCTCTATGACAGGCGTGCGTGTAGCACGTTCTCGACCGATGTGGCTACGTACTACGAAAGCACCTGATTCACGTAATCTGCGGTGCAATCGTCCAAACAAAACATGACTTGGCTGACGTCTGTTTGGGAAGCGCTCAAGGTACGTCCGTGCCGCGGCTCGTCCATTTCCATCAGCGGTGCCGTATACGTAATGCATGTTGGCCATTTCTGCGTTACTAAACTCATTCATCCTTCTCCTTCAACGTCCACGCCTGAAATGATTGTTTTTCCCACTCTCCCGTTTTCGTGCAATTATCGTCCTCTAGAGGTCGCAGTTTGAATTTTCGGGCACAAGTTCCTATGTAAATCTTGTTCGTCATGATATGACAGACCAGCACGTTAAGTTTGTAAACGACCTTTTGGGACACCCTGTATATATATATATATATATATATATATATATATATATATATATATATATATATATATATATATATATATATATATATATATATATATATATATATATATATATATATATATATATATATATATATACATACATACATATATATATATATATATATACATATATATATATATGTATATATATATATATATATGATGTATATATATATGTATATATATATATATATATATGATGTATATATATGCATATATATATATATATGTTGTTGTTTCAAATGCCCCCTGGGCATTCTAGGCTTCGGGCTGAAGTGTGCGACTCCGGTTTAGCACCACAAGAGTCGGAGTCCGTCTTAGCTAGCTGACAGCTTAATTTTGACCGAGCACCACCATGAGCGACATCTTGGAGGGGGGATCGTACCCTCTCCCACCTTCCCTGACCTCATAGAGGGACTTTCCGGTCTTTGGATTTAACGTGCCCATATCCGGCCTAGATGCGGAGGTATTTAATGTCGCGCGTCGGGATATATATACATATGATGAGTCAATTTGACTCCTAGATTTTATGTCAAGAACGAGTTCTGTTTTTTATTTCCTTTAAATACTTTTATTATTTTCATATATTAGTAATTATTAAGTGAAAATGTATACTTGTATGAATATATAACTTCATTAACTGAACATATTCCTTGTTTTAAAAGTTGTATTATTATTTTATATTTAAAAAATGCAAAAAGATGTATATATTTATCAAGAGGGATAATTTGTGTCATGTTATTTCAAACGCAAAATCGTTTAACATCTAGGTGTGTATCTGATTATATGTTTGTGTGACATAAAAAAAGTTCTTTCACACCGTAAACCCCAAAAAAAAGAACCAGATTTTTTAAAAAGTCATTTTTAAGCAGTTTCTAAGAGGACATTTTTAAGTTAACTCGTTCAGTACCTTAGACGACCTTAGTCGTTTAATATATGAACTATTAACATTTTCTTCAACTTAATCTTTTATATTTTTCGAGAATATTTCATTATGTTTGATTGGCCGGCAGTAATGTTTCATTTTGATTTTATTTGTAACTAGATGTTCACCCGACTGTTTCGGGTATTTATTTATCCCGATTTTTTATTAGACAGGAAAAGAAATGAATTCTACCTTTAGTGCAAAATCGAAGTCATTTTATTTCTCCCTCCTCTCTCCCCCAGTGCTGATGGGGCTGAACTTGTACTTAAGTAGCATCGGGAGTGTCAGTATTCGTCTCAGCGACCCCGAAACCTATGGATTCCACACTACTCTCGATCATTTTGGAAATTTTATTTTTCACCCCTTCTTCCGCCCTCCCAATACAGATGGGGGGCTGAACTTGCCCTTAAACGGCATCGTGAGTGTCACTATTCTTCTTAGCTACCCCTAAAATTATTGATTAGACACCACTCTCGGTCATTTTGAACATTTTATTTTTCATCTTTTCCCCCCTCCCCCCCCACAATGCTGATGGGGGCTGAACTTGCCCTTAAACGGAATCGTGAGTGTCACTAATCATCTCAGCGGCACTAATATTTCAGCGATCCCGAAAACTATGGATTCGACATTAATATCAGTCGTTTTCGTTTAGCTTTACATGGCCCCCTCCCCCCTCCCCCCTAGGGGTGCTAGGGGTGTCAACCTCCCCAGTAATTATTACCATATTATAAGTCATATGTGTACCAAGTTTGGTTGAAATTGCTCCAGGCGTTCCAGAGTGATGCTGAAACATGGTATATACATACATCCGTTACCAGAGCCTGACTAAGGCAGGGGCATACGGGGCAGTTGCCCCGGGACCCCACTTCGGAGGGGGCCCCCAAATCAAATAGAAAGTTTATTTTAAGTTTCCTTCTTTAATGAACTTTTTTTAAACAAAATATCAGTACAGTGTAAAATCCGTCAGTTTTATGTTAGCTTCTTCATTAATCTATCGTATGAACACAAAATATCTATATTTCGTAAATCAATGGCTTTCTAGGGCGAAATTTAGCTGAATTCCGCCCTAATGTCAGGAAGGATATGAATTTTTCGCAGCTAGATGACAAAGTTAACAATCAGAAAACTGCATTTCGGAAACTTGAGAAAAGTTCACAAACTGCAGCGATATGATTGTTAACTAGGTCATCTTAATCACAACTGCGAAAAATTCAGTTGCATAGTGTTCAGTGCATTCTGTTGGATTTTCGCAACACTGAGAAATCCCATTAATCAATTATAAGTTGTATTCTCTCAAAATTCTCACAAATGTCAAATATTCTTTTGATTAATTAATTTCATAACTTTGGGGGGGGGGGACTTTATAGCTATTTTAGGTTCTAGTCAGTTTTCTTGTTATATATCTATAATGAGGTGAAAAATTTAAATACCTCCATAAAGTTCGGTTCTTCATAACTGAAGTAGTGAAGCAGAGGGGGGCCCCCAAAAGAAGTTTTTGCCCCGGGCCCCAATTAGGCTAAGTCGGGCCTTGTCCGTTACTACATATTATTAAATGGATGAATTTGTATTTTCCACTCTACATCAATCGTTATATCAACCGCAACACTGAAAACGTAATTCATTACAATAGACTGCTTATTTCCCCGTTGACTTATTCCCCCCGTTACTCAGCAGCTGGCCAGCAAATCAATCACCGCTGTCCGAACGTTTCTCCAAAGACCCGGATCCTGGTCGTTCACTAACAGATCTATAGCAGATCCCAAGTCGGTCTTTCAGAGAACCGGGTCATTTTGAAAACAGATCTTCAAAGAGAGCCGTTCATTTTGAAAAGTCTTCAAAAAGAGACGGCTCTTTTTGAAAGACCTATATCTGCAAAAAGATTCGAATCTGAAGATCTACATCGGTCTTTCCGGTTCCGGTGAACGATGTGGGAGCCGTCAGATCCGAGATCATCCCGGATCAGTCGTTCATTTCAAAGAGCCGTTCAGAGCGAACGGCTCTGAGCTGATTTACCCATCTCTACAGTGTACCACAGCGAATTTGTTTACTTCGGTGTTTGGATTGTGTTGCGTAGTTTAAGTTTGATATCTAGCGTTTTTTTCTTTATTTTTAAGATGTCAAAGTGTGTTAAAGCAAATTTTAAATATTGTATAGTACCTTGCTGCACAAGCACGACTATAAATACACCTGGAAAGCTTTTTTTTAGTGTTCCAAAAGATAGTGTCAAAAGGAAAGCATGGACAATCGCTATGAGACGCGATGAAAAAAAAAATCCAGTATTGTCCACTAAGACATCTCGCTGGTGTTGTGAAGATCACTTTTCGGTAAGTTATTTTTTCATTCTGTTAACATATGAAATGTAACTTTTAATAAGAATTCAATGTTGCTTCAAAATACTGCTACAAGAAAAATATATAATTATATAACTTTGTTCCATTATGCATATTAATTTGCTTACAATAAAGATTCAAACTATGAAATTAATGTTTTACAAGATTAGTCTAGTATTTTTACTAGCCAAAATCATTATCAATTTATGAATAAATTTATATGACACAATGACACTTTTACTGAAATTTTAAGGCAATACTGTTGCTGCCTTTTAATACCACAGGTCTGCAAATTTTCAGTGAACAGATATATACAGACTTTTATGTTTTTTGGTATGCTAATTTCAAATATGCCATTCGTTTTTGTCCATCACGTAACAGTTTTTTGAAAATTTAGAAAAATAATGCTTTATATGCCATGTAAAAACATTTCTAGAGAGTAAAATGAAATAATATGTAAGATATTTTTTGCAAAGTAGCAATTGACTTTTATGTTTTTTGGTATGCTAATTTCAAATATGCCATTCGTTTTTGTCCATCACGTAACAGTTTTTTGAAAATTTAGAAAAATAATGCTTTATATGCCATGTAAAAACATTTCTAGAGAGTAAAATGAAATAATATGTAAGAAGTTTTGTGGGGAAAAATTAGTTTAATATTTACATATATATTTAGAATCCGCATCACTGACTCGTTTACTGTCATTAGTACAAAAGCATATGATTCTGGATATTCTACATAGGTCGCATAAAGTCAAGTTTCTTAGGGCCTGTTCACATAGGAGTCTGTTGCGTTGCGTTGTGTTATATGCCTCCAAACGATTAGCAATGAAATTTTAAACCCCTATGATTGGTTTATTTTCGTCTCAACGTCATCTTTTCCTTAACGCAACGCAACGGACTCCTATGTGAACAGGCCCTAAGGCTTTGTAGTTGCCTTTTCGGGGATCAGTGGTGCACCCAGGGGGGGGGGGAGGTCAGGGGTAAGCAGAATTAAAATAAAGGTTAGCAGAATTTAAGATAAAAAATATCTTGCTCTTTAAAAATGATTTAATCATCATCATCAACCTGCATTAAAATTCAGGTATAAACTTTAGCTACTGATTGAATTCAAATGATTAAATGATTATAAGGGTATAAGTATATTTACTTCTAAGTCCAATATTTGAATGATTTTTTCTAAGTTTCATAATTTAAAAAGGTGTTTTTTTATTAAAAAAGGCAGAAAAAAGTCCAACGTTTTGAAAACTGCTAAAACACGTTGGCAAGAAAAATCCACTCTGCCAAATACGGTAAAATCGTCAAAATTGGCAAAAAAAAAATCCAAGATGGGCGATCTGGCCCCAACTCCTAGAGTCCTACCCCTTTTTCTTTTGGTTGAATACTCCGCATGGAAGCAGATCTAATGTATGTAACTTGCGGCTGTTCTCTATGTAGCGACCAGCAGTAATCTGCTAACATGTTTTTGTTCCATCTACCTTGGTATCTGCATTCCATCTGCTTAATGTCTTGGTGAAATCTTTCACCATGTTCCTCACTCACAGCACGAAGATTTTCAGGAAAATAGTCCAGATAACACATACGGAAATGAAATTTTAAGCTGACAGAACATACTAATTTTTTGAAATTTGAAGCATACTTTGTACGATTTGTTTGAAGTTAGGATCCTTTTAATTTCCCAGAAATTTATTAACAACTTCTTTAAAGGAGTTCCAAGCTTCCTTTTTAACCTTTGTCATACATGCTTCACATTTTTCGTCCTTCATAAGTTTTCGAATATCTGGTCCCACAAAGACACCTTCCTTCACTTTGGCTGCAGATAATCCAGGAAATACATGTAGCAAGTGTTGAAATCAACGTCCAAAAATACATCAGAAACAATGCTTAATTTTCAGGAAATATTTTCATCACAGACCTATGTAATTAAATATTATGTCAATGATATAGCTTATCAGGAAATAGTTTAAAAGTCTATGGCAAAGTTTTCACCATAGTGACAAACACCATGGGGGAGTTAAATTAAAGCTTATAAAAGCATGTTATAGCTATGCAATTAAACTACTGTATTAAACTTAATTTAAACTTTGACATTTCAGAATGTATTTTTTAGCTTTATTTATGTATGCATTAGCATTTTTAGAAATTCCTTTTGTGGTAGGTGGGTTATAACCCCCCCCACACACACACACACACACACATGTCTTCACTGAACCACTGCACATGTACCTCTATAGCTGCGTTTACATGGACAACAATAATACCCGAGATTTACCCGCTAACAGGAAAATCCTTTGAAGTCCATTTACATGGGACAACATTTTCGTCTTACCCGTCTTACCGGAAGTAAAGGCCATCACATGATTCGGCGGAAGTGATCATCATACACCATCATTCCTTATAAATCACGTTATGGGTTCAACCCCAGCCGGTGTCGTACTTTTCCAAATTCACTCTATTGCTATTTTTAGCTTTCCCCCTTCGAACTCCGCATTTATCTCATTACAAAGTGTATGGTCCTGGAGAGGGCCTTTTATTTTTTCAATTGCTGTTCTTTTGACCTCGTATTAAATTTTAAAAATAACAACAAAAAAATCATAAAACTTTAAAAATAAAAAAAATTGAAAAACTTACAAAAATATTTTTTTGTATTCTTATGATATCTGCTTTTCTGGGCCTCTTAACATTATTACTTTTTTGTTTTCCATGGATCATTTGTCTTATCTAATTTTTCTTCTAAATTTTCTTAACTTATAACTATATTTTTTTCTCTTAAAATGAACTTTTTTGTTTTAATTTAACGTTACTGTTAGATTTGTTTTCCTTTTTCCCGCATTATTCTTACCTTAATATTTTAATTCATTACTTAAAATTTTAACTACTGATCACTCCCACCTTGATTACATATATCTTGCTTACAGGAGATAAAGTCGACACAACGAAGGTACTCTTCTTCTAAAACACAATTACGTCTGCATCTATTTATTATTTAAATGCAGCACATGTCAGTCGCTGTTGATAATCATGGAACACTTACGATTTTTTCTGTTTTTTTTTTTTTTTAAATAAATTTAGAAAATAGATTGGAAAAAAGGAATATAAAAACTAGAAGATTGATATGGATATTAGATATAATCGTACCATCTGTGGCTTCATCGCTAAATTAAAAATAATTAATTTATAAATTTTAATGTTACGTTTAATTATTGATTATACTTATTAAATTTATTAATTTTACCATAACACTTTAAATGAAAATGTTATTGAAATTTTATTTCTTATTTTACATACCAGATGGCAGTACCAGTCTATTTATAATGTAATTGGAGATCGATTTTTTTTAAAACTAGATGTGGCATATCAAGATATAAATGAAATCCTCCAGGGGAAAAAAATAGGCACTTTTCTACTGTTTTCTTGAAAATTATGCGATTGTTAAGGGGTTCCAGATCCCTCCATCGACCATTTGGCTGCATTTTCATGGATTCGTACATGTTCAAATCCGCCATGTTTGTTACTACTAGCTTCCTGCTTCGAAATGCATCATAGGTAATTAGCGGGTTTTATCCTAGTTCGAAGCAGGGCCGAAATTCCACCCTGCATTTTTCCCTATCATAGGGAACAGGAGTGGAAAAGCAAGAAACAAACCTGCTTTGACCCGGGTTTTTGGCACATGTAAACAGCACTTATATTTCTGCAACATATGTTGGCTCTCTTTTTTAATTAGGGGCGTAGACATGATAATAATGTGTGCTTGTTTGATCATTTCAAATAAAAAACAGTACTAGCAGGAAATCCAAATAACAGGACAAAATTTCCAACTTGGCATGCTCAGCTAAATAGGCTTCCTGTTATTTATTTACAATCATCATGACTTATAGTGATTACTTAGCTAAGGGCAAAGAAAGTGCTTGCTCCTGGCACCTCAAAGAGGTAAAATTCTTAACGGATGTTTGGAATTTTTTTTATAAGAGATTATGTAGTCAGTAATAAAAATTAAATTTATTTCATATTTTTACCTTTAAAGAACTTTACCATGTTTCCTTATCTTTCAGTTGAAGGAAGACATGGAAAATTACTGGCAGTGGCATTTGACTAATGATGTTAAAAGATTACAGCTGAAAGTTGGTGTAGTCCCACATCATTTTGAGTGCCAGAAGAAAACACCGTTGTCCCAAACTGAGCGAAAAGGTGCTTTGAAAAGGAAACGGATAGCTCTTGTCCAAGAAGCTCTTTCAGCGGCTGCCATACCTTCAGCATCAATGGAACCCTCAATTTCAGTATGTCCCACTTTTGATGAAGATAACTTTAAAGATAGGGGAATACAAGTGAACATCGTAAGACCGTTTAGAAGTAAAGGGACAAACACAGATGTCCCAAATACTTCTGTTATTACCTGTTTGACATTAAAAATATATGTTCCAAATACAACACAAAATCCTTTTGCTCATACATATTCAGGTATTCATCCAGGTTCATTTACGATTGAAGAGGATATGTCATCATATTCTGCAAGTGATTTTAACTGTCCAAGTGACATTTCAGAAAATTTTAGTTATATTTTCTTCATTTTCATAAAAATTGAGTTCAACACTGTATGTCTCTTTTCTGACATTATGTTCTGGTGTCACTCTTGCATTGACAGTACAGATGTCTCTCCCTTTTTACCTGAACATATCCTACAGCAATATCTCCATAGCCTTCTCGTCCAGATCTAAGTAAAAGTAACTTTCTAAGTACTAAAGCATTAATTTAAAAATGTGTTTGTAAAACACAAAATTATGGATGTTAGAAGATTGTTTAAAATTATTATTAGTAATAAACATTTGTTTCTTTGCACCACTAAATACGTGATTAGTCAAAAGTTTAATTATCATGCATAGTTCAGATTTATTTTAATTCCTTTACCATTTAAAATACACATATTTCTATGATATGAATGCAGAACACTGAACACATTTGTAAATTTGGCAATGTTTTTAATTTCTGTCATCTTTTTAATACAAAATTAAAAATGCTTAATATCCTATAACAGACACTACTTGTAATGTCGCAGTGCTAATTAATTCTACAAAATTAAACATGTACACCTAATTCTGTTTTGGCACGAACCTTTTTCACATGAATTTGATTAACACGAATTCAAAAAAATATTTCATTCTCTTTTTACACGAGTCATTTTGATTTAACATGAGTGGTCCAATCAATTTCTAATTTTTTTCGGGGGTCCTAAATTCTGAGAAAACAAAATTTTATTTGTGGCGTATTATTTTTGGCAATAGTGTATCCAGTTCTGTTTTGATTCAAGAATTCAGTCCGCAAAAACATTTTCTTCTTTTATTATATCAAAAATAGAGAAAATGAAAGAAAATAACCCTGTTCTAAATGACAGCCTCTTACAGAGAATTATATAACGGCCTAACCAAAACACGAACACAACGGTTAATAACTGAATTCGTTCGTAAAACCAGTCTATCATCAGCACTAGAGGAGACTCGTGCTGATTTTGCTCCAGAGATCACAGAAAAATTTCATTAATACAGGAAGAAGACGATGTCCACAACATTTCTAGCGATAGCAGTGATATTCTAGTCATATGCAAACCTATGCACCGTTTATTGTCAGAAAGTGAAAATGAATTAAAAAAATTTTAAGTGACAGATATTTTTTTTTCATGACGAATTTTTTTCATTTTCATGACATATTATTACATGTGTATTTTGTTGAAATAAAATAATATATAACAATAAAACTAATATTTTCATATGTTTTTTAAAATTATTTTTACTGATTTTTTAGATCCGGACCAATCTTCTTTTTTTCCATAGATACAATGTCTTTTTTTACACGTATTCTATAGGAACGTATCTATCATGTAAAAACAGAATTAAGTGTACTATGAATGAATAATAATACAGTAGAGTCCCGATAATCCAAAATGATTGGAACCAGACCGTTTTCGGATTAATGAATTTTTTGGATTAATCGAAATCATTCTTATAATAAACTTAAATTACATAATAATATGCGATTACATAAATATTACATATTACGTGTGATTACACAGTTTATTTTATAAGGTGTGTCTAAACCAGTTGTACCCAACCAGTGGTCCGGCACCATTATATAAAAAAGTTGTCAAATAAATAGGGATTTTGAAAGCAATATTTATTGAACTAGATGGGCCTTTATATATCCGATGACTATCAGGTGTTGAATTGAAATTTCTTAAAAGTTTAACATAGTTATTTTGTTATTAGAATGTGAGAACGTTAATCCTGTTTCCCTTTTGCCTAAGGGATATTCTATAAACCCATACCAACCCGGAAGGTTCAACCCTAAAGTCAGTGGGGTGTAGTGGTCCGCACATAGACCAATTTCTGGCCCCAGTCTTCTACGGGTTGAGCACTACTGGTCTAAACATTACCAAATCTCGGGACGAAATTGGTGATAAGAGAGCGGAACGCTGCCTAGTACAGTACAATAGATTGTAAGATTTTAGATGATCAGCAAATTGTCATCAAGGTTTTGTCATCATTCATGTTTCAAAAATCAACGTCTCAGACGAGAGTGAAGGTAAAACAGACAGTGACAGAGAGCAGGGAGTATCCCACCTAGACGAGGTAGCTGTATTTGATGTGGCGTTATGCTACGTAGAGCAACACTCCACCGCCACCCCAGGGGCACCCTTTTTCTAACGTGCTGGCATAATTTGGCTTCAAGGGAGATATATCCTTTTCTTCGACAAAAAAATTAACAGATTTTTTTCAAACCAATGTAGTTCAGTAATAATTAGTTCAGTACACTGTCTAACTTTGAATTTTCTTGTAATTTTCAGAAATATACTTATATGACTTAATATCACTGTGATTTTTGTTGTAACCTTAGTTCTTTTTGACGTTTGGTTTCGGATTATCAGGACTCCATTGTAGAAGCTGTTTATTAAACTTTTAGATTATACAATTAATTTAATAATATGCATAGACAATGTCTAACTTTTAGGCTTGTGTGAAGAATAACGCATGTCAGCGTTCTGCAATCTACATTACATAAGTAGAATAATAAATACAAACAAATGTATACTTACCTCTGAGCTTTAAATCGTCGTATTTCTGCTCCCATAAAACTTGGATTATTTCCCAAAAAGGAATACACTGCAAATGAATCCATTTTAGGCAGGTTGTCAGATTGTCCTTTTACAAAACTAGGCAATCAAGCCATGGTAAACAAAATAGAAATAAAATAAATAAAACTAATAATAAAGACGACGCTATAATATAATTTTAAAATAAAGGGATAAACAATAGCCACAAACTAGACAACACAGAATTAGAAAAATTAAATGATTTTAAAATGTTAGTTTAAGAGTAAGTAACGTAGAACCTCACACTAGAAAAATGTAAACATTGAAGCATGGTGCGGAGTGACATAAGAACCAATCACGTAGCGTTTTGAGGTCCGATGATTTTTCAACACTTTTCGCTTATTTCAAATTTTTATTATTTAGAAGTATATATATGTTTTAATTGATGTTTTCGAACAATTTGATAACCAATCTGTTAATTAAAAATAGAAATGAGCATTTTCCCCACATGTGTAAATTCCTCATTGTTCGTGATGTTGCAGAATGGTGCTTTAGAGCTAACGTTGCTCCACAAGTTGTAGACATGGTTTACACATATCTTGAGATCTAAGATATTACTGTTGAACGGTAGAACCCTTTAAAATCTCAATATGGTCATAAATGCGTTAGTAAAGTTAATAATATGTTTGATTATGTTGTCAATAACACTTCGGCTATTTTGTAATTTGAAACTTCTGTAGTAAATCTTTTTGAAATTTTATTAAGGTAGACATGTGCTTTTTAATTATTTGGCTCTCATGGCCTAATGTCTTTGTGCAATGACTGTTACAGTCAAACATAAGAATATTTTATAGCTACGTTGCCTATATTTAAGCTGTCTTTATCTATAAAATTTAAATAAGTTGATAATGTTTACAGCTTTTTTTCTTTTTCTCCAGAAAGCATCTGCTACGCAAGTGAAAAGAAGAACAGCCAAATTAAAGTATTTACCGCCTGATCAATTGAAGAAAAATAGGTCATTTACTAAGCAAGTGAAGAGAGAAATCGCTGGATTAAGCTCTCTCCCATCAAATCATGTTAAGGAAACAGAGTATGATAGTACTTTGCATGATCGTAACTTGGAGTTGATGAATAATGAAATGCAAAAAACCTTGCCATCCAAAGACACCTTAAAAATTTGTTTGAATGGTGTTCGGTTCATAAGACAAATTAGAGCCTTGAATATGTCAGCTGTTGAACACCTAAAGCTCTATCCAGCGTTAAAATATCAAGATTTAGTAAGTACTTTTTTAGGTAATTTCCCATTATACTGAGCCATCACCAACATCACGCGAGAGGTTGCCTATTATAATACCACAAAGTTGGAAATTAAAGATATTAAATAAATACAAGATAATACACATATTTTTTTAAACTAATTTATAAATATTGATAACTACATTTCTAATTTTGGTAGCATAAATTTCGAAATTCGCCATTTTAAAAAGTAGACATTTCAGAGATTAATCCTGGCTCTCGCAAAAAGTCACCTGTATTGGCGACAGGTCAGTGGAATGGGAAATTAACCGGCTTTTCTGTGCCAAGAGGTTGGCGATGGGTCGGTATAATGGGAAAGTACCCTTTTCTACATATCTTGCAAACAAAATGCTTAATCACATTGCTCCTAAACTTTACATAAAAATCTTACCTTAACTATTGACTCTTATTAATCATATTATAAATGAAAATTTCTTAGCTGTTCCTTCTCATGTAAACATTAATAGTTATGTAAATTAACATGACATTGTTTGTAACTGTTAGACAGTTTGGTTTCTTGCTTGTAATACTATCAGTTGCTAAAATTAGATTTTTCCTTTAGTATTTACTGGAAACTTGTGGAAACAAAAAGTTAAGACCCATTAACCGCTGGTGTTGCGTTGACGCAACGGTCAAAATAAATGCGTATAAAAATTTAGCTATCAAAGGAATTTCATGTTAACAATAGTTTTTGAGTAGGGTTAATAATCGAATTGAAAAATATTTGCCTTCAACTATTCTTTTAATTAATTAACGAGTTCCAAACTTAGACAGATAGTTAAGCATTTTTGAACGAGAACTTTCTCCTGGTATTTTTCATAGAAGAAATATAGGGAGACAAACGTGAGATTTAGGGGTGATTTATTTTTAGCTAAGGTCAAAGTTTATCAGGACATTCCATCAATCGGTTGATTTTGTTTGGGTGAGGGAGGAAGAAAAAACATGTGTTGCGCTGGCGCAACGTCAGCGGGAAAAGGGTATTCACATGTGTCGCTCGACTCCATAGAACTTTCCCCCGTTCTGTGGTTATAGAAATGCCTAAAACTAGATACTTTACGTTTAAAGAAGTTCTTCAAAGAATTTTCGAAGATTCAGATAATGATGACGAGAATTAAACTGATATTGTTGTCATTCTACCAGAGACAGCAGAGGCTAGTGATGAAGAAGAAGGAAATGATAATACTTTGAATAGTGACAAATAATTTACCATGCGATACTGCTGTCGAAATTGAAGTGTGAGTAAAAAAGAATATTTTGCCTCCTAAAAGCAGTACAAGTTTTTCGAAAAAAATTAAAAAAACAAAAACTGGAGATTTGAAATGGATAAAGAAGGGATCATTGAATATGTCTCAGCTGAAAAATGAAGAAAAAGATCAAATCGGAACTATGAAAAGTATAATACAATATAATACTAGTGAAGAGATTTTTGATCTTCTCTTTGGCTCAGAGGTTTATTCCCTTCTCGTCGAATAGACAAACTCATGTGCCCAACAAAAGAATCACCCCCATTTTTTAGCATCTGAAGCCTACATGAGACGGTTCATTGGAATATTGTTGCCGACGGGATATTATTCTTTACCTCAGGAAGAAATTTACTGATCTCTTGATAAGGACATTCAGCATGCAAAAGCCATTACATGGAGAACGTGGACATTTTATTGTTAAGTCCGAATACAGCAGAAGACTGCGTAGTAAACAATGCCATAGCCAGATAATTTATCCATGCAAAGTTTGTCACGTTACTCTACATCGTGATTGTAGTGAAGCTTTTCGTGATAGAAACTGTTTTCTGGATATAATAAGTAATTTTGTAAAGGAAAAATAAGTGAAATCTTTATAATAAATAAATTACATGTAAAGTGATCATTATCTTTCTAAAGTGTAACAAAGTTAAAAAAAATTCCCAGTGCTCAAATCAAAGAAAACCATGCAGTAGTTCAGTTGAACTCACTTAATGTCAATACTCTTATTCCGCTGACGTTGCACGAACGCAACACTCGATTTTTCGAAAGATAAGACCAGTTTTGTTATTTTACCCATAAATTAATGTTGTATATGTTCAAATGAATAGCCAATATTATTTGTATAAAAAAAAATTCATCCCTTATAGTTTTGGCGGTTAATGGGTTAATAACTACAATCTAATAAAAAGATTGGCTATATGTTTCAAACTAATTAATCGCTTCTCAGTCTGACAATGAACTAAGTTCAAAACATGTAGCCATCCTTTTTATTTGATTGTGGTTATTTAGAAGTCTTTTGTTCCTGTCCTTCCTTTAGCTTCTTTGGGAATTCTGCAGTATTTTGCAAGTGGCTGTTGCTGATATGGAAAAAAGATGGTCAGCATGCTTAGAAGCTCTGGAAAGATATTTAGATGGGTCTTCTAATGCAGTACCACAACAATGCATTTCTAATGGTATAAATATCATTTATTGAAAATATTTGTTATAAAGACTGTATATTTCTGAAATAGAAAGGAACAATTTGTTGGTTTTAAACAGGGCTTGAAGATATCTAGCTGAAGAACAAATTCTTTTTGCGCCGACTTGAATAGAAATATGGGTCAAATGATTTCTATCCGAACTGGAACAAAAAAATACTGCTCTCTTGGATTAAGTTCCTTTGCAGATTGAATCCAAAAGATTTTTTTTTTTATCCCTCTGAATTTATCCAACTCAAAGCAAAAAAGTTTTGCCACCTGAAATTTTACTCCGATCTTAAGAAAAAGAAATCTGTTTCATCATTCTAAAATGTGATTTAAAGATCTCGTCACTTTATGTTACCTAAGGTGTTTCTTTTAATGGGTATTACCCAGTTCCCCAGAAGAAGGGGAAAAAATGAAACTGGAATTAAATGCTTTTTTTATTATTATTATTATTATTATTATTATTCAAAATTAAAAATAAATACTGTGTCCTTAAGAAATATATAATATTTCAAGCAAAATAACTTAATGCCTTTTATACATGAAATTATATGTACCTATACGTAATGAAAAAAAGCCAATATTTTTTAAACGAATTAAGGTTCATGTAGCGAATTTAACATATGTTATTTCCATTTCAACTCAAAAATAGTTTTGAAAAAACACTGCTATGAAAAGAATCCTTCTAACTCTAAACAAATTATGCAAACCGATTGAATCTGTAGAATTGATTTTAGCCTTGTTCGATTCAGAATGAAAAAGTACACAAAAACAGATACCCAACTCAAGATATTTGTTAAAAACTGCAATCGTGAGAACTTTTTGAAAATTTTATATTGAAATTTCACCGTTTTCGCATGTCCACATTTTGCTGGCCAGTGAACTCGTCCTTCTGCGAAGTTGTTTTGTAAAATAATAAATCTTATTATAATATATATATTTGTATTGTGTGTTGGTTATCTGTTGCAGGTGTGTGCTAAACACTGAGTAAATTATTAATATGTAACTTTTTATTTGTGTGTATATACTGCATAGAGAATGACTTAGTATAATTTTTTATAAATTTTGTTGATCTTATTGGCACCAAGGTTTCCTTAGTAATTTTTTTCAAATGCAAATTGCTTAAAATTTTCTTCCTTGCAATTTAAATTCATCCATTTAGCCTGTTAACTTGCAGTATATCATTTCATGATTATACCAAACATTGTTATTAAATGCAACTATATACTGGTAATCTCTATAAATATTCTTTTCTTTATTTTCTGCCTAGATATGAAGACAGTCCATGTACTATCAGTTCTCCCAATAATGTTACCATCTGGCAAGGAAACTAAAGGAGCATCTAAACCTGTCTTGGAACTTTACCCGGTATTTGTTGCATTAATATTTAATTATTTTTTGTGAGGTATTTAGTAATGAAATATTTTAAATCAAGGGGTAAAGTGAAATAGATTTGAGTATAAACAAGTAAGTGCATTCATATCCCTCAAGGTTTCAGTTTGCTTTAATATATGTTGAATGTATTATGTAGTAAATAAAACTAGTAACAGAGTTATTTCTCATTTGATCAACCTAAACTTGTACTATAATAAGTTGTATCAAATCAGGGGTCGGCAACTTTTTTTACTAGCAGGGCATATTTCAGAAATGTGGGAGTTTGGCGGGCACCGTTAGTTGAAGAGGAGGAGGGGGGGGGGTTAATATTTAAACATGAAAATATTAATGCAACATAAATTTTTAATACATAAATTTTAATTGAAACAAAATCTTAAAATTGATAATTAATGGGATATTTGACATTGCAAACCTGCAGCCAACTCTTTGTAATGTGGCTTGGTTTGGTTTGGTTTGGAGCTCTACAGTCAATTTTTGCTACATGAGAGCTAATTAGACCAGGACCTACTGCTTAACCCTTAGACCGTTACGAATGCGCTCAGCGTGTTCATCAGAGTCTTTCCCCCAGCATTACAAACGTGCTGGACGCGTCTAACTGGATTTTCGAATGTTTTGCCCGTTACAAACGCGTTTAACACATTCTAAATTATATTTTTCATACATCAATAGATGGCAGAACTTAATGGCATTCGAATACAATCTCTGCTGATAAGAAGTGGATTTTTAGGTGATATTTTGAGAATACATACAGTATAAAATGGGAGTTTTGGGTTTTTGAAAGCTTAAAGCTATTCGAACTGACATTTCAAGTGATTCCGAGAGTGATTTTTCAGATTTATTCGATGACAAAAGTGATGAATAAACTATATAGTATAAAGACTGTGAAGTAGGTTTATGCATATTACCTTGCTTAAAAATATATGTTATAAGAAATTTATAAGCAAAAAAATCTGTGCATTATATAAATATACATATGTATTCTTAAAAAAAAAAATTTTAAACTTATTTTGTACTATTTTGATTTAAATAACTTAACTGTATTGAACTTGCATTTTTGAACGTTCCGTCAGTACGCACATCCTCCAAAATGTATATCCACAAAATGACCCAACACTGGGGGAAGAACCCGAAAGCAAAAACTCAGCGGTCTAAGGGTTAAAGCTAATTCCGAACGGCTACAAATGTCCATGCCAAGAGTGGGATTCGAACCCACAGACGTTGGTACCGAATGCACTTTAGCCATTCAGCCATCATCAGGCATAATGTGCAAGATGAGTTGAATTCCCAGTTCTCAGGCATTTGTCCAAATGAGTGTCAGTGAGGCTTGATCAGTACTTTGATTTTAAATACTTCATATTGGAAAACAAAGATTCACAAGCATATGTCGATGAGCAAAGAGAGTTCGATTTCAGAGCAAGAAAAAGAAGCTGATTCAGTGTGAGGGGAGAGTGCCACTATTGAGAGAGCAGGCTGCTCAGTTTTTTATTTTTATTATTTTACGATTTTTAAATTTTTTTTACTAAATTTATCATTACAACTGAGTGTTTATTATTCAAATATCTAAAATATAGATATTTCAATGGCAGGCACTTTAAAATTGTTTCGAAGCCCTGCATTGTCAAGCCCTGTATTAACAGTTCTTGCAGGACCTTCTATCTCAAATGGGTTAAGTACAACTGATCACTGTATGTGAATAAAGCATATGTGATCAAATTCAGCATAAAATTCTTAAAATCAATCTTAAGAAATTTATTGACATAAATTATGAAACATGTAGTTTCATTCTAGTTGGTATTTTAGTCTCATCTCAAATAAAATAGCCTGATGTTTAGCTTAAAATTACTGAAGATTAAATTTCTTAAGTTACTTTAAATTTTTTTTAGCTGTAAAAAGAAAAATGATTAAAAGTCACTTTTGATATAATCCTAATTTCAATACAAGTTTTATTCAGTAATTTGTTAAGAATATTTTTTTGTAAGTATGATAATGATATTTAACATAAGTTTAAAAAAAATAACTTCTTTATGTTAAGGCTAACATAAGGATTTGGGATTGCCTTAATTTTCATGGGGAAAGATATCAAAATTCTTTATAATATTTTGCTGTTTGTTATGAAAGGCACCCTGAAGTGGCTATGCCTATTACAGATTCAGAGAAGACTCGGTAATATTTTTTTTTAAGTTCAACTGCTCTGAGCAAGCTTTCCATTTTATGTAAGTCTAGGAATGTTAACAAATCTTACCTAAAATATAATTTGTTTTAAATAAATGAAGTCAAAATTACATGTATGACTTAGTGTTAAAAATTAGTGAAAATACATAACTAAGTTTGAAAAGCTTCACTGTAAATGGTCAAGGGCAATGGCCGAATGGCTAGGGCCCTGGCCTTCGGTACCAGAGTCTGTGGATTAGAGTCCCGCAATTGGCATGGATGTATAGCGAGCCAGTATGGCTCCTATACATCCACTAATTATACTATGCCAGTATAGAAACCAATGATACCAACACTTACATTTCACAGCTTTATTTAACAATTTAACATATATGTACAATGATAGTACGTGCCAACAAGCTTTACGAAGCGAGCGACACATCAGCATGCAGTTTGCATGCCGTTTATCGTTTTTATACTCTTTCCGCTCTCTCCTGTGCCACGGCTTGCGTCCCCTTGCGCATGCTTGAGAAGGAGCAAAACTGAACGTCATTCGGTGACGTACATTTCGGCAGCCACACGTAAGGCGTACAGAGCAAATAGGCAAAAATACAGGAAGGAGTGCTCAAAACCAAACCACTGTAAAGTGCTCAAAACCAAACCACTGTAAATGGTAAAGAAAATGGCGAATTAAAATTAAACTAAAAGCACTATATTTTAATTAGTTAATTCAAGCTGTTTAGTGGCTGGAATTCATAATTTTATTTTACTCTCCTTTCTAGGAAGATACAAAATTGAGTAAATTGAAGAAAATTGTTCCAGAGCCATCTGAGCCTCGACTGATTGGCATAGGGTATTCATCCCAAGCTGACCTGCACCTTACCTGCTTTGTGGATAAGACACCGCTATTCACAGAGCAGGGTGTAAAGGCCCTGCTAATGCTTCTTGCTACATACCGGGTGTTTGCCATAAAATTAACTTCCGAAGTTAGACCCTCTTATTTATTTCTCTCTGCAGTAATTCTGCAAAGAAAATTTCACTCACCTCACCTCACAAAGTCGTCATCAGTGACTGGGCTTTTGAAACAATTGAACCTGGAAAATAAATTATGACTGTGTTTCATTTTATATTGATTTTATCTAAGATTTATTTTATATATCAAATAAGTTAAACATGTGTCAATAAGGTGTTATTCAATTCTTTTGGGTGTTGATGTGAGCCCTATTTCAGTCTCTGTATTATTCAATTTTGAAAGCTTTTGTTTTGTAGAGTTAGGCACAAATTTCATGCAGGGCTGTTATATAAAAGGGTTTTACATTAAACCTCACTTCACCAGGTATTTACACATTAAAAATATTCTTTTGACATGTTTTATGTACATTTTGTATATACATATCATCCTAATAAAAGATTTTTAAAACAGCATTAAGTATGTAATAAATTACTTTTTGGAAATAATACCCCTATTTCAAAGTAAAATTTTTGTCATTTAGTGCCTCAAAACACAAATGCAGAGAAGGTAGGAAAGGAAAAAATAGCAATAAATTCTGCATGGGAGTTAATATGTAAGGGAGTTATCAAGTTTTTTTTTCCCAGTTTGATAAAAAAAATCACATGGACAAGATAAGAATTTATACATCACATATAGAAGACCACAATGATTAAAAAAGTTTTACACCTCAGAAACATAAATTTGTCTTTAAAATTAAAAACATGTCCTGGAAGTAGGAAATTCATGAAAATTAAAACTGCCTTGGAATTATCCTTTCCTGGTCTTTGATTCTTCTTTTGTGCAATTGTACTCATTGTGTTGTAATCCTTAATCAACAAAAAATTTTCGAACACATATTCACTGTGCATGCAACTCATGTCTTGCAGCTGTATCAATTCCCTTAAGAAAATATAAATGCACACTAAATTAGAAACCTTTTTTGTCTATCTATTAACAGTTACATCCATGGGAGCAATATACTGTATACTGTATTTTATCAATCAGTTTAAGGTTAAGACCAAACTATAGGCCAGTATGCTTTGGTAAACAATGGAGTCCAGGAATCTGGATCACCTAGGAAAGAGATCATGTTTTTAGAAACTTCACAATTTTCTTTAATTTAGCAGGTTGTTTTATGAGTGCACGTGTGTCCTAAGCTAACAAGATAGTTAACTTTGCCCTGTTAAATCAAGCAAACAAAACTTGGGGTCATTATAAATTTATATTCCACTATTTTGATCTGCCGCACAAAATATTCATACGAGAGTTGTAAATAAAGTAATGGCAACATACCTGGAAAACCATTTTTTAATGAACGTACAAGCAAAATTACATTATGTTCCTTCAATATAATCACCAGCAAAGTCTTGTGCCTTTTGCCAGATGTCAGGAAGCCATAGGATACCGTTGGCAAGGTGTGTGTTGATGTCAAAGACTGAGTGCCCTAATGCTCGGATCACAGTCGGGAAATCGAATGCCTCGAAGGGGTTCTTTCAACTTAGGAAAGAGGTTGTAGTCGCAAGGACTCATGTTAGTTAATTACAGAGGGTGTTCCACCCCCTCCCAAGACCACCGTCGCAAAAGATCATTTACAGCTCGTGCAACATGACAACGGGCATTGTCATACAACACGATAGGGAGATTATCCCACTTTTATACGTGGACGTTTGTGCCATATAGCCAGGCACAGATGGTGCTGTAGCCACGGGCAACCTCTATTTTAATCCCCGACCGCTGATCACTTTTTGTAAACAGGATTTAGAGCAGTAGAAATGACACTGTCCACTACAATGTCACACAGCAACTGCCCCTTCTACTGGATCAACGGTTTTATTCACTCTACACATCGACAACAGCTCCATCTCACTTCTCAAATATCCTGTTTGTGCATGCCTAATGTTGTACGACTTTCTGGGCTATGTTGGCACTACTTTATTTACAACCCTCGTATTTACAAGCTAAAACCAGTGGTTTCTAAAGAAAAGAAAACTTTCCAAGTTTCTTAGGAACTAAGGCACATTCAAAAATAGAATGCTGATTATATGACTGTTTTACAATGGAAGCGAATAATATCAGTATACATAAACAAAAAATTTTAAAATCAGAGAGAAAATTCTCGACTCCACAGTCTTCTCTGAACTTTACAATAAAATAAAAAAAAATTCCTTCAGGCAAAATTTGAGAAGCTTGAGTATGTTACACAAATGGTATTTGATAAAACAATAGAAAGGTGTGGTAATTTCTGAGTTGATGCTTCTTAACAAATCTATGAGGGTAGCACTAAAATTTTTGAGACTGGCAAACAGTATGTGGGGAAAAAAAACTTGTTCGGATATTTAAATTTGAACTCTTTATTTCCATAGACGATAATTTATAACAATAATTTCAATTTAGCTATCGTAGGATAAATTTGGAAAGAAGAAAAAATGGAGTTGACACCAGGCATTATTGAGCTAGGATTTTAAAGAGGGGTTAAATCAAGAAGAATGCCTTCAACATCTATAATTAGCATATGGAAATGAAGCTCCATCTCGTGTCACTGTATTCAGATGGTTTACAGAATTTAGAAGAGGTCGAAATTTTCTTCTGGTTGAAGAACACACAGGAAGACCTTTGTCTGCTTAGTCCCAGGAAATGTGTTGGCTATACGAAAAATGTTAATAGATGATATTCACTGTACCTACCAAATGATACAGAAGGAACTTAACATTGCATCTGCAGCTATAAATAGAAATATTCATAAAGAACTGCTTATGAATAAATTAGTCTGTCGTTGGGTCCCCCATAATTTAACAGAACGCCAAAACGTACAATGTGTCAGAATCAGTAAAGAAACCCTAAAATTACTTGGTGATGGACACCACATTATTTCTAAAATTATAACTAGTGATGTACATACCTGTGGTAGATGTAGATACCTTTTTTTGACATTCCAAGTCAAGAAAGTAAAGTATGGGTGTTTGAAGATGACCCCAAACCAACAATGGTGAAAAGACAAGTGAAAAAAAAACAATGTATGCCATGTTCTTGAGAAGTACTGGGCTGGTCAAAGCCATAAAGCTAGAAGGACAGAAGAAAGTTACAGCTAACTGGTACAACACTAGGTGTTTTCCAGAAATTCTACAAGAGGTGAACGTTAGGAGAACTCATGATTCACCATGCCAATACATCTTCTCATACAGCAAGGATTTCATAGCAGAAATTTGTTCACAAACTGCTATTTTAAAAAAAAAAAATTTTTAACATCTGAAAACTACCTTAAAGGAATATAAGTTTCAGATTTTTCCCAACAACCTTGCATATAAATTATAAAAGGGAACAATTAAAAAAGCTTGTACATACTTATAACTATAGCTCCATTCTTTTTTCTCTATGTGGATATAATATCGATGCTCCTCGAGTTTTTATCTTACAAAGAAAATATTTACATCATCTGGAAGCTAAAAGCCTTCTTAGTCATATAAACCTCATTTCAAGTCTACATCTTAAATTTTCGATTTTTTAATTGAATTTTAAAGCTGATAATTCAACAGTGTTGAAACGCCCTTCGCATTAAGGGTGACAACAGTAAATGGATGTAAGCTATTACATTGCCCAAGAATCACCCATATGTACCTCGCTATTAGCCATAACAGAGGAGTGAGCGTAGCGAGCCTAGGGGCGAAGCCCCTATTATTTAAAAAAATAATTTGTAAAAACACACTATTCAAAAGAACAGTACACATTTTATTTTCAATATTTACAGCAACAGTCATTAAAAACATAGAAACTCTTCATTATGACAGTCTTCAATATTCATGAATAGCTCTAGGAGAAATAAATATATTAAAATATATAAAATGTGGAATGTTTAACACAAAATATCAAAAATAAAACTATTGTACATTTTATGAAATGAAATTTTTAAAAATTTTAATAAGTTTGCAGTCAATAATAAATATGTGTAAATAAATAATTATTTAGGGGGAGAAGAAATGTAGTACAACCCTTTAACCCAGTGGTTCTCAACCCTGGACCTATGAGCATTCGCGAAGGTGTTGGAATGAACCCGACTTTATTTTGAATTTCTTTTGCATATTATTATTTACTGCATTGAGTAAAAATGTGTAAAACAGACCAGACACCACCAATAGCATACTGGTCGCCATTTGACGGGGTGATCATGCCACCGAGAGACCGCTATTCTCAGAGTTAAAATCTCTGAAAATTTTGATGTGGTCTCGACCATGGGAAGGTTGTAATCCACTGCTTTAACCATAAACATTTATAATTCAGATAATATGGCTACGTAAGAACACAGCAGAATAACATGTGCATCAAAACACAAGACATTATTTTTCTATAGTATTAGCAAAAGTATATTCAAATTATTCCTTTCAGATAAATATGGTACAGTTATGCAGATGTATTAATTCATAAGAATGATTACTGTAAATCACTCTTAAAGTTTAATTTTAAACAGCATAAAGAAACAGACTGCTTATTTCCTTTTGCTACTACAAACTAAAAACTTTTTTTTTTTTTTTTTTTTTTTTTTTTGTAAATTTAAGCAGCAAATTTTGTGCACATGAAGAAGTGGACCCAGTATTTCAGACCTGGGGAGAGAGCCCCTCTTGGAGGCTATAGCTCTCGTATGGGAAGGGAGGGTTACACATAAAAATGTAACTGACACCTTTAAACCTGCATATTTAAGCACTCCTTTGTCATAATTATTAACAGTACAAAGAACTGAATAATAAACTAAGTAAAGTTAAATAACTCGAGTTGGTATTCATTGCCTGTGTAGTCAATAGACTTAAACATATTTATTCAATATCAAACTGCAGCCCTGTCCTTTGATCTAAAATTTTTTGAACTTATGTTTATGAACAGAATTGCCATTTTTTTTTTTTTTTTTTTTTTTTTTTTTTTAAATATTTAGAGATTTACTTTTTTTCTTAATTTTTTAACTGAAACAATACATGAGAAAGAATAGCTGTTTGGTCAATATATGTTAATGGGGAGTTTTTCATGCAAAAACAGTGCATAGCTAAATTTTTCTACTGACAAAAAGCCACCAAAATATATGGTTGCTCTGCAGCATTGAAGTCCCAAGCCAACTGGTCGCTCTTCAACAGCCCTGATTTCATTAGACTGTTTCAATATTATGATATATTTTAGATCATATATCACAGATTTACCAAAACAGAATAAAAAATCAACTGTATGGAGGCAAATTCATAGCTAACATGCCATTTGAATTGATTATCTCAGTGAAATTTTTTTTAGCAATTTTAAAAAATTTCATACTCAAGAAAACTCAAAAATCAAGCTTTACTTTAAATCTAAATATATAAAAAAATTATCTAAATAAATAAAAAGGCAAAAAAAGTTCAAACTAGAAAACAATATAAGCCTTTGCCTACATTTATCTCAATGTAAGTGCTTATATGAAATAAATAATTAGCAGGATTTGTCCCCTCTACATGAATTTTATGCAAGGTAAATTTTTTTTTTAATAAAAACATTTTTTACAATTTTAATCTTATATTTGAATATATACAGTGGCTGACTGAACTGAACGATAAATGCGGGAACATAACAAAGCAATATGATCATGAGGACTGGGTGAAATAAAAGACTCATACGGGAAAACAATCTATCGAGATTCCACTGTATATAAAATCAACAATGGCAGGTGAAACTTAGTAATGAGTTTAAAATTATTACAGAAACCATCGTATTTTTTGGACAATAAGATGTACCTTTCTACAGAATAAAATGACTTAAAATTGGGTGTATCTTATGGTCTGAAGGTAGCATCAAGACAAAATTAATATTTTATTATATATTATATTTATTTACACTATGTATAATTGATATATATTATTATATATACTTGTCTTATGATCCAAAAAATATGGTAAATCTGAAAACATATACCACTGCAGTTACACCTTGCAGCTATTAGTTTTTATAAAGATTGTAAAAAGAATGAAAAACAAAAAATTGACATAATGAATTGAGACTTTCATTTTTTTAAAAACATAAGCCAATATCCAATTATCGAAATAGTTCAAGTAAAGAACAGTTCAAAATGCTACAAATTAATAAATCAGAGAACAAAAAATATACTGAACTTACCACACATTTGATCCAATTTCATTTACCATTTACACTTGATGTACTTGTATCCATTTCTTCATCTAAATTGAAGAAAAGATGTATTATTACACAGCTTTAACATGCACCAAAAATTTGAACATGCTTCATACATACTTGAAAAGTTCACCCATTAATGTCACTTTGATATTAGTAAAGAATTACAAGAGGGCAATATAATTTCACATTTATTTCAGGGTTATTGAATATATCTCACTGCTTAAAAATGCAGCCAACTGAAAAAGTGCAATTTAGTAAAATGCAAAAATTTTCAAATTATGTATTCAGATATTAATTTCATTTTATGTTTAATTGTTTATGTCATTCCATTCAAAGTAAATTTAAAGGAAAGCCAGTTAATCCAAAAAATTATTTAAAAAGCACACATTTTACACACAGAAATTAACAAATTTGAAATAATATATATGTTAGAACTCAACATACTTTTGCTTCTCATAATTGGGAATTAACAGTGAATTATCCACTCTAAGCTTATTCATCATGAATGCAGAAATATATTCTGACATGTATGAACCAGATAAAGACTAATGTGGATATTACACAAACATCTTATTTACAAATTTTATAAACAAGAATAAGATATAATGTACAAAAGAAAAATCTGTTGACACCTTTTTCTAACATTAGCCCCTCAACTTTGTAATTATTTTGTGCAGTAAACTTAGTTTAATTTGTGCATGTGTATATCATACTTTTTGAATTATCTTAAATAATTTTAATAAGTATTAAGTAGTTTAAATTGTATGCAAATTTCAATAATGTGTATGCAAAGGTACTAGAAATTTTGAAATGTTAATTACATATTCATATAAATTACAAAAATGTAAATTCATTAAATCAAGACCAGTGCTGCTTATCCCTGAATTGTCTGATACTACTGAGAAGCTCTGAATCTGCTGTAGCAGCACTATGGTATGTAAAATACTCCAGTTAAAAGTAGTATATGAGATCGCATACAAAAATGAATTCTTGTCAGTAAAATGAGGGGGGAGGGGGGAGACAGAAACATACCATCATTCTGTGACCTGTTGTCTTTATCAGGAATCTGGCCAGATTTTAATATCTGTTTGAGTCTTTCAACTTCTTCTAAAGTAGTAGCATTCTTTATGGCTTCCTATTAAGAAAAAAATAATAAGGTTTCCTGAAATATTGCTGAAGATGACAAATTAATATTAAATTTCATAATATTAAGTGTATAAAGAAAAAACTATATATTTACAGCACTAAGAATCTTAAATAACACTCCATATTTCGAAAAAATTCAGCAACTGTTTTAAAGGTCTAGACACTTTAATATACAGAAGAATTCTCTGATCCTATCAAATTCCTATTCTACATTTTCCACAGAACACTGATAAATTTCTAGACATATTTACTATCTTACAAGTTTATGGCAGAAGAAAAAAAAGTGCCTCTGTCCCAATATGTTCTATTTTCTTATGCATTATATTAATGGAAAATTCCTCCTAAATGCCCTCACTTTGACTAATTTCCAATTAAATATATATAAGACTGGAAAAACTACAATCAAATGACACTGAAGATTGCAAATTAATCGTAAATTTCACAGTTCATAAAGAAAAAACTATATATTTATGGCACTATGAGTCTTAAAGAACATAACATGCTTCAACATAAGCATCTGAAATGTTAATCAAAATATAGAATTGATTTTAAGATTTTCATAAAACTTTATGGTTTAGTTTATTTTCCCTTTGAAGTTATCCATGCAGCATGATAGTTCATTATCAGAAATCTACATGTATTGGTAATTCTAAGTTAGGCCAAGACAGTATGTAGATGTTGTAACTAAAATGATTTTTTTCTACTAATGTACTAAAGAATTAATTTTAACTAAAGATTTTATCTCATAGATTATAGATTTAAAGTTAGTTTATCTTAAGGATTAAAGTTAGATTGAGGCGCGTTGTGAAAACCTCAATAAATTAAAATTTACTTTTAACCGCAATATCCAGGTTCAAAGGGAGTATCGAAACGAAACTGTAATTAAACCTAAAAGAAAATAAAAAGGAAATAAAAAATAAATAAATAAAACTTACTCTTTAAAAAGGAATTAAAGACAAAACACGAGCTTAGGGGTAATAATCACAAATTTTATTTAAACATTAATTTACTGTTATTCATGACGTATTCACCAAATCAAAACTAAACTTAATTTGTAATAACGGCACAATTCCTCGATGACACATTATATATTCATGATAAATACAAAACATAATAAAAAAAACTTAAAATAATTGGTGGCTGGTAGAAACCAAAAAAATAATTACTTAAGTTAAACTTTAATAAAAGAAAATAAACTAAAAATCACATTACCGGTTAACAACTGCAGTCTAAAAAAATAAGAAAGGATATTAGAAAGAAAGGCATAATAGTAAAGAGTAAAGATTTTGGGAAATAGGGTAGGGCATGCCCAAAGTTAAGGGAGTTATCTGGCTCTCAAACTCTTCATAACCCCCGTCCGTTCGTCGTGGAAATCAGGCATCTCAGCGATGGCACCTGGATAGCAACTTGTCTCTAGCTGCAGGGCTCTCAATGTCTGATTCAAACTTTTTTCTCTGTAAATTCGGGGTCACTTTTCTAATTGAACATTGCGCATCAAAAAAAGTAGTTCTTCACTCTCCTTCTCGCATTGGTGAGTTTCACTGAGTTTCTGCGTGTATCGTTGTGCGCCAAAGTCGTAAACAAGATGTTTTCCCCTTTTCGCTTTTGGTGGTCTTTTAACTGGGGAGTCTGGGATTTGCGAAAAACATTGAAATTTGTCTGTTCTGGCATTCTTGCTTCGTAATCCTTGGGATCGTGGGAGAGATCAGTTTCCCAGCAAAGTGGTGCAGTTGAAGGTATTGAATTACCAAGAGGTAGAAGGGACAGAGTTGAAATGGTAAGGAGAAGAAACTTTTAAGTATTTAGTTTTCTGTTATTTGGAACAAAGGTTCACCAGCCAATAAAAAAAATACCAGCCATATAATTTAATATATCATAATAGAATGTCATACTTTTTTTCACCACACTTATCTGTAATTTGCTTAAGCATGTTATGTTGGAAATGTATTTATTTTAAAACTTTAAATATCAGCACAACATAGATATACAAATCAGCTAACATAAAGCCTACAGATATTCATAACAATAACAGGCATGTGAGGTGTGTATATTCAAGTAGAGTAAAAGCTGATTTTTTAACAATCTCATTTCATTACAACATTAAGAACATGCATTGCACATTCCCAACTAAATTATTATTACACAAAATATTTAGCAGATTTATCCTTTGATTGTAATCCGTAAACTTTACTGTCAAATAAATGAGAAATCTTGAAAAACTTTATAAAAAACATAAATGCAAATATCACAAATACATTTACATCATATACAACAAAAATACAATTCTAACGATAAAATCTTGAGTATATAAACATTATAATTTAGATCTAAAGAAGTGTTATCAGTAAGCAATTTTGTATTTTCGACACAATGCAAACTTCTACAAGTCATTAAAATCAACATTTAGAATTCTAAGATTATTGTTAACAATTAGCCTTTCAAAACATCAATTTTGTCATTAAAATACTTTTATCATTTGTAAAGGTTCCTTTTACAAATACCACTGACGAATGATTACTAATTTCTTAGCCATCCCTGCAAAACTGGTACAGGCATTGGGCCTGGCCTACCTGGTTCTGAGCAAATATCTAACCTACATACAATCTCTATACCAACACAGTCAAAAGGTAAATTCCTTTGTAATTTAAATATTGTGCCGTGTATTAGTATGGATTACAAACCAGGATCATTCACTGTATGTAATACACTAAAAACATGTACTTGATATTTGGAACATAATTCAAGGGCTGTTTGTATTTATTTATTACAAATGCCAAGAAGATTCGCTAAGATGCCATTTGTTCACAGTAAAGGGTGAGACTGTTGGCCATTCATTAAAGGGGGTACTGCATAGGTGGCAAGAATTACCCCCTACAAGCCTGTCCCGTAATTTAGAACCAAGTAAAGTGACGAGATCGGAACACTTGACCATGCACCTCCAGAGGTAAATTTGAGAACTTGGAGGACACTGCAGCCATGGCAGATTTTATATGCACTGGCCACCATTAGTGAACATGACGGTGGATTTTGTCAGCGACTGGCATCGAACCCGCAACCCTAAGATCATTGGTTCGACACTTTTGCCAACTGGGCCACTGTGCCCCTTGAGGGCTGTTTGTAAGTTCCTCTAGTAACCCATTCAACTATGTGTGTAGTAAATGACAGAGTACTCTCAGAATATGAATCCACAATCTTCACAGCTTCAGTCACTTAGATCAATTGATTAAACAGATTTACATGTTTTCCTGAAGTCTTATTTTTAATACATATTAATTAGTTATTTTGAGTGTGCAACATATATATATATATATATATATATATATATATATATATATATATATATATATAAATAATGGGTGGGCGAAAATTCCTTGACACATTTCAGAAAATAATATATAAAATAGAAATTGCCATAAAAGAGTTCAGTTTATGGTCACTTCTTTAATAGAATGTTTTTTTTATCAACAGAAAATTTCGAACTGCTGCCAAAAGAGGGTGCCACAGGACCAAAATCCATAGAATGATATTTTATATGAAAAACTTTTTAATAGTTACCCTTACAGAACAAGTTTCTTGTTACCAAATTTCGATATGGGCACCTTTCATGGCTCATGTCACATCTAGGCAATACTCGATCTTATTCCACGTGCTTGTCAACATGGATTGTGGAATATTCTCAACGACTTCGATGATCCATGTCTTGAGCTGTGTAATGTCGGTCATTTTCAAAGCGAAGACTTTGTCCTTGACATATCCCCACAAGAAAAAATCAAGCAGAGTTAAATCTGGAGACCTAGGTGGCCATACTAGTGGACCATCTCGTCCAATCCATCGCTGAGGGAATTGTGTATCGAGGTAGTTGCGTACAATTTTTCCCCAATGTGGTGGAGCTCCATCTTGTTGCCAAAAGATGTTAGGTATATGTGATATTTGTGGAATGGCAAATAACTGCAACATATCCAAATAAACTTCTTTAGTTACAGTCAACCAATGATGGACCAATGACATGGTCTGACATTAAACCACACCAAACATTAACTTTTGGACTATCATGTACCGTTTCAATTATAAAGTGTGGATTTTCAGATCCCCATATTCTGGTGTTGTGCTTATTGACGAGGCCCAACAAATGAAAAGTTGCTTCGTCCGTAAAGATAATGCGTTGTAAAAAATCATTATCAACATCAATGCGATGCAGCATATTAACAGCAAATTTGAAATGGATTGGCAAATCACTCGGTTTTAGTTGCTGTACGAGTTGCATTTTTTATGGTTTAAAGTGCAAGCGTTTATGGAGCACATCCCTTATTGATGATCGGCAACTCCTAATTTAATGGAAGCCTGTCTTGTTGATTTCGTAGGAGAAAGAGTAAAAGCTTCACGTATTCGTTCGACATCGCTATCACAGGTTGATGGTCGACCACTTCTTGGTTTATCCAGAACATTACCAGTCTCTAGAAATGTCTTATGCCAGAACAAAATGCTGTTCTGACTTGGAGGTGGTTTATTAAATTTGGTATGAAAGTTATGTTGCACTTTTACAATTGATTTGCTTTCAAAATACCAACCAACACAATTTGCCTTTTCAGTGGGAGAAGTCATTTTAAGAATGATGCAATTTGCAAACAAAGCGAAGAAATGGCATTCGAAAATGAGAATATGTCATTCAATGGATTTTTGGTCCTGTGGCGCCCTCTTTTGGCAGCAGTTCAAAATTTTCTGTTGATAAAAAAACTTAACATTCTATTAAAGAAGTGACCGCAAACTGAACTATTTTATGGCAATTTCTATTTTATATATTATTTTCTGAAATGTGTCAAGGACTTTTTGCCCACCCGGTATATAATATTGGAGCACACACACACACACATACATATATATATATGTAAATATATGTAATATTTTAAATATTATGCCCTCCATTCTAGAATTTCAACTCCCTTTCCTAAATCCAATCCCTAGTAATATTAATTTATCGCTTTAAAACCCTTAGCCACAGAACTTCCCATGAAACGCATGCCTTTGCATTGCCACATGTGTATATGTCCCAATTCAGGAGTGGGTTAGCATCGCGAGCCCCAAAATCTGCTGACCCTACAAATAATAGTCACAAGTACCTCTCTCGCATTTGATGTTAAAAGTTGATATTTTTTCCCCGAGCTGTTCTCCTGAAATGAACAAATGTACTTTTGTCGCTCTAATAAACGATTCGGCCCGACTGCTTCCAAATTTAATTTTTATTCCTTTCAGGCTGAGTCTAGCTCCAGCCATGTAAATGTGAGCTAGTTTTACCTTTCAGGTTATAATTTAAGGTGACTGCCTACGTTGAAAATGTCATTTTTTGACTATTTTGGTTAATTTCATTTTTTGCAAGAATCGTGTAATTCTATCTTTTCTATTTTAAAAACTGTTTTGATTTTCATTCTACATCAATTAGAAGTAGAGTTATAACTATTTAAAAAACATCTTCTGCTACAAAATTGAAGTGACAAACAACTTTAAATGGGTTTTTCTCAGAATTATGTTTTTTAGCACAAATATCTACGGTTATCATGATATCTCACATAATAATGTATATAATTTGATAACATTTCAGGAAATGTTTTAGATGCTATTGTTAATGAAATGACACAAAATAGTTGGTGTATAATAAATAGTTTTTTATTCAGGTCTGTTTTTATAAGGAAAGGAATGACGAATCGGGATAGATTTTCATATTGGAACATAAAATTGCGTGTATTATTTTTGAATTTTAAAATTTCTCTTAGATTGTAGGTCATTTTGAAGAAAACTGTCATATGTATCATGTGTGAGAAGGAAATTAAAATAGTAGCATTAGAAATTTGTGCAGAGTGATAGGCATTTTAGCTAAATTTTATTAAAATTTACTTCAAATTGACAAATTTATAAAAAAGTATGCTATTTACAGGTAAGTTTTTGTTCCTTTTTTTTTAAATTTTTAAGTGCTATTTTACCATAAAAGGCCAAAAAATCCTTTTAAATTTTTTTTTTTTTTTTTTAAATTGACTCCAAACGTAGGCAGTCACCTTAAGGACATGATGTAATGGGTATATTACACACATACACACACACATATATATATATATATATATATTAATTATTGGGGCCAATATCAATTATTATAATTTATGACAGTATAAAAGTTAAGTTAAGATAAGATTATCCTTTAAAATAAGAGCTTAAGTACCTGTAAGAGAACTATTTACAGGTACAAGAAAACATAAAGGGCCAAGTCTCTTACTCGAATTGCTTCAACTGCAGTTATGTTTGAATTAGTAGTTGTTTTCTCAGATGAGGTAGAAGGAAGATTAGCACCAGGAACAAATGTTTTGCTTTTTTTACCAATTTCTTTTTCTAACTGCTTGCCTTTCTTCCCTTTAAACAGTTTAGCAGATTCTTCTTTCTCCTGAAATAAATATTTTACATTTCAACTAATTAATGTTTTGAACCAATGAAAATGCATGAAATCAACTACAAACTAAAATTGTATTATGTAACCTGCTTATTCTGAAAAAAGCCAAGGGCAGAGATCATGGATAAGCCTCAAGAAAAAGTAACAATAATAATACATGATCTTAAGTAATCCTACTAACGAAGTATTCCGTCAGTCCACACATCAGTATAAATTTATCACTATTACACATTAGTTACCCTCAAAAATCAAAATATTTTTGGAAATTTTAAAAAGGTAAAGGCTGGTACAGGTTGATCAAGAGTTTGTTCCTCTTACCACAATAACTGCAGTTTAGAGAGCATATATTTATCTCTACACACAATCAAAAATTAAATATGAATTTATAATTTCCTGCTTGTACTGAGTCCACACATCAGTATAAATTTATCACTATTACACATTAGTTACCCTCAAAAATCAAAATATTTTTGGAAATTTTAAAAAGGTAAAGGCTGGTACAGGTTGATCAAGAGTTTGTTCCTCTTACCACAATAACTGCAGTTTAGAGAGCATATATTTATCTCTACACACAATCAAAAATTAAATATGAATTTATAATTTCCTGCTTGTACTGCTAGTATTAGGAAATTTTGAGAATATGTTCAGTAAACCACAATATATTCTTCCATTGCTACCCCAGATGATTAATAGCAACCTTTCTCTATGGACTTTTCCTTTAAAAATTAGATTATGTGATTGTATAGTTTTATTACCTATGTAAATGATCGAAATATCAATCAAAACTGTAGATTAGTAAATTACCTTTTTGTTTTAACCATTAAATTCACACATTGTGTTGTCTCTTCCTACCCCTTCCATAATTAATGGATGATGGAAACAAAAGTATTTTTTATTCCTAAACACTTCCCCTTTCCATAGCTATAAAATATCCCTTTCTCGTATTGACCCCTACAACAGGCTATTCTCTAACTTTCCTCTCCGTGTACAATTTTATGGCTTAGCATCCTTTTAACTCATTTCTTAACCTTTTCAAAACGTTTTACAATGTATAAAGCAATCTTAAAATGGCTCGCAGCTGCTAAATATTGCCGAGAAACCCTTGGCTAGAAAAGCCAGTATAAGTACATAAGTGAATTTTTAATTGAGATCCTGTTACAACTACATATCATTAATATAAAAGTGACATGAATTCAATTGCTTACCTTCTGTCGTATTTTACGGAAATCTAGAAGGCGAAGCTGGGGAAGTTTATGAATCACATACAAACGATAGTGCCTCTTAGATGCAACTGGATTTTTCATTAAACTAAAATAAAAATTACACTTTAAAAACAAACTCACATAAAATTGATGATGCATATATGAATTCACATACCTTTTTTTTTACATTTATTATACTTCATTCTTTGAAACATTGTTCTACTTTTTTTTATGCTTTCTATTATTTTTTTTTAACAGCTGATTCTAGTTGTTTTGGGGGTTCCCTTTCCATAAATCACTAATGAAATTCATATTTATCTCTTGAGAAGTTTGGCTTCTTTGTAGTTCTTTGAACAATTACTAACCACATTAATCTCAATTATTTTTCTTTCTCTCTCTCTCTCTCAATGAGAGCAATATAATCACAGGATCAAGGTGAAATCTCCATCCACTCACTTTTCTTTTATCTGGGCACTGCAATGGGCATTAATTTATTCATAACAATATGAAATCACTATGAAATGAAAAGGATCCTTTATTACATTCAGTTTGCTTTTACATATGAAAAGCTGATACGTGAAATTCAGAATACATGAGTTCAGAATACATGGTTACAAAGCTTTGGTAGTTTTGCAGTGGCATTAACAGATTGGAAAATTAAAATAGGCAGATTTAACTTGAAATAAAAACAGTTTATTGAACTTAAAACTGGATGACCATTTTGATCAGAATTAATATTAAAAGGTACCATCATACATAAGCAAAACTAATGCTGCTTTAGCATGGAAAGATATCACAATAAAAAAAAAATTACCCCAATACCTAGTGGCATGCATTTTTATATCATACAAACTAACATACCGTTACAAATAATATCATGCCTTTTACAAGCCAAGTAGAAAATTACGTAATTTTTTAATAAGACACAATAATTTAACAGTTAAAAGTTGCTTACACCATTTGGCAAATTGCTAAGAGAACAAGTCATATAACACAAAATTAGCTTATTTCATCTCTCCTCCCACTAGCAAAGAAGAGAAATGAAATGCACTCATTGTTTACATTCATAAAGTCTTTAGGAAGTATGAGAATAACAAAGGTTTTTACTCAAGTCACGAAATACATTAGAAATATTTTACCTGCCAGGCCTAACAACAAATAATATTTACAGACTATAGTTAAGAAGATACAGATATTAGTTTCAACAGATATTAGTATTCTGCCACTCTGCAATACTATGCACATGACTGGGGAGCATCTTTTCAGTTGCCCCTCCCTACTTGACATTCGTTCTTGTGATGGCTTTGGGGTTCTCCCCCTTTCTGGAGCCACCTCCCTGTTGTATTGGACTGCAAAACGCCTTATGTCTGAGAAGATGATGGCGGGCGTAATTTTAAAAAAAAAAGTTTCAACAATGAAAAATTAAATGCTACAGGATAAGAATTAATGGTTAGATTTTTTTTCAAGTTAAAAAAAAAAATCTGTTTTAAAAATCAATTCATGAACTTTAAAGTTACAGGTAAATTGGATTAATCTCATTGTGCTGCTCTCAATTCTTTTATAAATTTGAGCCCAAAATAGTTAGACTAATAAGATTAAAAACAATCAATGAATAGAAAACTAATAACCCTTAGCTGGATATTTATTAATATTAAATTAATATGTATTAATATCATCAACATTCTTTTTTCTTGTAAAACAAACAAATAAAATACATTAAAACCTGAGGCAAACTTTTAAAAGGGGAAAATATGTGAAGGGTGCATAATTTAAACACAGTAATACATTTTCAGATGACAAGGAGAAAAAAACTATGAGTAACATATGTAGAATAATATGCCAATAAAGCTATAAGTACAGTCGAACCTCCATATATCGAACTTCCACATATCGAAATTTTCTATATATCGAACTCTTAGCGAATCTCCATGTTCATTACATAGGAAAATTGTTTCTATATATCGAAAAAATCTCTATATATATCGAAATTTTTTTCAAGATAAATTGGGAGATTTTATTCCACTTTAAAAGAAAGTCTCCCAATTTTTGGCATTTGAAAAAATACGTCGTGGACTTCAATTCACGGAAAATGTCCCTGATGAAGTTTTTAGTGGACTGAATAAATACGAACATTTCTTTGAACTTTCCGCAAAACTGACTGTTCAGCAAGATATTCGTAGTTTTTTTTAAAAGAATGTAACTGTGATCATTGTAAAAACTGTCTGCATTATTGTTTAATTTAAAGATATGTAGTACTCAATAAATCTTTCATATTAATTCATTTTTTAGCTATTAACTTTCATTTAATGGGATTCGCATATAAATTAGAAATGGAGTTTAGTATTCGAAAACTAGCTTTAATTTTTTTAGGAGAATTATGATACTAAGCTCAATTCTATATATCGAAATTTCTATATATCGAATTTTTTCCCGGCAGTTTGCTATTTCGATATATGGAGGTTCGACTGTATTTATTAATAAATTAATAAGAACGAAAAAAGTGAAAGAAAAAGTAAAAAAGACAAAATATAAGATCGCTCCTTCAACACAGTTTTTTATTCATATTTTTGCCTGCATGCACTTATTTTTATTTGCAGTTTAGTAACATCCCTGACTGAATTTATAATAACATCAACTGCTACTAACATAAAAGGATAAAGAAGAATAAATATAACATCTGACAACTTAGATATTATATGCTTGAATATTATTTTAACCTTTTACATGCCGCACTATGATCGAAAAGTAACACAAACTATTTATTGATAAAAATCACATTAAAACTCAAATATAAGAACTGTGGGTAATTTTTTTTTCAAAAATTTTTTTTATATATATGATTTACAACTTGTTCCCGAAAGGGAACATTGGCGGGAAACATTTAGTTTTCCACATGTTTTAATAAAATATGATTAACGACTTTTAAATTCAAATTTCAATTTCTGTGCCCAATTTTTTAGTAGTTATAAGTATAAATTTCTAAAAATAATTCAGAAATAACACAGGTTAAGCAGAAAAATAATCGGGCTGCACCCGCCGTGCCGTGGTTGTGCTCAAGAGCTACGCCAGCTAAATTTGTCAAGAGGTGCGACGAAGCTTTCAAAAGAAAAAGTTTTCCCACTAAATTTTTAAAAAATTAATTATACAGTTGATGAGCAGTAATTACTATATTTAAACAATTTTACAATTAGTTATTAGCATGTTAATCATACAATTAAAACATCATTAGAAAAAAGCAAGTAACACATAATCTATGTTTTATTCACAGCACAATAATCTTATAAAAACAAGAAAAAGAAAACAAAAAATAATTGTTCTTAGCTTTTATGCTCTACAACTTCTACTGTCCAGGGTAGGTAGGAAAGTATTTCTCATGCTGTCTTTCTCACACTCAAAATATTTTTTTTTAGTATTCTTTTGGTATACAACACAACGTCCTTGTGTTGGTGGCACAGTATAATGTGCATCTGATTGTCTCAGATTCTTAGCAATGTGCATGAGGTTCTGTAACAGAGTGGATTTTCGGTTTCATGCGAAGCAAACACAAAGTTACTTTACTTTGGTAATTGAGATGTGATAGTTCTGCTGTTGTACCTTTGTGCAAATGTAAATGCAAAATCCATCCAGCAGCGACACCCATGTTTAGCGCATTGCTAAATAGATTCCAATACCATTTTTTATTTCTAAACATAGGTCGATATGATCCAAGAAGTCTGTCTAGTAAATCGACACTTCCCATCCCCTCATTATACATTTTTATCAGATGTGGCTGGAAACATCAATTTTTTTATTTTTTTTTTGTGTGTGTACACGACAAAATCACTTGGTTTTACCGATAGTGTCATGTGTCGAATAATTGGAGGCTACTGTTACTACAGCACTGTCTTTCCAGTGACAAGTGTAAACTTGACCATCCCTTCGGTACTAACAATTTCCTCTTTACCATTTTGAGGCTTCTTTTGGTGATTTGAGACGGCATCTTCCCGTCCAAAATTCCTGAATCGTGCCAGTTGCTTTAAAGCCCTTTTCAGACAACTCGGTAAACAGCTTATGTAATGAGAAAAAGTTGTCAAAGACAATTTCATGCATCTCTGGATTTTCAACACTGGATAGAAGCTCCCACACAACTCTAGATCCAAGAGGACAGTTTTCTATTTCTGAGCTTTTTCCTTTATGGATTCTCAGCTTATGAATAGCCACTGCTGGAACACAACATCCATATTTTAAAATTAAACCGCATTGGTTCACCCCGTAAAAACATTGTAGCCGAATGATAACTGTTCCAGCATAGACAAATCTAGTAGTCTTCAGTGGACTCTGAGCAGTAAGAGACTTATTAAAAAAAAGATGCATTTAAAGTTCATTATATTCATAGTAAAAATAATCTTGCAGATTATTTTACCAAACCTGTAAGTAAGCTTCAAACTGTACTATTACGAGACCTTATATTTAAGGAATAAAGACTTTAACGTAAATATAATAAACTTGAACTTTTATATAACACTGTTTTTTTTAAGTTCAAGCTTTTGTCTTTGAATGCTAATTAAAAACTTTTTTGAATTGAGTGATTAAATTTTCAAAGAACTTTCTCTCAAATTTTCGAGTTTGTATGGACTTGACTTAATTTTTTTTTCTAACTTGTTTTACTTCAATTTTTGCAACTAAGGTCAGTTGCTGATGTAAAATGAATTGTATGCTTTTTTTGTTGTGAATGCATATGTTTATATATATATATATATATATACTGTTTAAGCACATATTGTTTCATTTGCAAGAACATATAGTATAGTACTGTGTAAGCATGTTTATTTGAATGTTAATACTTAATTGTGCAGATATTTTGTTTATGCTTGTAGTACTTGTTTATACTGTTAAACTTAAACTCACAGCGCAACAGTCCGATGTGGGTCAGGGCCGGCGGTACCCATCTCTGCTTTCGTAACTGTGGGCTTGGGGTGCCATATAGCATATGTCTCAGTCAGGTGGTCAACCTGATGTGGGACCCCCAGAGTTTAGTTCCCAAGCATACTTGGTCCTCATTTTATCGACCCACTGAAGGGATGAAAGGCTGAGTCAACCTTGCCCAGTCACATGGTTGAACCCTGGACCTGTGGGATGGCACCTTGATGCTTTTAACCACTACGCCACCGGGCTTCTGTTTATACTGTTGAACTTGCAAAATAATGTAAAATATTTTCTGCACCATGTGTTAGGCAAATTTTTTTTAAGTTAAGTAAAAGTGTGAAAAGGAGGGCCATTGTTAGGAAAGTGCGTCATCCAAAGCATTCTTCCCACTTTTACATGGCTGTGACGTGTGTCTGCAGGAGGGCGTGGCTGGATTGGCAGTCTACTCTTCGCAAACCGTGTTTGGCAACAGGAAATAAGCAGAGCGGATTGGTATAAAAAGCCAACTGTTCTATCGCTGAAGCGGACTGAAGCAGACATCGGGCAGTAAATTGATTGAGCAGCGATGTTGTTTCAAGTTAGGGCAATGTAAAGTTCTATATGCCAATATTTTATTTTCAATGAATTATTTTATGAATTTCAAGAAACCACGCTCTGCTACTACATAACCCTGTTGTCATCAGTGGACTTTGAGCAGTAAGAAACTTATTAAAAAAAAAAAAAAGGAACAAAAGCCCTTTATTCAGAATAAAAGTTTTTAAACGTTATAATGCAATAAGCTCTGCACCAGAAAAAAATAAAATATCGGCATATAGAACTTTACATTGCCCTAACTTAAAACGACATCGCTGCTCAAGCGATTTACTGCCCGATGTCTGCCGCAGTCCGCTTCAGCGATAGAACAGTTGGCTTTTTATACCAATCCACTCTGCATATTTCCCAATGCCAAACACGGTTTGCAAAGAGTGGACTGCCAACCCAGCCATGCCTTCCTGCAGACGCACGTCACGGCCGTGTAAAAGTGGGAAGAATGCTTCGGATGACGCACTTTCCTAACAATAACCGTACCAGGGCCGTAACAGGGCACCACGGATTCCTCCATACTCAATTTAGAATGAAATTAATGTATCCTCTCTCAACCCAAAAAAAATCGCAGAGTCAAGGAAAATAATGAGTTATCATAATCACGTGTGGGCTTGTGGAGGCCCAGTGGTACAGCACGCTGGTTTTTGGTGCTGAGGGTGCTCAGATTGAATCCTGGCGTCGCGCCATAAAAAATGTCTCTGTTCGTGTCGTCCCTTCATCGGGGGTAATGCTGTCCGCCTATATGGTGCCCCCACAATAAAATTGGCAGCAAAATTGCGGCGTAGTATAGGTGAATGTCTCACGACAAGTGTCTCCGCATTGGGGAGAAAAAAAACACATGTTTTCCAACATATTATGTGCCCCTCAAATAGAGTCATAAACAACATCTAACTATCAACAAACACACGTTTCTCAGCGGCAGCTATGAGTAATCCACTTCAAACCTATTGGAGAACGTATGTGGGGGAGAGGGGGAGAACAAGGGAATTGAAACTAGATTCAAGTCATCAACATCTTTCGTCGACACGTACTAAAACCTCTCATATTCAAAAACATTTTATCAATACTTCTATGCACTGTAATCAAAAGAACTTTATTATGTTGAAAAACTAACCTTAACACGCCAATGCTCCCTTTCGTGAACATGCAAATTTTTTATCTAATAGTAACAAATAAATTTAATCTTTTTTGTTATAACTTATGTTCTACCAACAAAATGATCATTTTTAATTCCTCCCACTTAATTTTAAAATCTTTTGTTGAATTTTGAATTTTATATGAATTTTTTAATTTTGTTCGATGAAAAGTTAGAAAAATGCTAAAATTACGATTTTTTTCCCCTAGACACTATTTATTTTATTAACGTAACCTTGATGCCAAAAAAGCAATCCATACTTTCTTTCTAAGTAATAATTTTTGTAGAGCAATACAAATAAAATTGTATTTTTCACAGAATTTTGAAGTTGATGTTCTCTTTTGGGAACATTGGCATGTAAAAGGTTAATATGGGTCTTTCAACAAACAAAAATAAAATACTGAAATTTATTTATAGTAGCTAACAATGTTCTGAGACTGTCCTCTGTATTCCACACAAAGAAAGTCATAGGATATACACATTCATAAAAATCATTTACTAAATGAAAAGAAATAACTAATTAAGAAAGTTGAGGTTTTTTTTAAATGAAAAAATATTAATGCACTAAGACCTATAATTTAATTAAAATAATTCATTGTTCAGACAAAATTTTCTATAATTTTCTTAAGAATTTGAGTCAATATCAAATGAATTAATTCAATTAGGTGGTGTGCGGATGGGAATGAGCATGATTCTTTTAGAAAAATAATTTTCACCAAATAACAATCATCAGTTCAGCAGCTCTACAATGCCTTGTTTCAAAACAGTTAAAAAATACAGAATACAAAATAATGCTGTGAAAGGAATTTGAGAATTTCTCACATTAACAGCATATCAGCATACCCCAGATAATGAAATTTCTCTTTCTGTTTACCAATGGAAGAATCATCATAAACATTATTGCACGCATAATAAAATTGCTAGGGATTCTGCCAAATTGGAGTAAATACAGATGACAAATTATATGGCTTAGAAAAAAACTTTAATAGGAACAGTAATTTTCGATTATATTTTATATATCATTTGTAGTTCCTTAAAATTACCAAAAATTTTAACTCTTTAAGTATTTTACTGCCACATTTTTAACACGAAAAGTGCTTGCGACAAATTATTCCATTCTTAAATTTGGAGTTTCAAAAAAGTCTCAGATGATACAATTTTGATGCTTTTCAATACCACATTAGAGGATGGAATATTTTGTAAGAAGTGCTTTTACTAGCAGAAAGAAAGAGACTGAAAAAAAGTCTCAAATGCTTTGAGGGTTAATAATTAAAGACAATCTATAACAGATGATTAATTAGACTTTTCTACAGAATCAGAAGTTTGTGGTTATGAAATGTGTTATTGCTTGTTGAATCATAAGCTTAGATCCTAATTATGTGTACAAGCAGGAGCACATATAATAACTACAAGTATAAACATACAAAATAAAAAACTAACAAAAAAATATTCTTATGCATAAAGGAAAAACTGTATAAAGTCATAGAAACAAAATACTTTAAAGCACTTACCTTAGGGTAGTTAGTGATTTTACAGTAGACAATGGATCAATATCTCCAAGTTCTTGAATGTGATTATTGGTTAATATCAAACTCTCCAAATTAGGAAGACTTTCTTGCAAGTTGTCACCAATACGACTGAACACAAAAATAGACATATTATAAGGCATGAATTATGATTCATAAACTAATATAAGAGTGTTAATACCTCTTTAACAACTTTAAATACACAGATATGCACACAAATTAAACAAAAAATCAATTTTATATCTCACAATCAAAAATTTCTAATAATGCCATCAATATATCTTTATGAATGAGTTAATTATAAGTTTTGGTTACAAAAATTCATAAACACTTCCTTCTGAATAAATTTACAAGCATATTCCCTGCATTTATTAAACAAATTCTTGAAAAAAAATATATATAACATATTCAGGGGGGGGGAGCATATAAGCTCATTTTAGCCATTTAACAAGAGGTAACAAGCAACAATACCAATTTTACATGAGAAAAGAAAATATTTCTGAAATGTTCTTGTCATATTACTCCTTTTTTTATTGCACTATCTCTTGTAAATTTGTTTTCATTGAATGATACACATAATACATACATACCATAATGGACACATAAAATTAAAAAGAGAAGAGTAATAAAAAGTAATGCTTTACACTGAGACAGGAACAAAAAATATATTGACAACAGAACTATCACACTTCTTTGCTAAATGCATACTGACAAGAACCCTCTATATCAGTGACAGAAAAATACATTACATTATCAACAGAATATGCAAAATCAAAAAACAGTTTACCCTTAAATCAGACTGCATACATTAGAAGAGTTAGATCTAACACATAAAAAAAAATTATCTTACCAAACTCTGTTATTGTTTAGGAATAGAGTTTTCACACGTTTCAGGAGAGGAAAGCCATCTAATTTTCGAATATCATTGTCAGAAAAATCTATGCAATCAAACTGGTCCTGTAAAAACATTAAAAACCAAATATTAATGGAATATAATTAACTTTTTCTTCTATAACTTTCACATTATATAGAAAGAGTTTATGATTACTGCTTATTTGGACAACAATTTTAAGATCAGAAAAATGTGAGGTATAGAGACTTCACATGCAGAGACACCATATCACATATATTAATGCTACTTTGGATGTTTCCCATCTTTGTCATATTAGCTTAAACAAAATTCTTCTTTTGAGAAAATAAATAAATAATAAAAAAAAGCATTAAATTTTGTAAGTATTTAATATTTTATTTTCTTCACAATTTTATCAGTAAGTTTAGAGAGATGGTAAGCGTAAAAAATAAAACAATTCATGTCACTGATATACTAAAGACTGCTATGCTGCAGTCTAATAAGTTTTAGTTACAAACAAAATATAATAAGGAATCATAAAATCCTTTTAGGTATTTAAAAATATACACAGCTCTAGAAACTATGACTGCTGCTAAAAATAATCTGTCAGTTTTAAAAGAAAGAAAAATAAAATAAATTTTTTTTTTAAAACTTACCAAAGTTGCCCCTAAGTTTTCTATTACTCCAATTTTATAACCTAAAATGATAAAAAGAAAAAAAAACTTATAGTATAGATCAATACTGACAGACTACAATGTTATATTTTAAATTTTGTATAATTTAATAATTCCAGATATCAATATAGCTTAAAAATTCTAATAGTAAGGATGAATCTTGAGAATAAAAAAAACTAAGAAAATTTCTTTAGATCAAATCTTAAGATTTCAGATAGAATAAATTGATAAATAACCATAACAAAACAAACAATATACTCAACTTCCTCATTGATATTATAATTAAATATAACAATTTTTTTTTAAATATTTCATAGATTTATTAAAACTGGTTTACCAACTATTTAAGAAAGAAAAAATATTTGATAAGGGTTCATGGCTAATTGTGGACAACATAAGACTAAAACAAATTGCTTTATAGAAGGTATTTTCACCATTCTTTCGAAAGAATAATAAGCCTCAAAATTCCATCCCCCTCTCCTCTTTTACATAAAACTCCAAACATTTTAAATCTAGCATTTAAGACTTTATATCTTCTTGAGACAGCTCTAAATTTTTAAGGGTCTTCTCAAATTACACTGGAAAAAGTGACAATCAAAAAGCATAAGTTCTACTAACTTAGTGTCAAATGTCTATCACCTTGATTCATCTACCAGTGAAAATAATACTGTCATGCAACAAGTCATATTCAGGTTCAGAGAAAATATTCTAAGTTGGTTATATATCAAATTAAGAGTTAGCAAATTTAATTATAAACAAGTATACTGCTCTACAAATTTTGGATAAGTAATATATTAAGGATTTTTTTTTTAAATAAAACAAACAAGATATTAATGCTTTGTACTATTTATTGTCAGCATTCACTTCAGCAGTCATGCATTCACAGCAGTTTAAATAAAAGAAGATAAATAACTCTGATTAACCCTTCAGCGGGCACGCCAATATTTGGAACACCAGCAGGCACACGTTGCAGAAAGTGCAACGTCTCTTTCAACCTTGATTATTCCTTTTGTAATAAACTTTTTTTTTTCAAATTGAAAATAATAATTCTTCATTTTATGACAAGATATAAAATGTTGATAATATTGAGATATATTTATAATTAAAGGCCAAAGAATGCAGATACAACCACCTTATTTCAAAACTGTCTGGTTTAATACATCTAAGGACAACTTGTGAATCAATTCCTATTATGTCCAAAAACCTAAAAAACAATGAGATTGTCCATGTTCGTGATATGCGGACAACCGTGTAATAGCTGCACATTTGATCTCCTACATCAAATCATAATTTTGTCCTATTGAAATCCAGTATAATCCCTGATTTACCACGGTTAAATCACTACTACCAATGAATGGAAAGGAATACATGGGTCAGAAAATCAGACCTGCATTAGAAAGGGTGTAGCTATAAATAGAAACTGCTTAGAACATTCAAACCTTACTTGCAAAAACAAACCCTTCAAAATTATGAAAAGGTTGCACTTTGTACACGGGCATGCCTGCTGAAGGGTTAAAGATTATTATTAAGTATGCAAACAGACAGCTGTCCATTACAGGATTTAGCTTTTGAATCAGAACTGAATAGCTGAAATATCAAAAAACATGTCAACAAGAGAAATCCTCTAACTACACAGAGGCTTTTCTGTTTGAAAAAAAGTGAAAGAACTCGATTGCAATTCTTTAATAAAAATGAAAAACTAAAAATTTTTCCAAAGAGTTTTCTCTAAATACATATGTAACAATACTGCAGAACAGCTAATAAATTTTTACTTTTATACAACCTCCATACTAAAGCAACTACTGGAAACAATAACCACACGAGCAAAACCTAACATTTTGAAAATAACAGTCTGAGAGAATCTGTCTTATGGGTTACAGTATATTCTAAGGGAACACACAAACATGCTAACAATCATAATTTTAATAATACTTTAGCATATTATTAGTTAATAATTTTACATTTAACTGAAAGATGGAAATTATTTTTCAAAGTGCCATTTTATTTAGAAATTAAAATAGTCCCCAGTTTTTCTTTTCTCAAAGGTTATCAAATAAACTTACATAAACTATTTACTAATAACTTTGCAAATTCATCATTTAACATATTTTACCCGTGATCTTGCATACATACTGAATCTATACATACTGAAAAAGAGTGCAAATTTTAAAAATTTTCTCCCAGAATAATTATCAGTTTTTAACCTTATTACGAATCCTAATTTTCAACAATGAAAAGCAATTAAAAAAAAAATAAATAAAGACATCAGATTATATAAACTAATAAAAATATGAATATATTTTTAAATTTTATAAACTAAATATTAATACTGCTATAAAATCAACATTATTGAAAGAAAATTCGGTGGTTGAAATTAAATAACATCCGCAAAAAGAATCTCTGAATGTTTATAAATATACTTTGTTTTATAAAATATACATTTAAAAAAAAATGGTTAAAACAAGGTTATTTTTTATAAAACTATTTAGAAAACAGTTTATTAGTTGTGGCTTAATTATTCATTACACATTCAAAATCACAAAAATTCTTCTACATGTATATAACTGATATTACATCCTCTTCATGAATGAAATTAAAATTGAAATAAGAGTAGCAACAAAAAATTCTATGCTAAGTCGCATTATAAAATACATACCTGTTTGTCCCTCCAATACTCTTCAACAACATTCCAAATACCTGCATGTTTTATTTATAAAGTAATTATAAATAATCTAGAACTAGAATTTTACTCGCTTCTGACCTTTACAGGCAGTTCTCCAATAATATGTTGAATAGCACTATTAAGTTATTATACAGGGTGTTTCATTTTGAATGGGACAAAAAGAATAGCATAGTACAAATTCTGTAATTGATTTATTTAGCCAAAACAAATTAATTCTGAAACTACAATTATACAAGTTTTATCTGGCAACAGTGAAAAATCTTCCGGTTATGAAATCGCTGCTAGAGGCATTGTTAATCAAAATGGCACCATCCATGCAGGAGAAAGCGTACTGTGTTTTCGAATATGCCAAAATATCATCCTTTATCATCATTCAAAGACATTTTTGCATGAAATTTGGTAAAGAACCACCACATCATCACAACATTGAATGGTCGGTGAAGCATTTTCAGGACACCGGCTGCTTGTGTAAGAAATCCAGTGCGAGACAACCAGAAGCCAAAACTGAAGTGGTTGAAAAAATTCGTGAAACTTTTTACAAAGTCCCACATAATCAACACGTTGTGTGAGTTCTGAACTCAATGTGCCTCATACAACAGTACATAACATATAAAATTCCAGCCATATACCTTTCAGATGGTGCAGGCATTAAAACCTTCTGACAAACCGTTGCGTAAAGCTTTCTGTGAGAATTTGCAAGATAAGCTGGAAGTAAATGGTTTTGCAAACAGACTTGCGTTTACAGATGAAGCCACTTTCCACATCTCTGGCAAATTTAATCGCCATAATTTACAATTTTGAGGCATGGAAAATCCACATGGTGTAATAGAACATGAGCATGATTCTCCAAAGGTGAACATTTTTTGCACCATTTCCAACAGTTGTATTTGGTCCTTTTTTCTTCATGGAAAAATCAATTAACGGGTACATTTACCAAGATATGCTATCAGAGTGATTGTTCCCTAAGTTGGAGGAAGCAGTTCTCCCGGCTTCATTCTGCAGCAAGACGGTGCTCTACCACATTGGTATAAAAACGTATGCCAGTACCTGAACGATAGCCTACCCCATCGCTGGACTGGATGTGCTGGGTCAAACGATATGCTATTGCTTTGTTGGCCACCGAGATCCCCAGATCTAACCCCTTGCGATTTTTTCTACAGGATTTTATTAAAGACAAAGTGTTCATGCCTCCATTTCCCCAGAACTTACAGCAACTAAAGCAGCAGATAACTGAAGTGATTGAATCATTAACAAAGGATATTCTATCATGAGTTTGGCAGGAACTGGAATACTTCATAGATATTTGCTTTGTCACCAGAGGGGCACACATAGAACATCTATAGAAACTTGGATAACTATAATTTCACTGTAAATTTGATTTATCAAAATAAAGTAATTACAGCATTCACAGGTATGCTTTCTTTTTGTCCCATTCAATATGAAACACTGTATAAGAAACTGCAAATGCTACATGCATCTCAGTTATAGTTTAAATATGAGTATATAGATGATACTAGTTTTAAAATGCAAGGGTTTTAAGGACCATATACTTTTTTTTTGTAAGGATTTCATATTTAGTAAAATCTAAGTTAAGGCCTATATGATTATGAATGGATACCATCCTTCTGAAAGACTTTCTAAGGGCATACCTTAGAATAGAAGAAAAATTACTCTTTATCTTATAGTTTTCAATACTTTATATTAAAAGAGAATATCATAGGAGGAAGCTCTTAAAATTTTACAAATAATATACCATGGATTAAGGGAAGAAATATTTTCAATGGTAAATTTTTATACAACACTGAAGATTACATGTGCACAATAGGAGATCTGCCAAGTGAACCAAGATTTTTAAGTTTAGTACCTGTTCAAAATCAAAAAAATACCTGATAAAACTTTTGTATAACCCTATTCCCACACTGGAAAATGTTACAAAAACACTGTTTGATTAACAAACTGCACAGTAAATTTTTAAAAAGTCTTCAAAAAGTTATGTTCAATCCATTTGATCATAAAATCTTACAGTTAATCATCAGTTAGAGAAGAATATATTATTTAATGAAAAAAGAATTATAAAAAAAATAAATAATAATAATAATAATAATAATAATAAGCTATAGATAAAAAGCAATGATGTACTTTACAATAAATCAAGATACCTAAGTAAATAACATGAGTAACTGAGCATTTAACATGTGCTCTAACATCATTGTTCATTAATACAAAAAAATTTAAGTCATTATGAAATTTTTATCCATAAATTTTTAGAATTTTCCTAGATCTAATTACATAACTTTACTCTAAACTTTTGAATTTCACGATTAATTGAATCATCCAGTCATTCTGAGCAGTTTTTTTCTCAACTTTATAAAATAATAAAAACTTTTTAGAATCAGATTAGAAATCTCTGCATGATACTCAATTTAAAATAATAAATAAATAAATAAGAAATTTATCACTTAATTCGCTAGAAGAAACCTCTTTTACACTTCAACTAAATTTGTTTTCAAAATTATTTACTTTTAAGAAATGCCCTTAGCAGTAGTAGTAAAACATTTTCAAGTGTGGAGTTAAGACCATACATAAGTTAACAGTGCAAAATGAATTACAATAAATGTAACAAATAAAACTGATGGAAAATTTTCTCAGTAATGATCCATGGAGTTTCCAGAATCTAGAAAGAAAAGTCCTTCAGTAACAGGAAAAAGTTAGACTTGAATACAAAGTGTATACAAAAAATACAAATGTATATATACATTAAAAATACTCAGTTAAACGTATAATTATAATTCAAGAATAATAATTCAAGAATATATCTCTTTTAAAGAAAATCGAAAGACCTACACATGCATGAGGGAGTAATCAGTTTAGAACAGAGAGACTCCATAATTTAATTATTTCTTTATTTAATATTATCATTTTAAAGGCAAAATTTCTAGATGTATTTGAATGAAAAGCATTTAATAATGTTACATTTCAAAAGAAAAATAAGAGTTATTAGTCAGTTTAAAATACATACAAAACAAAAATTATCTCTGTAAATATAAATTGCCAGTAAATAAAGGTTTTAGGTTTAAAATCTGCAAATTCTTTTATCTACAACATTCATACCTTTTATGTTATTAAGTAGTAACTGCAGGATCTTGGAAGTTCTGCAGGGAAAGATATTACCAAGCAGAAATCATGATATGTTAAATGATCCAGAAAACATTACAACAATATTGTCTCGACCTTAAAATAACTTTTTAAATATCTCTAAAATACTTTTCAATATATGCCATCATAAAAATTCGAAAGCAAGTTTTTCTGAATTTGTCAGTTTATGTTTGCAGAGTAGTGTAGTAACTGCAAAACAAAAACTGATCAAAATCATAGCTTATATGTATGCTCTGATTTCCCCTCAAGCATCACTCCAGTAAAATATCTATGAATAAAACTACTCACTAATTTCTTCATGTAAACAATAGCAACTTTAACTAAAACCCAAGGTTTTTTCAAAATTCTAAAGATTATGAAACCACTCATGAACTCTATAAAATTCAGCAGATAATTATAAGAATGTTCATCCTCCAGAAGTGACAGTGTCAAACTTTACATCTCATTAACCATCAGGAATAATTTTTATCACATAACATTGAACATAAGACATATGTTAAATTTTTGCTAAATCAAATACTAAGAAATAAAAGATTGTAAGAGTGAATGATTTTTAGAAAACTGTGACTATAAACAAATTTCCCTATTACTAACTGCAGCATTAAACATTCAAGAAAATATATAACATTTGGTGAGAGAAAGAAGAAAATAAAGAATAGCAAAAAATAATCTTATTATATGATATTTACGTTTAATGCATAAACCAGATAAAAAATTTTCCACTGTGAGACATTTAAATTCAATAGTTTGGATTCATTTGAAATGATATTGTATAATAATCTTATAAATATAATATTTAAGAGAAGCTTCTATTTACAAAAATATATATATATATATTTCTTCAGCTCCAATCAATGTAGAGACTTATTATTTAGCCTATCTAGAATTTAATAACTTCTGGTCAAGGAAAAACAAAACTGCCCTACACCTAACACAATTAGATTAGTAAATAATACACATATCCATAAACAACAGGATTTTGTACAACTAAATTTTTAATTGAAATTTTCTAAAGTCCGATAAAAAAAATTGCATTACATTCCATATCATAACAAAGGAAACAGCCAATTACTTTTTCTGCATCTTTAATCCCAAATTAACACACATAATAAAAAGCAATGGAACTAGCTTTAAAAAGAAAAGAAAAGAAACATGAAAAAATTCTTTACGTGAAGTAATATAGAGATAATGTTAAATTATAAAAAATTCTGCTAAAAAAGTAGAACAAACTTTAAAATTAAAAAACTTTTTTTTCCTAATGCGGAGGCACTTGTGTAGACATTCACCTGTAGTTCACCGCAGTTTTTTGGCCATTTTATTATGTGGGCATCATACAGGCAGACCAACATTCCCTCTATGAAGGGACAACACAAACTGAGGTATTTTTAGTGGTGCAATTTTGATCGTTGTTATTGTTCATGCTTCCTGGGCGGAATGTATTCCAGACCAGGTCCATCTAAGCGTGTGGCTCCGGTTTATAATGGCACCACATCGGTCGGAGTCTGATTTAGCCAGATGCCACCTCAATTTAGACCGAACATTCCCAGGGGTGATATCTGGGGGGGGCATACCTTCCCCACATACTGACCTCAAAGAAGTACTTTCCAGCCTATGGATTTAAAATTCCTATATCCAGCCTAGACACGAAAATATTTAATGGTGCTTCACACATTTTGGTCCGAGCACCCTCAGTACCAAAAGCTAACACACTACCACTAGGCTACCTCAGGCTAATTTTAATCACAGATTACATAATAACTCTTAAAAAAATAAACATTAAGTTAATAAAATGGTAAAGTTTTCTAAAAATCTTTAACACCCATACAACACTCATTGGAAAAATATCCAAAAATGATATTAAATATAGAAAAATGCTAAAGAATAGAATTCAAAAAGAAACATTTTTTAAAACAAACACAAAAGGTCACAAGAACTGAAAGAAAACAAAGTACCAAAGAAGGAAATTTAAAAAGGCCAAGCAAAACTATTACCTTTGTAGGAGAAAAATGTTAAAGAATACTGTAAATGATATGTTTGAAAGAAATAAAATTAACATGAAATGAAAATAATCATAACTGTAGTTAGCCATAACAATAAAACAAATGAGAAAAAAGGGAAGAGAAAGAGTCGTTTCACAAAGATAAAATAAACATGAAATGGCAAAAATTCTGTCCTAACAAATATCGCACGTATGAAGAGATTAACTTAAGACATTATTTATAAACCAACTTACAGGAATGAGGCAAGCAAACGTTCTCAAAAAGAATAAATTTCACAAAAATATCTATGGGTAATGTTCCTAATGTACCCAGAAGACACCAAAATATGAATTAAAAGTAAATTACACCAAAAGAAGGGGACAACAAAAATACACGAAACATCACTGACTTCCAAAAGTTTTCTTAAAAGAAATAGTAACGATTTTAAAAGCCATTACTACAACACATTCAGATCAGCATATTGAAAAAATGGCAAGCTATATACAAAAAAAAAAAAAAAAACAATGAAGTTCCATACGAGAACAACAATCATAAAGAGTGAGTAAAATAAAACCGTAAATATATATTATACCTCTTAAATCCAGTTGTCGATCACGAACAGGATTAATAAACTGAGCACTCATCTGTATTAACTCAGCAGTTAACTTCACCATTTTTTAATGTTGCAAACAGAGAAATCAAACTTCAAACACACGAAAGTATAGAATACTCAAACTCTCCAAAACTTGATACACTTTTATGTCCTTTCCTCAAAACAATTTTAAACGCCGATCTCAGACGTGAAATGGAGGTTTCTTAAATGCTGCCATCCTAATTAAGGAAAAAATGTAAAACATGAAGCTACAGCTTTAGCTTCATGTTCCAATCTTAGCAGGATTTATGGAAACACGTGAAACTCACAACTTTGTTAACCTTGACTGGTTCTTTGATTTCAAAAGCTCGCTGAGTTGTGACCGACAACTTTTTCACACTGTATATTGTCCTTAAATAGTGAGCTGAACTTCAGAATCATCAGAGGTGCTAAAACGATAGCAAATATATTACGCTGGGATCAAAATTAAGTAATCACTCTACTTGTAACTAAAGGCTTTTACACATGCAAGAATGAATAATTTTTTAAAAAATGATTGCCGATAATAACAGAAATTCGTGCTCTCAGGGCGAAAATAAGTTTTATAAGCGATGGATCAGAAAGCAATCTTTCAGTTAAAAGCCTAAATTATTACTGAATTATACAGTCATATTCAAAACGTTCCACCCTCTCAGCTCTTGCACTAAATATCAAAAGCATATAATTCTCTGTTGAATGGAGCTTTTATGAATCATATAGGCCCGTAGCATGTCTAATCACTTAACATGATTTTAATAATGTATGTTAATGAATAAACAAACAAAAAACTCATAGGTCATCGTCTATGTTCCGATAGTAATAGCTCTTGTGTGCATACAACTTATATTCCCTTTCTTCGAAAAATTTTAGAATGATTTTGGCAGTTCGAAGAGGATATGGTAAAATGCTAGAGAGCTCTGCTGTTGCAAAAAGACTAAAATACTTCTTTCTAGATCAGTCATTCCCCAAGTGGTCGATATAAACCTGCAAGGGGTCCATGCCAGTGAAAAAGAAAATTGGGGGTGCATGAGATGTAAATGGTCGTCCACGAGTTAGATAGGCCGGCACCAAAATTTTGGCTCCCCGTAAATGTAATAATCCGCCTAACACAGACAGTACCTATGGAGGTATTTACGTAATATGAGTACTTTCTTATAATAGATAGATACATTTCCTAATTTTAAGTATATTTCATAAAATTGTGTAAGAAATCTATTCACTTTTTCGGCCACAGTACGTGTAACTTGTGTTGCGACATCATGGACTTTTGAACTGGAACGGTTAGAGCAAGAGCCAGCAGGTAGCCGCTATATTGAACTTGCCAGTTTCCCAATTTGGCACAAACAAACTGCCACGATGATGGCCTTTCAGCCTACGTTCAAGATTTAAATGTCCTTCACACAAACTTTGAAATTAGTTTTGAAGATGTATTGACTATGGAAATACTACCGTGGATTATCAATCCCTACGGTGACATTGAAGAAACGGATGTCATGTTACAAGAAGAACTGATCAGTATAATCACCAACGAAGTACTTAAGGTGCAGTTTAGAAAGGGATATCTACAATTCTGGCTTCAAAGAGACACACCTGTTACATATCCTGCATTGTGAACTATCGCGAGAAAGTTTTTGATGGCTTTTCCATCTTCATACCTCGTGGAAAGGGGTTTCAGCGCGGTTGTCAATCTCCTTACAACAAAAAAAAAAAAAAAAAAAAGAGAGAAACAGATTGGAAATCATTCGCCGGGGAGATTTAAGGTTAAACCTGACTAAATTGAAGCCGAATATTCAAATTTTGCTATCAAAGCATCAGGCTCATCCCTCCCATTAAAAGCATTGATTTTGTTGTGTATTTATTCTATGTAAAAATGTTACTAGATTTGCATTTTGTGACCTCTCTTCTAAATGAATTGAATTACAGCATCTAGTTGCCTCTGATAAAATTAAGTGACAAAGCCATAATGCTCTATGCGGGTTTTAATTAATAAATGTATATATATATATATATATATATATATATATATATTATTTTAAAATTTTTCACTCTACAGTAAACCCTCTTAAGGTGAGTAGTTCTGTGTCAACTTCAAAACACTTTTAAAGTTGATGAATTTGTAAAAAATCAGCATTAGGATATCAGGGGGTCTACCCAAAACAGAAAAAATCGGCACGGGATCTACGGGACAAATAAGTTGGGGACATCTGTTCTAAATGAATTGAATTACAGCATCTAGTTGCCTCCGATAAAATTAAGTGACAAAGCCATAATGCTCTATGCGGGTAAAAATTATTATTAAATGTTGATAACAGCATATATTTTGGATTAAAACTTTGAAACTGAACGAAAAAATTTATTTTTAGTATGCGAAATTATGGAGAAAATTTTCTGTAATGAATAAGTTCGATTGGCTCCTATCAAATTGATGACCAGTAACTCAGAGATGCCAGATTTAAAACTGGAGTTAATATTAATGGACGCTATATTTCTGCGTTGCAACTGCGCAGCGGTGTCAGAAATCTTAGCTGTTATTTTAAAAGCTGCAGTCCGAAGAACATAAATGAAGTAATACTTGTTCATATATGGTTAATTGTTTACTCGGTATCCTGAGAATCGATTACAGTACCTTAGTGATTATCAGTTTGATACTGAAGTCGTTTGTAGCACTGCATTTTAAAATACTAACGATTTGGCATCAGTAGAGTGTATTTCCCGCCATACCAAGACTTAAATGTTGCTTTCATCGAGTTTGATATTTTTCAAAAACATTGATGATTTAGGTGGTGGAATTCGTCAGTATGTATATTAAACAGGTAAGAAATCCTAATTCTTGCATCTTTTATTGTGATTTTTATTGCTGAATCGTCAAACTGCTGTGTACGGAACTGATACCTACTGTTTCGATCTATGTTTGTGTTTCGAATATAGGGTTCTCACTTTTATTTTGTTGCAATTTTCTTCGTTTTTTTCAATAGACTGATATTATATGTCCCTTTATAAGATGCCGTATATTGTATTCTTTATGCGTTAATTTTAATTCTGATATCCGTTTGTATCAAACCATGTCATGAGGGTAAATATTCTGACTGTGTTTATTTTCCACGTGAAACTATCTCATAAGTAAGAAATGATCAAAGTAGTATATTATGACAATTTCTACATCTAATGTTTAAATTTGTTGTTGTTTATATACCGAATTTACGTCGGAATCTAATTTAGTGTATCGAAGTCACTGCATGTGCAATCTGAAATGACGTAAAGTACATTTTGCGTTGTTTATTTGTATTAAAATATTTCCAACGTATTTTTGTGTTACGATGTACATAATCGTCATTTTATTGGCAAATATTGACTCGGCAGATATTAATTTGAATGAATTGTCATCTCTGAAAATTCAACGCATCTTTAATACTTGGTTGAAATGTACGTTTTCAGTGTATTTCGATTGTTAATCTGAGTCGTCAATCATTTGAAAATAAATCTGGTCTAAAAAAAGTTATTCATCTCGTCTCGTTACTAATGTGGATAATAATTGCTTGTACGAATTCTGTTGAAATCTGTTAGTATTATTGATATATGGTGTATGGTATGATTAGTATATGATGATGTAGGTAATAAAGTTATGATCTCAGCCTATTAAATCTGATCAATTGAAAATATTGTGGGTAATAGTAAATTTTAATTTTTGTGCTGTATTATGTTTAACTTATATGTTAAGATTTGAAGCAATATGTTCATTTTTTTAGGAACAAACAGGCAAAATTCTTTCTACCATCATAAAAAAATTAACTTTTTTTTGCAGAAAAAAATAGCATAAAAGGCAGATTTGGGGAGCTGTCATATCTACAAAAAGATTAATTTACTTGCATTTTTACTAAAATGTCATTGTGTAATCTTCTAAATTATCAGTTCAGGATTGAATAGTATGTAATTTTTTCAAAAACATAAATATTAATCTGACATGCATTTAGGTTAAGAATTTTTAATCATTTTATTAGAACTCTACTATTTTTTTCCTACTGTTTTCTGTAAATCTTATTTGATTTGCCTCCGAACTAGAAATGTTTTATATGAGACTCTTGCTGTTTTAAAAATTTTGGTATGAATGTAGTAAAGTTTATAATTTGCATATTATTACAGATTGTTATTCAAGGTTTTCGGAGTTATCGAGAACAAACTGTTGTTGAACCTTTTAGCCCAAGACACAATGTAATTGGTAAGTTGTAGTCTTATTTGTTTAAACAATTGGAAAAACTTAATAATGCTCAATTCACACGAAATTGTGACTGATGTGGGCTTGGAGATGTTATAAATCGAAATGACCCTTAATTTTATCACATTGACTATTTTCCTAGTACATTATTAACACTGATAACTGATTTATTTTTAATTAGAAATTTTATTTCTGTGCTCTTAAATTTACGTATTAATTTGGTTTTCATCAGACGAGAACACATGTGTATTTCAAACAGTAACTGGTAAAAGGAGAAAGCTTATCTTATCTGATACTCTGCCTGGAATGTCTTGGTCATTTGTGCATAGTTTTGTATATTCTAAGTAGTTTTGCAAAAAGCTAGTCACATGATAAACTCATCAGAAAACAATAACAACAATGACACCATAATTGGTGCAACTTGGCGACTGTATCATGTTCTTCATATTAACCAAAATGTAGGAGTGGAAATACTTCATTTCTGAAAATGATTAAGTGTAAACAATTCAATATTATACATTAAGGATTCAGTTGTTTAGACTTTGGCAGTTTAAATGTGATTTAAGGTTATATAACACTTTTTATAATTATAAAATGAGCTTTTTTATAAACATCAATGACAGTGTTATATGTCGAAAACAGTGATAATTTTGCTTAATACGTCAAAAGAAAAAGAATCATTGCCATTTTTGGGTAAATCTGAAAAAAAAGAAAAAATGTAAAAATAAATGAAGCTTTAAAAAGGGTGAATTTAATTTTTACTAAGCTCAGTACGTTAAACTTAATTTTAGTTTTATTAATAAATTAACAACTGTTGTAACATAATTCATCATTATTATTTTTATATGATGTAAAAATTATCTACCTTTCTGCTTTATTCAAGTTGTAAAATGAATGATATGCTAAATATAACGTTCAGTGAAACTTGAATAATTTTAGGTTAAAAGAGATTTTTTAAAAAATTCAATAATAATTGGTAGTTTTTACATAATAGTAATTAATAAAAGCCAACTACTTCATGTTTTATGAAAATGGACATGATTTTCTGGTATAAATAATTTAAAGTTTATTAAAGTGAATATAATATTAAGAAAAGCTCTTAAGGGGAGAGTTGGGTCCTGGTCCCCTTGACTTTTGTTAGTTGAACAGCCAGGTCTAAGGATGATGAATTCTAAGAACCAGAGGTGCCAGAGAAAAAAAATAAAGGAATTAAAGGGGAAAAAAATTAGTGCCTACTAAAATCAGTAATTTTTTCAACTTGCTTTTTTAGTCTGATGAAAATGTCAACTTTTAAAAATTCAAATCTGAACGATTTAAATTTTCTTATAATAAAGGAAGAAAGTAAAATCTATGACTAATATTAACTATTTTTACTACTATTATTATTAAACTATTATTATTATTTTTTTAAGTTTAAAAAAACAAAATTTTATCTTGCTGTCAAACAAAAAAATATGATTTACTCCAGATTTACCTATAAAGATAGATTCACTTACTTGTGGTTTTGCTTCCATGAAATATTTATCTTATGAAAGTAAAATTGCATATTACATTTTATGTGTGGCATTATCAAATATTTGTATTTCTTACAGTGGGAAGAAATGGCTCTGGAAAAAGTAATTTCTTTTATGGTAGGTACTTCACATTTATTTAATTTTTTAATATCTTTTGACTACTTTTTAAAATTTTAACTTAAAATTTTATATTATTTTTAACAGCTATACAGTTTGTGCTGAGTGATGAGTTTTCTCACTTACGACCAGAGCAAAGGCAAGCTCTTCTTCATGAAGGAACTGGTCCCCGTGTTCTTAATGCCTATGTTGAAATTATATTTGATAATTCTGATAACAGATTACCAGTAAGTATGTCTTTGAAAAAAAGCTGAGTAATTCAATGAAAATACTAACTATAAAAAAAAAATTCAATTGAAGAATTTAAATATGCCAAAATGTTCTTGATTTATTTTATTATTTTTTTCTCTGTCAAATGTCACCACAGCGTTGCTATATTATACTTGTTTTATTTGAAACTAGCCGGGCGAAGCCCGACTATGCTCGGGCCATCCGTCCACCAGACAGACGGCTTTAAATTGATTGATTGAGAATGAGAATTTTCATAATAGGCACTATTAATTTGCAGTCCCCCCCCCCCCCCCACACACACACAAAAAGAAAAATTTGTTATTCGTATTAACACCAACCACCACCAGGTATGATAAGAGCATACCTGCATTACAAAAAGATAAATTTTCATGTGAAAATAAATCAGCTGGCTACTTAAGCCTATATTCCTGCAATACAAAAATTCAAATTTCCTGAAATTTTTGTTATTGGTGACATAATAATGCATTGCACATTGAAATTATATGAGTGCATGTATTAGGCAGAATTACACATGTCTATGTTGCGAGATTTTCTGTATTCGGTTTAGTCAAAAGATAAGCAGAATTGAAATATTAAACAGGCTTCCGGAGCATATGGTATTGTGGAAAGACAAATAAACCTCTCAATAAACACCAAAATTTTCTAAATATAAATATTTATATAAAGAAAATATAAATATGCACTTTTTAAATATTTTAGTGTGTAAACAACAAAATAAAGAAATGGTGAACTTCATACAAAAGTATCTTAGTAGAATATTTATCTAAAACCAAAAACTAAACTAATCAGCAAAGAAAGAAATACATGAAATATGAACAGTTTTGGCAAAAAATCGGTAAAATGAAAATAAAAATCAAAGAATTATTTGTTGTTTGGACAGTTCAAACATGATTCTATATAATATCTAAAATCAAAACTGAAATCCATGTATAAACAAAACTGAAGATAGATATAGAACTATGAAATGAGAACAAACAGAATCTTATGTCACATGTTCACGTTTAATGATTCAACAACCTCTCAAGAAAGGATATATGGGCCTAGTCTCAGACCTTTCGAAAAGAATTTGCTATCGAGAAACATCAGAAATGACATCATGATGAGGTCGTTATCGCAAGCTAAAAGAAAATAGTCTCGGGGCATTTCTCGAGAGCTAAACTCATTTCGTATTTCTCACTTAGCGGGTAAAACTTTCCACCAAACTTGAATTGGTGAGAATGTACTTCGCTTTCGAATTTAAGATAGCCGCCGATTTCGTGTTGATTGTGTTCAAATGAAAGCACGTTCAGCACTTTAGGTCCAGCGGTTTGGTCTGTGCATTATCTGTCAGTTAGTTACGGAACTGTTTTATATCTATGTATATAAAAGAGCTCGTCTGTTTGTCCGCTATAGAATCCTAGACTGTTTCACCGACTGGAACCAAATTCGGCTCAGTTAATGTTTAGGACCTGTTGCCTCTTAGTTGAGACAACGTAAGAAGAACTTACTAATTTAACGGTATTTAACTAAAGAAAAACTAATAAAACAACTTATCAACACCAAACCATTATATTTTTCATCTCAACTGCATTCTAAAGAGAAACTATGTATCTAACTGTTGCCACACAATTATTTTTAACAATAATTACAAAAGTAACATTTAAAAATTATAAAAATATTTGAGAGTCAATTTTAAATCAATTATTTACATTTTATGCTGTTACAGACCCGAGAAAGGCAACGCAGCAAAAATGAAATTAGGGCTCAATTAGTTTTTTAAAAAAAAATTTAATGATTTTTGTCAATTTATTGGCCAACGATGTGCGAAAGTAAAATAAAATTGCCGTAGCAGTTGCCATTCTTCATTATACATAAACGTCAATTCCAGTGTCATGCATGTTAGCGTAATATATCAAGAGATAAATGAAAAATATACCCATGCGGTGACGTCAAACTTTATCTCTTTTGAAGTTTTGACGTCACCGCATGGTTATGTTTTTCATTTCTCAGTGATTCCTTTTTTAGTGAGAATCACGCTTTGTTTACATCGTATGATCGGATGATCTCAAGATTAGAATCCAAATAACTCTAAAACTATTGAAGTAACAGATTAAGTGTATGCAGAACAAATTATCAGTTTTTAAAGCTCTTTCCAAATATGTAACATTTATGTACTTTCATGAAGAAAAAAAATACATTGATTTTGACATTTTCCAATATGGCTGAATTTGATACGGTACAACTGGAGGTTTGACTGACAGACAGACAACACGATTGCTTTATTAATATAGATTGTGATGAATTAGAAGGCTGAAAAGCAAGTCACAGTGACAATACTAGCTCCTTAGTGTTAACAATAATCTAGAGCAGAGCTCCGCAACCTTTTATCTTCGACGGCACAATGTTTTTTTTTTCCGATAATTCCGCGGCACACCACAAGAAAAAGCTTGCAAATATATAAAATACAATAAATACGTATATGTTTTTATTAGATAAAAAAACACAACAAAATAGCTCTATGTATCAAGATAATTATAATGATTTAAGTTTTATATAAACCATTTTGAACTGTACACCAACACAAGAACAAAAATATAAAATTATAGTTTACAAGTAAAAAAAATTTCTCTTTAAATTTTTATATTAAAATTTGTTTTTTGGTCTTTATTTAAGCCTAATAAATCAAAGTTAATTTAAACATAATTAATTTATTAATGAGATATTTGAGATTGTTTTGATAAATGTGCGTTTTATATTTGGCTCTATAATAGAAAGGACTACAATTCATGGTCAAGGCCCTTTAAATATGATTGTTTGTCATTTTCAATTAGAACCAGTGTCGAAAAACTTTGTTCGCATAAGTATGTCGTAGAAAATGGGAGCAAAATTATAATGGCCTTGTCAGAAATTTGTGGATATTCTTTCTTAACTGAAATCCAGAAATATGACGCTCGAGAATACATACAATGTATGGCTAACAACATGTTTTTGTTTTGTGTATAATTTCGACCCAGAAAAATTACATATTAACAAAAAGTTAGTGGAATAATTTACTTAGAAAAATTTCTATTTAATGCGGTGGTTAATTTTTTTATTATCATAATCGATAAAATCACCGCGGCACAGTCAAGATCACCTCGCAGCACACTTGTGTGCCACGGCACAGCGGTTGCGGAGCACTGATCTAGAGAGATATATGGAAGATGTATGGAAAATGAAGGGGAAGGGGTTAAAATCAGCTGAAAGCAAGGTAAAGCTGTTATATAAGATGAGGTTTATTCATTTATACTTTTTAGGAAAGGGAATTCATCCTATAAAAACTACTTATTTTCTTTCAGTTTATTTCTCCTAATTGTTTCTCTTCCACAGATATTTATACTAAGGGTATTTATGCATGCACTATAAATTTTAATACTTTAATGTGGTTGTACCCAACATACTAATCATTGCAAACAGCACAGGAACATGCATGCCGTAGCAGGGATTAGAACCCTGTCCCGAGCATTGATAGCATGCACGATAAAATTTTCACAGCATGGCATTACTCATAATACTGATGTAATATTGAATTATTCCAAGTACTTTTGAAAGCTTTAAATTGGTATTTTGTAGTGTAATTTTTACAGATATGAGGCAGTGAAAAGCAAAGTGGTGTAAGTCAGTAAGTCAAGTGGTGTTGGTCAAAAGCATTTTACTGCAAAACTACAAAAATTCTGCTATAAATTGAACAAATTATAATTCATAATAATTATTATAATATTGCAAATAATAATTATTTGCAATCCCACTATAAATTGAACACGGAGATTACATTTTTGCCCTCAAATTTAAAAAAGTTGAAAATGTGACTACACCACTTTGCCTTTCACCGCCTCATATATAAGATGCCGTCTTTCTTTCTTTTTTTTTTATTTTTTTTATTTTTAATATGTATATACATATATAGATAGATAGATACATTAGTAACAGGTGGTTTTATTTCCAGATATTTTAATTGTTCTTTACATTGAAAATTTTTAAACTAAATTAAAGTTTCCCTCCTGTTGTAGAAAGAATTTTCCTGCTTTTCAATATTCTAGTGCCTTCAAGTTTGAAATCAAGAATGTAATGATTTTCAAACTGCTTAATTTTATAGTTTGAACAAAATGATTCTCTTTAGTCTACTCTCCCTCACATGGTATATAGAATTGGTATTTGTTATTATTGTTAATGTTTTCTGTCAGTTTGATTTTGTGTTACATTTTTTTTATATATAGATTGATAAAGATGAAGTATCTCTTCGGAGAGTTATTGGATCCAAGAAGGATCAATATTTCCTCAACAAAAAAATGGTTACGTAAGTTGAAATCTTTACTCGTGTTGTCACTTCGATATCATTTTCATGATAAATCTCTTTAAAATGATATAGCAGCTGGTAAAAAATTTTCAATTTTTGACTTTTTTTTTTTCATTCCTAACCAGGAGAACAGATGTAATGAATCTATTAGAGAGTGCAGGATTTTCTAGGAGTAATCCATATTATATTGTCAAACAAGGAAAGGTAAGTTTTCTCATAGTTTATTATTATAATTTTATTTAATGTCTGCCCCCCCCCCCTTCCTTGCAGGTGGAGATAGCTAACCTTTGACTAGTAGGAAAATTATATAACATATAAATAAAACAAAAAGACCACATAATCCCCCCCCCCAAAAAAAAAAAATAAAATAAATAAATAAATAAAAATTACTCCCATGTGCTTGCTTATATGGAAAGTATTTATTAAGCCTTCACTTCTATATTCATGTTCTGTTGTATTATTAACTTTAGAGATATTCTTCTACTTTTTATAGAAAAAATATAAATTTTTTATAGCTATGGAGAAATATATCAGCATTTTTTTAATGTGTAAATTCTTGTTTAAATCTGTTATGTTCAGTGTATATAAGTGGTTTATAAGCAGAATTTATATAATAAGCACATTAGTGTCAAATTTCGTAATTTTAGCAACTGTTTAAAAAAAAAAAATACGTACAGTCAGTACTTGTATTTATTTAGGCTTCTAACTGTTCCAGAGTTTCATTAAGTGTATTATTCTTTCTTGCGAGATCCTCAGTATTTTATACTGAACTTTATTGTTATGTTGATTTATTTCAACTTATCAGGAACAATACTGTGTATTTATTAAATATCTTTTTCACATAGATCAATCAAATGGCAACTGCTCCTGACTCCCAGCGTCTGAAGTTGTTAAGGGAAGTAGCTGGAACCAGAGTTTATGATGAGCGTCGTGAAGAGAGTAAAACTATTTTAAAAGAAACTGCTAGTCGAACAGAGAAAATAGATGACCTTTTGAAATATATTGAAGAGAGGCTTAAAACTCTTGAAGAAGAGAAGGAAGAATTAAAAGAATACCAAAAGTGGGATAAAATGCGCAGGTACTGTTATAAAATTTTATCTTTGATTGTTTTGAACATACTCCTTGCAGTTCTTTAAGAGAGATAGGTATGAATTATATATTTTTTAAATAGTGATTTTGATTTTTATACTTGAATAGTTTCTGAACTCTAATTCACATAGAATACATTGAGTATTGTTATAAAAATTTATAGTTAGGTTATAATGAATGTGAAGATTGAGAGTATTTCAGATACTGAAAGTAATAGTTGTGCAAAATACACGCACAAGCTATTATTACTTGTGCTTATATTTTGATGTAAGTTATTATGAGATTAAACATAATTGATGTGAACACCTTTGAAGAATTTGGTACCCAGATTTTTCTTTTTGTATGCTGGAGATTAGTTCACTGTATCTCTTTAGACAAGTTGTGTGGTCTATGTAAGATTGAATTGTTATTTTATTACATTTGGCTTTTGTTTTTGCTATTGTGAATAAATAATAGTATTACTGCAGTTATGTTTGTCTAAGTTGTATACTTTAAATAAATCAAGCACCTGAATTTTTGTATTAACCGTGTTTCTGTCATGTGATAAGCTAAAAAATTCTGTAATTTGATAGCGCTTTATAATTAGAAATATGAAATACTATCAATTAAAGGAATTTTTTAGTAGTATTTGAATAGATTTTGTTAAAATTTAGAATTTAAAGTTTTTATTAACACCAGTTTAAGGGCATTAGTTTCAAACTATGATTTTTAACAGGCAATAGATTTTTGACTTTTGAAAACAAATTTCTCAAATTCTTTTCAAAAGTTTGTGTAATGCAGTTTTGGGGAGAGTTTCATTAAACCAAATTATTCTCCATATTTGTTCCTTTGTAAATTCTGCAGCTTTTTCAGTTTCATCTGTAATATATATCTAAGAAAAAGTTAATCACCTTTTAGCAGGCTTGTTTAGTTGTAAACTGTTTCATCAGTTCAGTTGAGTGGTGGAAGAGTTGAGCAGCAATGACTCAATGTACTTCAGCAGCAATGGCTGGATGTAAGTTACATGGGATTGTTCTCTTTTAGTGCAGGTGTTCTTCTGCTTAGCATTCTTTTATTTCTTTCATGTGTGAGAAATCTTTTTTTATTCCAAAAGTATTGCTTAGAAAGAAATAAGTTTGGCTGCAACTGTTATGATTTTTATGTATGTCCAATGCATATGTCCTTTGGTAAACAGAAACTGGAAAAAGTTTAGGTTGCTGATGAATTCTTTTTCCATGGTCGTAAAGAGTTAGAAAATATCACTACTGATCTCCATAGAGGCAATTCAGTTACACTTTTCCTTAAAGCATATGTTAACTCAATTTACAAACTTTCAATTTTAAGAACTGTTTAACTGCCTCTACATGTTTTTTAAATTGGGTATCAACTGTGCAATTAATTTTTTTTTCTTTTTTAACTTTTCTTTGGTAAAATTAAATAAGAATGTAATTAATTATTTAACTTAAACACATACTAAGAATTAAAATCAAATTTGTGGATTTATACAAAGATTCAGACAAAATGCTCTTACTCACACATAAGCTTTATTTTGTGTGTTGCTCTGTAAACCTTTTTTTGTTGTATTTGGTTTATACATGTTCATACATGCTATATTTTATTAACACCTTTCAGATCGTTGGAGTATACCATATATGATCATGAGCTAAAAGATGCAAGAAAAAAGTTAGAAGAGGTAAGAACTTAATTTAGAAATTTTTAAAAATTTCTTGCTTTATAATTTTTTTAGAGTCAAATATTTCTCATCCCTTATTTTTTCGACTTTTGAAATACTTTTAAAAGTTTTATTTCTATATTAATGTTTTTAATTTTTGCTTACAAAATCTGATCAAAAACTCACTTCAATTAAAATTTTATTCTTATGTAGCTGGACACAAGAAGAGAAACTAGTAGTTCTGTAACAGAGAAGTTACGAGAAAGTGCACAGCAAGCTGCAGACCAAATTAAAGTATTTTTTTTTAAATATATATATTATTGTATTCATTGAATTTAAATATATATTATATTTTCAATATGTGGATATCTTATTTTTACTATACTACTATAATATACTAATTAAATTTTTAGACTAAGAATTAAAGATTTCATGCTACCAGACTTTGGTATTGGCCGTGTGTATTCATCTAGAATAGGGGAATCAAAACAATCCAGCGGGCCAACCTTAATATTGGAAAGAATTTTGATGTTTGCTGTGTGAATGAAAAAATTATTGTCAAATATCAGATTTGTATACTGCACTATATATTTGAAATTCACAATATTTAAATTTAATTAATTTAAAATACATACAAATACGGGGTCCTCAAAAATGGCTGCATTATAATACAGGAAAATTTGTATTATTGCTTTTTCAGAAAATTGCATTCTTCATGAATATATTTACTTGAATATTTACTTATTCTTCGTGAAAAATTAATTTTGGTGATATCAAAATGCATGTGTTTTCTAAAAAATGCAACAATTACAAAACAAAACTTTGTAAGATGAAACATTTATTAAATTAACAACTTCAAAGTAGCAATTTTGAAACAAATTTTCTCTGGAAAATAAAACATTTATTTTTTAAAAAATCAAATCAAATCTGATTCATAAAAATGTTTATATTGCACAATAAACATAAAATAGGTTTTCTTAATAATCAAATAAAGGGGGGGGCGTAATAAGAGATGCTGGCAGATGTGCATTTGATGCAATGAGGGCAGTAAAATTAACATTGATTTTCTTGAATTTAATGTGTTTCGTGTGGGATAAGGTACTCTCGCACATGCAAGTGCTGCCAAACATGGAACAAGTGAGTGAAGTATTTTGTGTTATAACATTGTATTATTTTTCAATTGCTTTAGTGCTTCAGGCTGGTTAAAATGTCCTGTCAGGCTGGAAGTGGCCCACGGCCACCAGTTGTCCATCCTTAATATAGAACATCACAGAAGAATACACATCATAGTCATGTACTGTAAATCATGTGTGTTTTTTTTTGTGGGCCATAAAATAACGTCCATCTAGCAATATTTATAGTCTTTTGATCGCTATCAATGGCCACACAGACAGCTTTTCTTTTACGTCACCTTAGTGTTCAAGTCTTTATATTTTTGCCTCTGAAGTTTTTATAAGAGTTTTTGAATTATATTTTTGATAGGAGATCTGAGGCAAGAATATTTTATCCAAGCCTCGTTAGCACATAAGTTTTTTCTTTTAACTCTCATGAATCTACTACAATTAATTTCACAATTTTAGCTACTTTGTTCTTGACTTTAGCCTTTTGTCTGTATAGAGTCTGTTCTTGTACATAAAAAATTTCCTGTCTTATTCACTTGGTAGATACTAGGTTTAGGGCTTTGTCAAAAACAATTTTTTTTTTTTCCATTTTATTAGAAATTGAGTAAAGAGTTACGAGATGTGAAGAGCAAACTTCAGTCATATCGAGAGGAGAAAGAGGCTTTATCACAAGAACAGTCATCCCTTTTTAAAGAGAAAACACGTTTAGAATTGACTATTAAAGATTTGCGTGATGAAGTTGAAGGAGATGATAGCTCGAGAAAAAGAGCTGAAAGAGAGCTTGAGAAATTAAAAGAGACCATATCGGAAAAGCTCTCAAAACTTGAAGATATTCGTCCTCGATATGAGGCACAGAAAAAGCGTGAAGAAGAGTGTACAAGAGAGTGAGTAATTTTTTTTTATGATCAGTCTTAGTTTTGTGTGTTATAAGTAATTTTTTTACTATGTGTCATTAATCCCTGGTAATGGTCAACCAGTTTTCAATCAATGTGCTTGAAGAATTTTTAAAACATGCCATACCTGTGACATAATACCCCCACAGTGATTGAACACTGCATTGTTCGAATGATGACGTCGACAGATACACTTCAGCTTTTGGATAGAATAGATGTATATTTTGATACGGGACAGAAGGTCCCATTTTGAACAAGCTCTATTCTTGTATTATTGATTAGAATGCTCTTAATGTATATATGTATATAAAAATGAGTAAACAATTAAAATCATCTTTAGATGATCAGTCTTGTTTTATTGAATTTGTCATTTTGCATGCTGAACCACCAAAGGATAGTTTTTGAAATGCAGTTGCATGACAGTACCTGACCCTTTAGTCATAGGCACTAACAAAAATAGATCATAGCTAGGAACCATGGGGGGGGGGGGGGGGAATCAAGGGTTATCCTTTCCAAAATTAGAACATCACACAAAAAACACTAATTGAAGTATGCTTCATATATCATATTGAATGTAAAATGCAAGTAAATTAGAGGAAAATAATAGTTAAAAGTTGTTCTAAATAGTTTTGAGTATTATGTTTTCATTACAAATTATCATAAGTAAATTCTTTCAAAAAGATTTTTTTTTTTTTAAATTTATTAAATTGTAAACCAATCAGAATTATACTTTTTGTAGTATTTTATTTTTATTTGATCAGATTAGCAAAAAATTATAAAACTTTTGATGTGCTGCAAAATTTTAATAATTTTGTGTGTACATGAAATGTAAAATGTTGAAAATTGCAAGTTTAGAGTCATGGTCATATTTTGGTACTCAAGGGCTAAGCAGATCAGGACCTGCTGTGCAAAGCAAATTCGAAATGGTTACCATCACAAGAACCCTGACTTCGGCCACAAATTCCACTGCCATAGCTATTCAGCTATTATTTGGCCTAGGTACTAGACTTTTAGCAATAAATTGTAGACTGTGTAGTTACATAAGCCCATCTATTATATTAAACATTTACTGGGAGAGGATATGTTAATTTATTTACTCTAAATATAATCTTTCAAATAATTTTATTTCTGTGACCAGTGATTTAATAGAACACTGCACTGAAAATTTGCACATTCCATTTAAGAAGTTTTTCCCCCTCAGTTGTTTACTCAAATGCTGAAATTTTAGTTGCAGACTGCTTAAATATATATATGGTTATTCATTGCAGTGTAATATATTTGAGTTAAAATTTCCTTTGTGATGTGTTTGCCTACAATTAGTTTTTATATAACATTGCATCCCTAAAAGGTTTTAAAAGTTCTGATTTTCTCCACCCAAGTTTCTTTTTGGATGAGTTTTATAAGAATGCTTGTGATTTATGGAAATTATGAACAACAAAAAAATAGCGTACAGTATTTTAGTTATGTAGAATTTCTTTTCCTCTACATTTATGAGTTGATTTCACATCTCAAGTTTTATGATGTTGTATTGCCAAAACTAAGAGCCTGTAAACAGGATAGAAGTGTTATTTCTTTGTAAAAAATTATCAAGTGTCATAATTTAAAAAGGACTTCTACAATATCAATTGATTTTAAAATAAAGGTAATGAAATTTGTGTTCTGGTTAGCTCTGTGGATTGGTCTTAATGTGAATAAGCTTGGATGCATAACTGATATGACAAATGCGGAATCTTTAACCTAATTGTCATTTAAATTAGTGCTCTTAATTAAACGGTCTGTGTACTCTGCTTGAATTAGTTTGAGCTGTGCCTCAGCAGCTGAGAAAACTAAATTTTATTCATAGGAAATTGTTTATAAAATTCATTAAACTCCTTAACCTTACAATTTCTGTTAGTCTAGAAATTCACTGTATTAAAATGTTAACCTTTAATTTCCCTTTAGATTAAGTTTAAAAGAGCAAAAAAGAACTGAACTGTATGCAAAGCAAGGAAGAGGAAGTCAATTTACATCAAAAGCAGAAAGGGACAAATGGATCCAGAAGGAGTTAAAATCTCTGCAGAAGGCCATCAGAGATAAAAAAGAACAAGTAATTTTTTTTCTCCTTTTCAAATTGTCATGAAATGCAGTTTTAAAAAACATGTCTCAAGCAAAAAAAAATCATAAAAAATTGTAATGAATAGTAAGAAAGAAACTGGTATTATGAAGTAACAAAAAAATTATTAATGTTATTAGTTTTTTCGATATCTGTCGTGACACCAGTCTTTTGAAATGACAAAAGTTTCTTCGGTATCCGATGCATTTATGTTAATTATGGATTGCACTCCCCCCCCCCCCCCTCAAGATTGATGATGGGGTAACTAACTTCATTAAATTTCATGAACCTTATTCCCTGTCTGAGAATTCTTTTTTCAACCTTTTGATATGAACCTCTGTTCCTCTGACTGCAGGTCAATGCAGGCAAAAAAAATTCGAAGCCTGGCTTAGAATGAATGTTCAAGAGTAAATGCTAGATTTGCAGTCATTTCTAAAAACCCTATTAAGTATGTATTTAACTAATTGGTTATTATAAGACTACTATTATTATTACAATGTAGGTTAAGCAGAGTTATTCTCTGACTGGAAATCAAAACAGCTTTATAAAAGGAGCAAGATTTAAAAAAAATTTATTTAATTGAAAAACATTGTTGGGAAGGCGTTGAAATTTTTGTATATCAATTAATTTAAAATCCAAACAATTTTGTAGAAAGATAATACATGGGTTCTTAGAGTTTGAAAATGTCCTTTCAGTTTCTTAAATTAGAATTTTATATTCTTTTTTGTTTGGAGGGGGGGGGGGCTATAATGCTTCAAACTCTCCAAAAGAACATCTGTTAGAGATATCACTGTCAAACAATTACACATTTTTTAAACTTATTTTTTAATCACCTGAATATAAGGAAAAATAAGCTTAGCTGTAGCTAATACTCGGAAAGACAGGCTTAGCAAAACTTTAAAGCAAATATTATCATGTTTTTTGTAGATTTTACTTCTAATTGACATTACTTTGAAAAATAATATATTTCTTTTTTATAGATCGAACGATTGCAAGAGGACTTCACCAAGGATGGTGAAAAAAGGAAAATGCTTGAAGCCAAAATTGAAGTAAGTATCTTCATTGGTTCAAATGACTTGTGAAAATAGGTACTTGTGAAAGTTTATGTAGAGAGAATGAATAAATGTAAACTGTGACTTGGTTAATTCTGATGAATAGTTATTTCCTTATTATCTGGAAGGCAAATTTTGAGACAGATTTAAGCATCTGTTTGTTCAGTTTACAAATGATAGTCTATAAGGTGTCTACAAATGATAAAAAATAGAAAATCGGTCCTGGAAACCCCAAAAGTATCATGAAATCCAATTGATTTTGATAAAATCTAGTCATACATGGGAAAGGGTAATTATTTTTCTAATCTAAATATCTCTGTGTGTCTTTAATTCCCCCTCCCCAAAACATCTGCTGTAGAATGCTATATATAAAATCTTAAATAACTCATGATAAGATCTGAGGTTTTTTTTTTCTTCTTTTTCTTCTTCTTCTTCTTTTAATGACATTGCAAAAATGCCCTTGTTTTCACCTATATCATATGCTTAAATTACAATCCAGTTACATTGAATTTTCAAGTATGCAAAAGATGTATTGTTCCAAATGATTTTTTCCTTCCTATTCTATTTATTAATTTTTTTCTTTCTATTTTTTATTGTTCTGGATTAATTAGATTATGGATGTACCATACAAGAATCTCCAAGGGTTGTTTTCTTTTAATGTGACAAAATTTTATTGACGTACAAAAGATGACTTGCCCTAAAAGGACAGATTAAAAAGTTTTGCAAAATTTTCAAAAACTCAAAATTTTGAAAAATATGTTGAAAATTTCAATAATTGATGAAAACTTGCAAAATCATTACAAAAATCATATTTGATAAGGTTTCTACTGGGGTGAAAATTCCCAGGTAGCATATTGTTTCTCCAATGGAATTAAATTTTATCCCCTTTAACCCTACACGTGTTTTTTGTGTGTATAAACTAATTAAAGGATATACACATAGACATACTTTAATTACTGCAGATATACCCAGGTGGGGTTCTTATTTCAGAATTTATTACAAAAACAATATTTTTAATGATATTACTAACCTTCATAGTAAATCTTAATTTGTTAGAAATTCTCATAAGAATCTGCAAAACCATTTAACTATAAAGTGGTGGTTTTCCCCCCCCTAATGTAATCTAATATATTTGCAGTTTTCTATCATATAAATTGCAAAAAATTTCAATTATTACATGTTTTGAAGTTGTTTGTCTTCATTTCCATTGACTTCACTTTTTTAACTTTATGGGGTTTGTTAAAATAAATTTTTCTGTTGCAGGAACGAACTAAAGAATTAGAAAACCATAGAGAGAGTATAGATAATCAAAACAAAGCATTTTATGAAATGAAAAAAAAGAAAGACAATCTTCAGAATGATAGAAAGTAAGTTCATCTGAAATTTAATACTTAAAATGTGAATACCTTGTAATAGCTTTTGCAACATTTTCTTTGATTCAGTTTTCTTGTGGATTTTTTTTTCCCCCTTTCCAATTTTGCAGCTGGTATTTCTGTTTGGTGCATAATAATTTCATTAGATAGTCATTTTTGTCGGCTTTGCGGGCTGCATATTCTCCTTAACTTTTATTATTAGACTTAAAGGTTTACCTAATAATGTTGGTTTTAACAGTAAAGTTTACATTCGATTTATGTGATTTTATTTACTGTTTTCTTTATTTTAATGTATTTAAACACAAAATTATGAAAATTTCTCCTTGTGTAGTGAGTTGTGGAGACAAGAAAATGCTATGCAACAAAATCTTGCAATGCTAAAAGAGGAGTTATCCAAAAAAGATCAAGGATTAAGATCTATGACAGGAAAGGTAAGATAATCATTAAAACTAAATCTTGATTTACAGCTTAAGTGTTGATTTTACTTTTTAATTTATAAAATAATTCCATATATAAATAAGATATGCATTTGATATGTTTGACGGATTTTTCAGGCAACTTTAAATGGACGTGACAGTGTAAAAAAAGTGTTGCAAACATTCAGGGATAAAGGTGGAAGCCATGAACAGATAGCCAATTCTTATTATGGCATGCTTATTGAGAACTTTGATTGTGATAAAACTATATACACTGCTGTTGAAGTTACATCAGGAAACAAGTAAGTGTATTTAATATCTTGTAAAAAATTCTGAATAATTTTACCTTTATTTTGTTATTATAAAACCAAATTATACTTTATTAGGTTCTAAAGTAAAATAAGAGTTAAGTGATGTTCTTGTAACTGTTATTTTAGCAAACTTTTGATTTTCTTAAATTTTAATTTCTATCTATGCATGTCAGGTTAGAGTTTATCAAAATAGATTGAGAAGTGTGTTACATGCTTTAATATTAAATCTTCATCAATTTAACAATAAAACTTTAAAAGTAAGAAAAATTCTAGCTTAATGTATGAATAAATGTCATAATTTGTTAAAATCAATACTTCATTAAAAAAGTTAAAATACATTTCCTTGGAACTTTGCTTAGAATTCTGTAGATTCTTTATAGTGCAGGTTGGCAATGTGAAAATTTGAGCATTGTCTGGAAACTTTAACAAACTGATAAAATGAAGATTTTTTTTTTTTTAAATTATTTTTTTATTGAGGAATAGATATTTCTTGAGTGTGTGTTACCAGTTTTTCTAAAATTCAAACCATTACATTGACCACCATGATTGGCCCATTGAAATATCAATTTTTTGTCTCTAATAAGAATAAGCATTTAGAAAATTTCCCAGTTAGATGGTTTTACTAGTGATAGCATTAACATACTTTTATGTGTATTTTACCAATTTTTAAAAAAATATTCATTTGGCCCACAAAGACCTTAATTTTTTCCTTTTGTTGAAATCTTCCACCCCCCCCCCAAAAAAAAAAAAAAATAAATAAATAAATAAAGCTAATACCCATGTACAAATGAGCTTATTCTCTCATTTGATATTTTAATATGTAAGTGTAGGGAAAAACAGAATATGTCAAGGAAAACTTTGAAACATATAGTGACTTGAGAGGTTGGTATCTTTCCTCTTGACCTGAGATGAGCTTGGAGTAGGAGAATATTCTAGTTAAACTGCATTCTTTTTTCTCAGATTCTGAAAACAGACCTAGAAAGAAGTAACTGAAATCCTCATATATATTATTTCTTGATCTTCCTTCTCAATATTGGTTACTTATATTTAGATGTTGTAGTGCACTCCAGTGGAACAAAAATGTTAAAATTCATCTAGTCATATAATATAGTAAATTTAAAAAAAAAATTGTAAACCTTAGAAAATCACTGTAATCAAATGCAGTGGAATCATGATCTATCGTTTTTCAAGGGACAACTGAACTGAACTATAGATGCAAAAATATAACAAAGTAATATGATTGTCGGGACTCAGTGAAATAAATGACACATACTGGAAAGTGGTGTTTCAGGGGAACACAGTTTTCCAGTATTTGTCGTTTATTTTAGATCTTATAGATCGAGATTCCACTGTATATGCTCTGACTATTCAATCTTTTTATAAAACATAATAAATCAAACAAAAAGTTAAAATGTATTCTGTTCTGTTCTATCAAGTAACAATAAATTATATTGTTCTTAAATTTTTCTTTAATTTTATTTTTAAATTAAATTTTTGATATTCTATATTTTAATTTTGGTCGTGATTTTTAAATTTATTCCTTTGATTTTTGTAGTCACCCTGTACTGTTCTCTTCTGCTCCTTTTTTTTTCTTTTGTAGAATAGCATTTGCTAGTCTGCTAAATTACTGATATTCATTTTTTTTTCTTTCTCTATGATAGATTATTTTACCATATTGTTGAGACAGATAAAATTGGTACTAAAATTTTGCAAGAAATGAATCGACAACAGCTTCCTGGGGAGGTGACCTTTATGCCTTTAAACAGACTTGTCTATAAAGATGTGCAATATCCTAATACGAATGTAAGTAAATATTAGCATTAAAATTTTCTCAATTAATTACTCTAATCATCCTGCCAAAGTTTTAAAAATTGTGCTGCATTTATTTAGTATTTAGGAAAAAATCTGAATCTCCCTATTTGTTGCTCTTTTAGTTTTGTATCATCATACTATTCACCAATGTCTTGACTGAAATTTTTCTAAGCAGAATTTTTTAAATCTACAGTTATTTTTTTATTGCTGATTTTTATCTAAAGAAAGATTTGCTTTTTTTTCAACAATTTAGTATTTTTAAGTTTTAACTTCTGTGTTTAATGTTATTTTCACTTGGTAACTCAAACACTAAGAGGTAGGGTTTTCATTTTATTGTATAAATATGTAAAAAAATTAACTGATTGTTATAAGCAAGGACTTTAAAAACTGTTGATATCAGCTACTGAACAAAAATGCTAGGGTGGGTACTAAGTATCAAAGGAAGTTCTTTTGTAGCCTAAGACATGGTATCCATTTTATAAATATTATTTAATACTTAAAAGAACCAAGTTTTTCATTCCAATTCTCACCATAAAGATCAAAGAATGTTCATTCTATTAATTATTTAATTATTCACTCCATAGTGTCATGCATAAAAGGGCAATTCAAACATTGGTTGAAGGTACGCATAACATTTTAAAGGAATAAATGGGCAGCTGTGGTCCTCAAAGGGCTAGTGTTAAAGTTTTTATGTGCTCCTTGCCTTCTTATCGGGAATCTGTTTTCTTTGTGTTATGTACACAAGCAAAAATTGTAGGTTTTGTTTAAATTTATCATTTAGAGATGCTAGTGAGGGATTTTTTAGAATGGGTAGATGTTTTAAATGTGAACTTTAGTCACAACTGTAAATGAGGATACCATTTGAATTAATTTGATGATGGACATAGCACAAGTGCAAGTAGATCATATACTGCAAACAGTAATTTAACTGTCAACTTTTGGGGCCATGTTTTATATATGTATATATATCTGTGTGTGTGTGTGTATGTATATATATATATATATATATATATATATATATATATATGTATATATATATATATATATATATATATATAAAAATATGAGAGTGGTGGTTAATAGTGGTTAAAAGCGTCAAGCTGCCACACCAAATGTCCAGGTTTCAACCCTACAACTGGGCAAGGTCGACTCATGCCTTTCATCCCTTGAGTTGGTCTATAAAATGAGGACCAAGCATGCTTGGGAACTAACTCTGGGGGTCTTGCATCAAGTTGACCACCTGACTGAGACATATGCTCTATGGCACCCCAAGCCCACGGTCATGAAGCAGAGATGGGCACCACAGGCCTTGGTCCACAGTGCTGAAAAGCAGTTCGGACTGTTTTGCCATGAGTTATATATATATATATATAGTATTTAAAATTTTTATTTGGTGAGGAAACATGGCTCATTGAAGTGGATTATTTTAAATCTATATTATTGTGTTAATCTTAATTTTTCCAGTTTTATCAGCAAATTTTTGTTGAAGCTCTATGTGTATCTTACTCTCAATTTTTCTTTAAAAATTGTGTGACATTTATTAGTAGTGGTTACATATTAATGCTATCTTGATATTTTAGAAAATAGTATTGTCTTTTCAATGGTGCTTTATATTTGTCCTAAATACTGATCTCTGCTCCTCTTTTGTAGGATGCGATTCCAATGATAAGCAAATTAAATTATGAACCAAAACATGAACGTGCAATGAAGTATATTTTTGGAAAAACCCTTATCTGTAGGAATTTAGAAGTTGCTACTCAAATTGCTCGTACATCCAATTTAGACTGCATTACTCTGGAAGGTTTGTTCAATTTCTGTCTTTTTCTCCATAAGAATTGTGTAGTTTTTAAAAGATCTATATTTTCATTCTGTATAATTTTATTATCCAATTTTATTTCCTTAATTACTACAGAGTATAAGTTCGTTTAAATCATTTTTGCTGTGATGCAAAGATATATGCTATGTATTTTAGATAATCTTTTAAAGGATAGTAAGAACTTTTTATAGTTTATTGTTATGTCATTTTGGTGTAAATATGAGTTGCATATAAAATGCAAAAATGTAATATGTAACATCACACATAGAATTATGAAACCTCTCAATTTTGAAGAACTGTGTTTTGATTGTTTAAAAAGGATAGTTTTTTAAAAGGTAACTTGGTAATTCTTTATAAATGTGTCAAAAGTAACTGGAATTTAAGTTTTTTGTAAAATATACAGAGAATATTTGTCCTTGTGTCTAATCATAATTAATTAGCCTATCATCCATAATTGCATTATCTTACCATACTTGAATTAAAATAACCTTGATTGTAGAAATATGACTCATAGATTAATATTTTTTCCCTCTGTATGCTTTTTGTTTTTATAATACAGTAAAGAAAAAATTACTATGCTAGTATATTTTTAATTGAGATGTGAGATTATTTGAGGTAGACTTAAAAAATTCCAGATTATTATGAAAATAAATTAATATCATTTATACATTTCGTCTATGTAATGAACTGCAGCCATACTTTGTATATACCAACAGTATTTTCCGTATTTGGACAAGTTAAAATTTTAGAAGGATGTAAAAACATACACGAAAAGAAAAACTCTGATTTTAAAAATTTATTATTATAAATTTTGTTGCATTAATTAAGACATTTTTTGCTGTGAATACTTTTTATTTATCATACTATGTTATGCTGTACATGGAGCAATAAAACAGTGATAAGCTAGTCATTTTTGTTAACTTTTGCACATTGTAAGTATTGAAACCTCTCATTTTTCTGGCAACTGGGCTTAATGAATTATTCTTTCTTTTATGATATAATAATAGCTTTTCTTTCTTTCTTTCCTTTTAGGAGATCAAGTGTCTCACAAGGGTGCTCTTACTGGTGGTTATTTTGATACAAGGAAGTCAAGATTAGATTTGCATAAAGCTCATATGCAGCTAGTAACTGAAATTAATGAACAGGAAAGGCAATTAGCTCTACACAGAAAAAACCTGACAAATATCCTTTCACTTGTTAAAATTTGTTGTTATTTTGTTTCATTATTTTATAACAGATATCATTTGAAATGTAGTTAGTCTAATAATTTTTTCCTTCTGATACATTCTGTAGACTCCCCCCCCCCCCCCCCCCCCATCATTTAAGGCTTTTAACTCATTGCAGTCACTGTGGTTGCAGTACTGTGCTTGTAGTGTGTTTAGAGGTAAAATATGTGTTTATTTTAGTACTACATATTGTAAAAAGGGCTTTTCGCTTATCCCATATGCAAAATATTACAGTCCAATTCCATCAAATTGATGAAAGATGTAATTGTTCCAAGCAATTTTTTACAATGAGCCATGAAGATTGTTTTTTCCTCAAATTTTTTTATTATGTATTGATTAGATAATATGTATGTTGCATGAGAATTTATTGGTAACTGCCCTGCATTTTAATGCCTTGGTTTGTTTTACTTTTGATTGGTTTTTTTCATATAAAATGTGTTGATTCAGCTGTGACATAAACTCAGGCTGTTTCACTGAGATTTGCTGATGCTTTTTTCTTGTGCAGAAAAGTCTTAACATAAAAATGATGACTTGCACAAAGAACAGGAATAACTTTAAAAAGTTTCACAATCTCTAGATGTACTTTAAACTCATAATTTTTTAAAACATCTTATTGAAAATTTTGAATTAGTGCTAAAATTAAGATATGCAGAGTTTTTACTGAGGTATGAAATCTGTGTAGTGGTTTCTTCTATAGTGAAATTTTTAAATTTTATACACATTTATCACACATGCTTTGTATATACATGTTTATCAAACACTACAAAAGTATTTGGGTGACACTTATTCCAGAAATTATTGCAAAATAGGTATTTGGAATAATTTTACTGGTTATTTAATTTAAATTTTTTTTGTGGCATTCAGCAAAATCTTCTAGGAATATTTGATGAATTTTGTTCTGGTGCAATCTAATGCTTTTGCTTTATTTTTCTTCACATAGAATTAAATTTTTGTTAAATATCTGCTTTAAAATTGACCATTTTCCATGATTTATATGAAATTCACTTGCATGATAATTTGGATTATAAATCAATGAACAGGAAAATTTTTCAAATTAATGAACAGGAAAGGTAATTAGCTCTACACAGAAAAAACCTGACAAATACCCTTTCACTTGTTAACAGAATTTTGTTTCTTCATTAATTTATAACAGATATCATTTGAAATTTAGTTAGTCTAATAATTTTTTTCACATACATTTGAATTTTACATATATTTCACATATATTTCATCACATATATTTGACTTTTTCTTCAACATGAAGTGTAAATTTCTTCTGGTGTTTGGCTTCTGTGTTGTGAACAGGAATATGTTTACAATCTTAAGCTGTAATTTGATAATTATATATTCTTCAAATATTTTATTCTTCCTTGAGCAAGCATCACTAAAAATCTTTTTATAATCAACACTTACATTCATTTATTTTTAAGAGAGTTTTCAAAATATCAGGAAGCAGGGGAAACCATTGACAGGGGGTCATAACTTGAAAAAGGTTAGGAAACACTGACTTAGATGATTGTTTTGTTAAAGGACAAAAGACTACTGTACACCATAAAAGGCAATACAAGAACTTTTTTATCATCATCATTATTGTTATGCTTCTTTAAAAAATTGTTAATGGGTGTTTGTCTGCAATATCCATTATATGAAAGAAGGGAACACTCTCTCAATAGTAGATATTTTTGCTAATTTTATCATGTGGTATTTGAGCTTAGTAATTATAACATAAATTTATATAAATTAAAAATTTTACAAACCTTTTTTATGCAATCAATTAAAAAAATTGGAAATGATTAACTTTTTATGTGGTCATACACAGTTATTTGGTAAACTTATGTAAAATTTTTATTTGATTGTTGTTTCTTGAATTTTCTGTGTCTGCATTAATTTCTCTTTTACAAGCTTTGATCAGTGATAAATTTTCCTTGACTGCTTTGAACATATTGAAGGGCAAATAAATCAGATTGTCAGTGATATGCAAAAAGCTGAAACAAAGAACAGCAAAAATAAGTAAGTTACTGTAGTTTTTTACTTATTTTTGTTTAATTACTTACTCTATTATCTTTATTAAGTTTCTGTTTTTTTAACATGTGTTGTTCTTTAAATTAGTGGTTATTACAATATAAAGTAGTTATTTAATGTTTTCAGAACAGAAAACGAAAACATTATCAACAGATTTTTCTTTCATTTTATATATGTACTAAAACTTAATTTTTTTGTAATTACATCTCTGTGAATTATTTTAGACAGATGCCTAGAAGTGGGTATTTTCTTCACTACCGTGGATTATTTTATAATTTGATTTCTGTTTTTAAAACAAATTCTTAATAAGCACTTTTCAAGAAAGTACTTGCTATGCATTATCCAGCTCTTTTTTCAGGTTTATGTTTGCTAATACCTAATGTGATAATTAATTTCATTTTCCCTTATTGATTTTGAACTTAATTTGTTTGCTATCATTTCTTCAAATGAAAAAACCTTTACAAGGTTGTCTTATTAATTTTGTTTGTGTCAGTTTTCAGTACATTCATTTTTTTGTTGAACTAACTTGGAACATTTTCTCTAAATTTATACCTGTTGTTTATTTCTGAAAGCATTGTCTATTTTATGCTTTCACTTCTGAACTGATATATTGCTGAAGAAATATGTTTCATGAATTTTAAAATAGCAAAGTGAGCCTATTATCATACCAGTTCAGCCAAGCAATATCAAGCAGCTTTTTTAAAGAACAGTTCTAATGTATTTTTATTTGGTAATTAGCATTATGTAATAAAATTTTTATCAAATGCAAGAGGTTTGCTTGATGTACTCAATGGTGGATTAATTTTTGTGCTTTAGTGCATTTTTTAATCGTTAGAAATTTATTAACTTAAATAATAATGACTGTAAGTATCTTGTAATGTGAATGGATCATGTGTTTTTCAATATATTGTTTAGGAATATTCTTTAGGATGTTGTTGGCTGAAAGATAAACTTTCTAATGGCTCTTTTAGCTTTTGTTGGAAACTGCCTGAAAGGAAAAGTCCTCCCTCTGCATTTTTAGGGGTCATTTTAACTGTATTGTATTCAAGGTACCACCAAAGAGTACTAATCTGTTTTCAATCTGTATCTTTCAAGATACCCCCTTAAACCAAAGCACAATCTTGTTCAACTTTTTCTTAAATCTCGCCTCCTTTTCCTTTCCCTCCGTCCTCAGCAAGAAGTGGCAATCATCATAAGAGAGGCCTATATTTCTGATCATATCCATAGTGACAAAAGAACTGCAATACTAAAGCTTTATCAAAGAGGGATGGATAGCAAAAAACTTTTTAAATGTTATTTAAGAATGGACTTTTGGCACCAGTTTTAAATAGATTCCCAATTTTCCAAGGGCTAAGTTTATTGTGTTTAGAAATTTTAAAATCATGCTATTTCACTTCTTTGTGCTTCTAGTATCTTATTTCTTACTCAGACTAACATCACTATGTGTATACATTTAACTCTCAACAGTTATCCCTTCAATTGAAGAAAATATTTAATTTTTTACAAGGTACTTAATTATGTTTACTAAACTTAAAACTTGCAGACTAATTTCTACTGTGAATTGAAAACCATAATTTTTCAAAATTAAAATTGAAATGCACATTAAACAGCAATGTTTTTATGTTGGATAATGTATAGTGATTGCATAAAGTCAGGTATATGAAATGTATTCTGTATCTGTTAATCATATTGTATAATTAGTTTTCATATTCTAATTTATCATAACTTTGTAAATTAAGATATGTCATTGTTTAGGTGGTGTTATTTAGAGTGATTTCTGCATTGAATGTTTTATAGTTGGAGCATTATTAATACAGGTGGTTAGTGACTTACGAAATTGCTTCATGTCCGTGGGGCATTCTGAAGTCTATTCCTTTGTTGATTTTTTTTCCCCATTAGGAATGTGATTACATAATTTTAATATGTTTTAGTCCACCTTTTTCTTGCTAATTTTTAAAATATAAAGGTGAAATAAACACCACAGGCTACATTTTCTATGAAATTATGTTTGCTGCTTGAGATTTAAAGTAGAGTTCATTGTCTTGATATATTGTAGCTCATGCTTATGTCTGCGGTTTAGGCACTTGATCTTTTTGCAGTATTTGTAACATAGTAAAATACCATACTCAAATTTTTGAACAAATTGGTTACTGAAAATAACCAGTTTCAGGATACTATGGAATGTCAATGTAACCAATACAAAGTGTCATGTATTTAATTTTTTTTATTTTTTATTCTTTGGTTTATCCAAAAGCTTTTTGAATGCCCTACATGTGTGTTAAATTTTGTTGATTAAATGTAGATTTCTTGTAGTCACCTTGATCATTTACAGTGTATATTGTTAAATGTATCTTTGTCTGTGATTAACTATAAGTAATTCTCTTTCTTACTATAATGCTAGCTGTATTTTCTCAGTAAGACTGGTACTTCAAGATGTGTGAGATTTAATTTCAAGCTCTTAAATGCCAGTATTGCTGCACTGTCTGCTTTTCATGAAGAACTAACAACTTTGAAGATCTGAAAAATATCTTTTATCTGCTTATAACCTAATTTTGTAGCAACCTGCTTTATTCCTTATTTAGAAATTAATTTAGCAATTTAAGCAGGGTGTCTACTAGATAAGAAACGGTAAAAAAATAAGTGTTAAAATCAAATTTCCATTTGTGTTATTAAATTTGTTCAAATTCTTCTAAAGATCTATAATATTTTAATGTTAATTTCATATGATCAAAACGTAAAAAGCACTTTTCTGCTATTCTCTCTTCAAATTTAACAACATCAATGATTCTTAATATTTGCTAATTAGTTTTGTGCTAAAGAAATTTCTCAATTGTTTTAGTTAGTTATTAGCCATTTCAACTTGATAGATATTTAGTGTAATATTAATAAAACCAATTTTATTTTTAAAATCATTAAAAATTGCAGTTTTATTTTAAATCGCTAAACAGGTGTCTCCAGTTGTTAAACTGACTTAATACAGAGACTTTATGAAGAATAGAATGAATTCTTTCCCTATTTAGAATTTCTCTTGTTTCTCAGATATTGTTTGAATGCTCGGATTCTATTCTAAAAATCTAGCGGACATTCTGCTTGTTAGTACTACAACAGAAGTTATTTAAAACTTAAAAGATTTTTCCTATTCTATATTCTTTTTATAATTAAAAAGAACAAATATAAAAAAAAAATAGTATGATGCATCTCACATTCATTGTTTTATGCCTTTTCTTTTATCTTTATTTTTCTTGAAATCTTCATTCCAAAAATTCACGGGAACATCTAGTAGTTATAAATAAATATTTTCTTACGACATTTAAATGTAATCTATGTATATTTTATCCCTGAACTGAAAAATTATTCATAATAAGTTTTTTGAAAACACATTTTTATATTGTTAAATCATGCAAAATGTAGAAAGATATACAGAATAATAAAAAGCCTAGACAATTTTATCTGAAAATTTTAATATTAGTAAGCCATTATTTGGCTGTGTGTGACCTAAAGTTAAGATGAAAATTTCATAAGTAAAAGAATGGTTTTAGTGTTCTGGCGTTCCTGATAGCTTTATAAGAACTGTTAATTTAAATAATTTTTTTCATTTATGAGAAAGTGTGAAAAGGATTTATATGCATGTGTTTCAAATGGGTAATTTTAGTTGTATTTTTTTTTATGTACTTAACAAGGAATTTTATCTTTTAGAAAAGGCAGTACAAAGGAAGGTAGAAATTTAATAAACATTTAAGTTCACATTTATGCATAGTTGAAAATTAAAATTTTGTCTTACTCTTTTAATAAAAACTAATTTCTCTCTTCAAAGAGCTATAATTTTTACATGACATTGATTAGGCATTATTCAAACATTTAGTCACAAACTGTAAGTAACTGTAAAGGAATGCTCATTTCCCCCCCCCCCCCCCCAATTCTTCATGGTTCTTACAACAATAAACATAGTAAATTAGCGTTAAATTTCTCATCTCGCATAAAATTTTATCTTAAAAAATGTTTCTTTATAACCCTGACAATTTTATTTCATATTTCAGTTTGAATTTTATGTATTCAGTTTGCTGCAGATAGTATTATTGATGAATCATGTCTCATAATACACTGAATAAAAACATTATTTCTACAGCACTACTTATTTCATTATACAACTTGCTCTACATTCCTCTTAAATGCTTTGCTGTTCTTATAATAAAAATATTCTTGTATGGGTATGAACTCTTCATATTTCTTTAAAATTGTTGAATTTTTGTATGTTCATAAGCTTGCATGCTCGTAAGTTGAGAACCGCCTGTATTAAGAATATATATGAAATGCTGCTAATATATTGCATTCTTTTTTTTTCATTTATTTTGTACATTGAACTTTATTATTGTTAGTTGTAAGACACTGTTATTAGATTTATCTTATGTTTTCAAACAGTTTTGCAGTTATTATCCTCAGGGAACTATGTAAATCCTAACTTGCTTATACATATAGATAAACTAAAATTCTAGAATGTAGAAATAGGATTTTATTAAGTTATTTAATATCACAAGTTCTGTATTTTTGATTAATTTTATTTGTAATTTCAATATTTTAAACTGAAAACAATGTTTTGTTAATTTTCGGAATTGTTAATTTGTTAATGGTATTTAACTTGGTGGGTAATTACTTGTACTATGTTAAATCTGTCATAATGTAACCAGATTTCTTCCCAGGATAATGATTGGCTTCCTGTTTGAATATTGAAAAATAATTGTAATTAGGCTTTAAAAATTTATGGAAAAACATTATTCAGCATTAATATCTAGTGTTAATGAAAAATTTACAGGGATGTATTTGACAAATTGAAGGCTGATATACGTTTGATGAAGGAGGAAGTAGCTGCATTGGAACGATCCCATAATCCTAAGGTATCTAAATGCTTTCTCATTAGAATTTTTCTCTTCAATATCTTGTGTTAAAGTAGTAGTACAGGCGGTTCTCCTCTAATGTGCATTCATTTAGCACAATTTTGCTTTAAGCAATTAGCTTTTTAACACCAACTCTCTTTTAACGCGGCTGCAGTATCGCTCTAATGTGGTTTGGGGACGTGCAGCCAATCAGTTCAATCAGGTAAATAATATTGATGTATTGATGTTCAATTTAACCTTTTAAATATATTTGAAGAACAAACTGTAATAAATTGAGTCAGTGTTTCTCAAACTTTTTCTTTTTAATTTCCTATTTAATACTATTACCTTAATGTTTAACTTCTTTCAGCAAAAAGTGTTTTTGTTTTTATTATTAAAAAGTGGAAATAACTTGTTGACAGTTACATGTATCCATGTTTTCTTATGCAGTATATGAACTGAGCAGTTGCAGATAACTTGGTTTTATGTTCTTTTTGTTTTGTATGATATATTTCTTTTCACATACAGTTTGAGAAATGTTGGTTTTGATTTTGTGATTATGTGATTATTTTGTTGAATATTATACGTTTTTATCTGCAGTATATATTTTATCAGCTTACTATTTTGCATTTATAATAATTGTTATAATTTATTTTAATTTTTCCCATATTTTGAGTATTTTATAACAATGTGATGAACTATTATGCTATTTTGACCAGAATTATTTTCCCTCCTCAACCACATTGGTTTGACTGGGAGAAATAGCAACTCTTTTAATACTGCTATTCTGTTCAGTAGTTTCTTAAATGATAAGGTTGAAATACAACTCTGTACAATACTTGGAAGTCAACCAAGATAATTTTACTGTGATAACTTCTAAAAGTAATTTTAATCTACAATGCCAAACCAAAATGCTTTGCCTAAATAGTTTATTTTATTCAATAAATTTTATGTAATGTGTATTTCAGAGCTAGCTTTAAATTATTAAAACTAATTTTTTAACATTAATTTTGTCTTCTGAATATTTCCATGTTGGTTTGAGCAATGGAATTTGTAATTAAATTAATTAATTTTATGAATTATCATAAATGGTGCTCATTTAACAGGGGGTCCTTTGTTCCCCCAAAAGTTACAACATTGGAAAATAGCCTTGAGAGTCCAAAAAAATGCTGTAAAATTAAAGATGAAAATATTTAGTAAGTTACCAAAAAACACAGTCATGCCTGGGAAAAAGGCTGTGAAAATTCCTTTGTATGAAACCTAAATACTTCTGGGTTTTCTTTTCATTTGTAAGGTATTATTTTTGGAATTCAGAAGTGCTTGAGAGCTGAGTGTTTTGTGTCATAAAGAGCAAAAATTACTCTCTTTTCACCTATTCATATGCTTATAATTAAAATCTGATTCTGTACATGTTTTCCAATAATACAAGAAGTATATTATCTAGAGGATTTCTTTTATTGATTTTTGAGGATTCTCGTTTTTGTTCGTTACGTATGAATGAATATATGGTTATTCCCGAATTTTATAGGGTTTTTTGTTTGTTTTTCCTTCAAGTGAAGGAAACACTAACATACTAACATCTATTTTCACTTGTTTATTAATATTTTGGTGTTGATTTAAATTACAAGTTTTAAATTCGTCTTGTTAAAAACCTACCATAAATGAAGGGAAAATTCAAATGTGTTGTAAGATCACGGTTAGTTTTTACTGGGGTACAAATTCCTCTGCAGTGGATTTTTCTCTAGTGGGATTCCAGAATTTTGCACTCATTTTATGCACATGCGCATGAGTATATATGCTTCAAACACTGCATATAAATTAATTGGCACACTTATTCTTAATAGGTGTGTTTTTTTATTGCTCTTCATTGTGATAAATCTAATTTGTTTAAAATTTACCACAGTTATCAGCAATATATGACCTTTAAAATATTGAGGTATTTTTTCCTTATATCATCTAATAATTCTGCTTTTCTTTACTTAAATGCAAAAAAAAAAAAAAAAGAATCCCATTTGCATAAATCTTTGAAAAATCACATTCATTGTATATTGTCAAAAATGTTAAGTGCTTCAGAGTAGTACTCCTTTATGCAACTGTTATTGCAAAGAGCATTCTGTCCATTTTGATTTTCATGCTAAAATTTAAATAGGCTTCATAATTATTTCAAGTAACAGTTTTGAAATGTATTAAAACAATTGGAGTTTTACAATGATATTAACTTATTTAATGGTGTGTGGACATGGCTTGAAGTTTTCCTTCCCCTTATTCCTTTTGCCTGGTTAAAGCCTTGTAAGTTAGTGTCTGTTATATTACTGATATTTATTCTTGCTGTGTATCTATGATTGACTGACTCAGAGTGGCTGAGTAGCTATGGTGGTAGTCTTTGAAGATGGCCATAGAACCCCAAACCACACCTGTATAATATAACTGAATGATGAAGAGGATCAGAAATTTCTTAGGAAATTCTATATTGTGTTCTTTTGCATTAAGTTTTCTGTAGTGTTTATTCTAGGGTTTCAAAACAAATATACTGCACTTTTTCTCCCTCAAAATTATTTTTAAAGTGTCTTTAGAAAGAATTTTTAGTTGTATTCTTTTTTTAAGTTGTATTTCATTGTTTATAGTTGTTATTTCGGAACAGATGTGTCAGATGCACCCCCCTTGGAGATAAGTTGGTGCCAACTTATCCCGTTTCCACAAACATGTTAGGCTTAAAGTGCGAAATGTAAACAAAAACATCAATAGCAACCAAGAAATAAAAAATAAGTTGAAAACAAACTTATTGCTGACTCTACTAAACTTCCAAAAACATTACAGAAATCCCCAGTGGCTGATAGGCATAAATGCCAATTCTCCATACAAAAACCTATTCACCTGTTTCCCATAAAATACATCCTAAACAACAACCTCAACTCAATCATGTCATTCATTTTGCCACAAACTACACTCTACAAGATACAGAACAGCATTTACCTTGGAAGGTAAGAAATTGATGAATCTAATTTCCTGAAAAGAAAATATCATTAACTTACGTAGACGTATTACAAATGTATTCCAAACCGCCACATTTTAAATCAACCACAACGTTTTCAAAAACTCAAATGTAGAAATGCATAAAACAACCAACATGTAAGTCCATCAAACCACATCTAAATTAACCATTTAAATCAACAGTTAATTTCAAATAACCCCTAAAAACCTCATTTAGCCAATAAATTTGCTAGATTACAAAATAGCAATGACGCATGCGTGAGAAAAAAAAAGCACAGCAGAAATAGCCCGAAAAAAAATGCAAAACATTGTTCAACGCTTTTAACAGAAATTTTAAATTCCTCCCACTTTATATCCCTAACAACCCCAACAGTATACCTATGTCTCGAAAATCTACATCTAATACTATCCAAAATACGTTATTGATATTTCCCAACAACATGGCCGCTATAATAAACCGCGTAATAAACAAGCAATGGCCACAAACCCGCACGACTAAATAACCATTCAAACTAGGTTGCCACAAAAAACAAAATCCCGACAAATCTCATGGTTATCACACCATACACAAAATCGCCAAACTTGGCAGGGGGGTGTGTCTGACACATCTGTACTGTTATTTCTCTTCTGTACATGTCAAACCATCTACTAAATTTTAAAACATCTAGTTTTAAGTAAAGATATGTTATCTATCTATCTATCTATATATATATATATATATATATATATATATATATATATATATATATATATATATATATATATATATATATATATATATACACACACACACACACACATATACACAGTGGCTCACACTTACGGTTTTCAATGAAATAGGGGTTTATCCATTAATTAAAATGAATATTTCAGAATGGGTATTTAGTAATAAGATCTATAATCTATTCTTAACAAAACTACATGACATATTTTAAAAACATAGTAAAACTTTATTTTTAAGAAACCATTAAAAAAAAGTAACAAAAACTTTATCTCACAAAAGTCATCGTACACTGAAATATTTTCGGATAAATTCATAATTAAAATTATCGTCTGGCTCTTTATTTTTATTTTTGAATTGTGGTGGCATTTAAAATATCGTTTGGCTTTAATTTTTGCTTGCCTACTCCGTAGTATTCTATTTATTATTTAAAAATGGTTTGCAGTCATAAAGAAACAACAAACAGCATTCGAAAATTAATTATTTTTCATCATAGTAGTGGTAAATCAGTTCAGAATATTGCTAAATTACTTAATTTATCCCATTCTACTGTGCAGTATGTGATAAGACACTTTAAAGAAGAAAATCGGATCGAGAACAAGGTAAGAAAAGGTCGTTTGGCAAAGTTAACAAAACGTGATCAGAGATTTATAATTAGAAAAATTGTGAAAAATCCACGTTTGAGTGCTGTAAAAGTTTCTGCAGAATTTAATGAAACATTTTCTACTTTGATTTTACCTGAAACTGTTCGACGAGTTCTCAGAGCAGGTGGATTACATGGGCATTCTGCCCGTAGAAAATTTTTTGTGAGAAAAACAGAACCTTTGCACTAACAATGATACATAAGCCCCAAATGTATTGTAATAATGTCTTATTTGCCGATGAAAGCAAGTTTAACATTTTTGGTTTCGATGGGCATATAATTGTATGGAGAAGAAAAAATGAGGAAATTAATCCCAAGAACTTAGTAGGTTAAGCATAGCGGTGGAGGTGTGCTTGTGTGGGGGTGCATGTCAGCATCAGGACTAGGTAATTTGGTATTTATTGATGGCATAATAAATCATGCTGTTTATATAAATATTTTAAGAGACAATTTAAAATTATCAGCCCAAAATTTGGGTATTGGAAACAACTTTGTTTTTTTTTAATGAAGATAACGATCCTAAGCACATGGCTCTAAACGTTCACCTCTGGTGTCTCTATAATTGTCTACAAGTTTTGAAAACACCACCTCAATTGCCAGATTTAAACCCAATAGAACATATTTGGAGAGAACTGGAGGTTCGAGTACGAAAACGACATTCACATGAAAAGCGAACTAAAAACAACTATGATGGAAGAATGGATGAACATTGATGCAGAAATTACAAAAGGACTAGTGCAATCTATTCCCAGGCGTTTAAAAGCTGTTGTGGATGCTAAAGGATATCCTACTAAATATTAATTAACGAAAAATTAGAATATTTACTAATATGTAGATTTTTTACAAGTGTACAATGACTTTTGTGAGATAAAGTTTTTGTTACTTTTTGATTACTGGTTTCTTAAAAATAAAGTTTTACTATATTTTAAAAATATTTCATGTAGTTTTGTTAAGAATAGATTATAGATCTTATTATTAAATACCCATTCTGAAATATTAATTTTAATTAATGGATAGATCCCTATTTCATTGAAAATCGTAAGTGTACGAACACTTTTGGGAGCCACTGTATATATATATAAAAAATTCTAGAGCAGTGCTGCAAACCTTTTTTGTGTCTATCAGCCTGAGAATTGTTCCTCATTTCCCCCATATGCTTAAGTTTATCATATTTTTAGACCAAAGCTTACAGCAGTATGTTAGCAAAATAACATAGGCAAGGACACACAATGTAATTTAAGGGATGACTACATGTTTTGAACTTATTACTAGTTTATCATCAGGGTGAGGAGCATTAGGTGGATTATGATTATGAACATCTGCTTGACGATAAATTGTTAGTTTGAAACATGTAGCCACATATTAAACTTTGGATTTTAAATAGTTTGGTGTTCCTGTCTGCCTTTTCCACTGGTTTCCCTTGGGTTATAATACAACATAGGAGTTCATGCTATTTTATTAATCAAACTTTAAATAACACATGCAAAATAAAATTCACAGTAGATTAAAATTGTGAACAAACCACATGCCTGAATGCATCCCCTTGGTGATCCTAACTGCACTAAAGGACTTAACTAACCAAATCCGAGTAAAGTAGTTAGCACATGACACATGATAGATTTAAAAAGAGGGGTCAAAATTGCTAATTTTGGGGAGAAGATGTTGGAAAAGTCATTCACATGAATTGGGAATCATTACTTATTTTGTATATTATTATTATTAATGGGCGGTGAAAATTATTTCATATTTCTTAAACACCTGTGTTTGTCTGAGAATTTGTTTTTCTCAAGCTGGAAAATACATTTAGTCATAATATAAAGACAATAAAAGTGCATGATGTTTGTTTGTCTGTCACCATAACTGAAGCTCATTTTTACAATCTAAAGAGTGAGTTTTTCGATTCGAAATGGTTGATCATTCATTTATACAGAACTATTGCTTTTGTACAATTAATGCCATCAGGGGCAAATTTATCTACATTTATTGTGCAGTTTTTAAATAGTTATTGTTTGTAACTGTGGTGGAAAATTTTTGTACCTGAAAATTTTCAACTGCAAATCTAAAAGCTGTTTGTTCTCTTTCCATCTTATCTCATCTTAGAAAGCATGTATCTGTATCTGTAGTATCTTATAAAATGGAAACTGCTGATAAAATATATCAAGTATGTTTTATTTTTCGACTATAGATATTGCGTATACATTTCTTGGGTTTTATCATTTATAAATCTAATTGTAAACTACACTTAAAAGTTTTTGCCTAAGGATTTTTTTTATTTGTGTGTGTGAGTGTGGGTGTGTTTCTCAATAGTGTGTTAGTGATTGAGCAGATTATTGCATATGGGAAAAATTCAATAAAAATTATATGTGCTTCACTGGAGGAAGTTCATATCTATCAAAGTATCATGATTCTAGTGTATATAACAAGTCATTTAAAAAAATTCTTAATTATGAAGCTAAATAAATAATGAAAGAAAATAAAATGTTTTTTTCACTTTAGCTAGAACTTTTCTTATTCTCCTAAAAACAGGAAATGTTCCAAATTTTACCAATTTCACATACTTTATATATATATATATATATATATATATATATATATATATATATATATATATATATATATATATATATATATATATTGAATTTTGAATAACACCATACTTCCACAAATATACAAATATTTGTGAAATTTTGTTGTTAATCACTTGACTTATTCATTATTTTACAAGTAAGAATCTAAAAAAATGTCCATTTTTGTATTGCATTTTAAACTGAAATTCTAATTTATCTTAAAATATTAAGTAATTATAAACATATTTCATAAAAATAGATTTCTTTTAAAGTTAGCCTCTTTTTTTAAAAATTTTATTATTATTTATTTATTTATTTATTTTTTATTTTTTTTCGCTCTTCCCCTCGTCTGTCTTGCTGTCGGCATAGAAGTATGCTTTATGTTAAACTTGCTGGAATCTTGCTATTTGTTTTCATCTATTATGAATAGAGAAGTTATAACAAAATAAGGTGTAAGATTTAAGGGTTTTAAGTTAAATGAGTTCAAGATTCAGTCAGGTTATTATCAAAATTTTTTTTACTAAATTGAATTATTTCAGAGGGATTATCAATGTTCATAATTTTTGACAGCATTGTGAGAAATGGAAATCTTTGTGGTGCAGGAGGGATATTTCCAACATTAATTTCCTTAAAAACAGAAGTTATCTCGGCATCCAGGTGATCCTCTTTGAACCTAGACATTTCATCAAATGATTCTGAATAATTTGGAAAACTGTCAGAATTATCCTCAGAAATTTCTGCAGGAATCGTAATTATCCATTTCAGGTGTGGGTGAAGAATAAAACAGATTGTTTCTATGTTTTGGAAAAAAATCACAAAAAGCACCAAACTCAATAAAATGAATTTAAAATTCTAGTAATAATATAATCTTTGAAAAGTTTAAAAGCACCAATTAATAAATCACTGGAAGAATTTAAAAGGGGAGGAGGCAGAAAAAAGAACAATTTCAGTCACACGACTGGAAGAGCCAATAGAAAGTGCAAATGATTTGCAAACAGTGGACAACCACCCTTATTTATTGAGAAAAAAATTTAACTAAAGCATATTTATCAGCACACTCTATTATATTTGCAACACAAAATACAAGATGTGTGATTAGAGATGCCTGTGTTTTGTACAGACATACCAACTTACACACAATAAGTCCTCTACCTAACACAATTAATTCGTTCCAGAACATTCCGTGTTAGGTGAAATTTACCATCATTAACATCACCACATTTGTGCTCTAAATATTCAGAAATACTTAACCCTTTTGCCACGGCAGTTCTGATCACGTGCTTTCCTCTGAGGCCGGCGAAGTTTTAAGTGTTAAGCCTAAATTTACAAAAATTCCAAAATAGTAACATTTACAATCAAATCTATTTATTTAAGCTATATATGGATTACTTACACATTCTTTTATTATTTCTCCACTAAAAAACTTTTGTTATACAGTTAAAATATTTTTCACTGGGACATACTGTCGAAATCCTAGTCTCCCTTTCCACAGTAAGAGACTTTCATCAACTGATATATTCCTATCAGGAATATATCAAGAACTCTGAAAGTTTTGAATGATTAAATCTAAAAAAGGTTTAATTTTTCAATCTTTTTGGCATCAGAAGTAAAATGCAAGTATCGAAGAATTTTGATGCACTGGTCCCGACTCATAACCTTACTGAAAAAAGGTGTTGCAATCATGGGATTCGTTGAGTAGTACATCTTAATTTTCGGTTTTTTCATGATACCTATTAAAATTGTCAAAACAAATTAAACCATTTCTTCTTTAGTTACAGGCAAAAAATACTTCAAGGATGAACTCTGTTCACTTTCCGGGTTTATGTACCTCTCATATGCATTAATTTGGTTAGTATAATATAATACGCATTAATTTAGTCATTAAATCCATTACAGTTTCATCCAAAAAAAAAAATTGAAAAAATCCAATTCATTTGATACAGCATCATTGACTTTTATTCTGCTTGCCGATGTGAATGTCAGTTGAGTTAAATCCCTGATGTCAGAAGACCACGAAGAAGTACCATCCCGCAATATACTCAGAATAGAAATGTCCGATATATCTTCATCATCACTCTGATCTCGGTGTTCCAAATAAGCAGATTCACCCGACGAGATTTCTGTATCACTGTCACTACTTTCAAAATCAGTTTCAGACACATTTCTCATCAATTCAGAAATTTTGTCTTCTGTTAAATATTTTTTCCTTTTTGCCATATTAAATCCTCAAAGGAAAGAAATCTCACTGCAACAGGATCTGATTCTGACTCAAAACTAAACGGTGAACACATATACCCAATGCTGCAATCCCACCGCAAAAGAAAAACTAAATTGCTCATAAACAAAGACCACGTGCAAAGTTTAAATGCCCTTCCCGCTGACAGCCAGATGCAGTACATCCCTTCCTCCGTTTGTTTACATAAAACGATAGACAGCATGTGATTCATACTAGTCTTGTTTTCGAATAGAAGGTCCTAACTATGTGTACTCCAAATTTCATAGACATACAGTGCCATCTTGTGCCCCAAAAGTTAACTAATAAAACGTTCTGAACTACTGGCACGTATACGTGATGGTCGGCCAGAAACGCGGATAGCTGCTGGCACGTATACGTGCCGTTCGCCACGAAAGGGTTAACGCTTTCGCTTGTATCAGCACAAAACTTATTGGTATGTGTTTGCGTTGAAGATCTTCAATCCAAATTTATCAAGAATTTCTCCCTTGTTTCTATTAAAACAACCATTTTCTTTGAAATTTTCATCGTATTAAAGTTGAAAATTACAACCGTGTGTGTACAAATCTGCGTTACTCGAGGACTTGCTGTAGTTTTTTTATGAGATTTTAATAATATTAAGTGTGCCAGAAAATATATATATATCCTCCAATTGCAGCAATGTTGTATAGTTTAAAATTAAATAACACACCCATAAGTTTGTCAAATTGTTTATTTTCCAAAGTGAATCTCAAAAGGTTCATTATAAAACTTTATTTTATTAAAGCTATTCAAATTATGGTTTATTTATGAATGTAATGAATAATTCTACAATGTCACTTCACAGTTTGAAATCGCTATTGACTTATTAAAAAAGTAGCATACTCGAATAAAAAAACTGCCTTGTTTAGCTCATGTTCTAAATACTGGGACATGTTTCTGTGAGTGTATTCTGAGTTAATGAATTTTCTCCCCCCTTTTTTTTCTCCCTTTATTTAACCCTGTTCATTTATTAAAGTTTTATATTAATAACATTAGGAAAGAAGCTTAGCAAGCTTAGATTCTAGTCTGAAGTCAATGCAGTCTACTGAACAGTCATTAAAAAGTGAGCTTCAACAAGACTTGTTGAACCAATTATCAGTGTCAGATCAGCAAGAGGTAGATCGTCTGAATGATGATATTAGGAAACTTACCCAAGAAAATAAAGAAGCATTCAGTGAAAGAATGAGGGTATGTAATATTACAGCTTAATTTTATTTAATCACTTTTCTCTATATATTTATTTTATTAATGTGTCTTACAATTTTACACATTTTTTTGAGAAACATATCAGTGTAATTTTCTTTTGGGCCCTTGCATGAAAATCCTCACTAAGACTTAATGTTGTAGTTGGGAATAACTAAGATTATATCAAGAAAACATAACTTCGGAAGTTATACAAAAGCTACAAAATTGATACATTATGGACTCCAAATGCATACATCAAGTTTTAAAATATCTGTATAATTAAAATGATGAATTTTTCAGCCTACAAGATTCTGTCAATATTTGCATCAGATTTTTTTTCTGATGCTTATCATGTGAAGCTTGTGTTTTAAAATTCTTAATACCTCAATTTTTTAAGTGTAATTGTTAACCATGGCAATGAATTTTCTGAATTTCTTTCTGAAAAGAATAAGTATAATTACAAGATAAAAAGAAAATTTTATATACCATGTTTTAAATTTTCTGGTGAATCATATAAACTTGACAATTCTATGTATTAATAAATACTTTTTTAAAAAATTTTTGATGAATTATCCCATCAACTTTAAAGAAAATGAAGTTAATTGGAAGTAACTTGCGTTTAACTTTTCGTTCCCGTCTTGGTCAATAGATGGCTGCACCAGTCTACAAAACAAAATTAACTGAAAATGATTTCAATTCTGCTTAAAGATGGCTAAAAGTATTTAAAAAATGCATTGTCATTGTGTTCTGAGCTATTCTAAAAGTTTCAAATGTCTAGCTAGTCGGGAAGTTAGTTAAAAATCGATTGCAAGATTTGTACTGGACAAACACGCACACAAACAAGAAAGCGAGTTAATAAAAGCATGGTAATAAATTAGAGTTTGAAAGCTCAGGTCTGACAAAATATTTTCTGTGTGTTTAGACAATGAATAACATCAATTTCTCTTAACACAGGTGTAGTAAAAACTTCCTTATTAATATCATTATCTATCATATTTCTAACAATATCTTAATATGACATCTAAAATGAGCAATTGATTTATCGATTTTGTTTTGGGGGACATTACTGGAATTTTCTAAAATTATGCTTTGGTAACCAACTTTGTTTTCTTTTATAAATTAATTTAAAAAAAGAAATTAATTAAATTATATGCATATTTTTATCTGCCAGTTTTTATTCTTTCTTATTTAAAACTGACAATGTAACATGTTAAATGAATGACTTATTTTGTTAAATATTTGTTGTGCATTGAAAAAGTTTTTTTACTACATTTGTTTCATATTTTGCTTACAGTTAGAAGCTGAGAAAAATAAGCTAGAAAATCTTTTGAACAATAATTTGTACAGAAGGAAAGATGAGTTAGAAGCGGTAATTTATTTATTTATTTTTACACCTACTTGCATTTCATTTTAAAATGTTTTGAGAAAAAATAATTAATAATAGTGTTAATAATAGTGAATTAATAATAGTGTTTCTGTCTGTTAGGCTCTTCAAGAGATATCAGTTGAAGATAGGAGGAGAAAATTAGAGAACAGCAATGCTGAATTATCTGCCATCAGTATAAGAATTGATATGGTTAATCAACAGGTTAAAGGTAAGATTTTTCCCCCTCCTTAATTCCTTTTAATTTAATATGCCACTGTTAAAAACAATAGAAAGATAAAAAGTTTGAAACATGTCCTTGTATACTTTTTACAATACCAGGACTCTCATGGCTCTTTCTTTTCTTCCTTTCTTTACTACTTTTGTCATAGACATTTACTAGAAGAGTTTGAAAAATTCTTCTATCTTAACTAAGTAGTACAAGTAGCCAGTCATTGACAGCCAACAGCTCAGTTATGATTATATTACACTACTAGAAAAGTAACTGTTTATGTTAAAAAGTTTGAGCTAAAGGATTACGGTACTTGTTGAATGCTTGAACATGTTCGTTTTTGAATAATTTCTGGGGTTAATATTTATAAATGATCGCTTATGTGGTTTAAGGGATCAGTGATTACAAGCAATCGTTTTAAAGAGGTTCAAAGGAATAATCTCATCTTAAATGATATCTTGCATAGGATTTCAAGACCACAGATGTGAAATTGAAGTTCTTCAATGGCTTGTCTCCATTGCCAGAGAATAGAGGGGCAAATACGAGCCTGTTTACTCTACTTAATGTATTTTGGTCATTGGTTACTTAGCCATTAGACAACTTTCTTCTCTTGCCCTCTCACACACACATTTGGATCGCTTTGTCTAATACCAATTGTCTCACTTAAGGTGTCATATAGAAAAGGGTACAATAAGAACTTTGCAAATATGAAAGGTGATTGAAGGAAAGCTGAATTCTGTGAACTAATGAAATGTTAACTTTTAGCAATAGCTTGCCAATCACAGGGATAGAGCTTTTGTCTTGAAACCTTCTTATCAGTATTATGTGGACTATATGATACCTCTGTGATGTAAGGAAATGACTGAATAATATTTACTTTAAAGGGTGGGTAAGAAATATTGCATTCTCATACTATTTTATGTAGGATTGCGTTCCTCCATAAGTCCTCTGGAAAGCAAAATTTCAGATGTCCTGTGTCGTGAGTTATAATTTTGGCCACGTGCCAAACCCAGTCTGTATCACTTGGGCAAGCAGTAAACAGTTAAACAGAAAAATACCAAAATGCATCAAAAGTTTATATATATATCTATATATATAAAACAGTTCCGTAACTGACTCATTCATTCACTGACTGACATACAATGCACAGACCAAACCGCTGGACCTAAAGGGCTGAAATTTTGCATGGCGATTCTTCTAATAGTGTAGGGCTGCACTAAGAAAGATTTTTCAAAAATTCTTCGTAGATTTTTTAAAATTAAATTTTTAAGCTGTTTTTTAAACTTTTTTTATGTTTGCATTTAAAATAATACATTGAGGGTTATAAAATTTATATCACGAGAAAGATCCTAAAAATTCCTTCAAAATGAAATTTTTTTTTCGAATTTTTACCTCCATTTCCTGATTTTTGGTGAATTTTTAAAGATTAATTTTTAGAATTTAATTTATTAAATGCTGATCACGTGATTTCTTTTTCTGGTACTTTCAATAAATTTATCGTCACGTGCATAACAACTAAATAGACAAAAAAAAATTTTTTTCTCTTTCTAATGCAACAGATGATTGGATATTATCAAAAAAAAATGCATATCCCTTATGATTTTTTATAAATATATATATATTTATAGATAGATAGATAGATATTTTACATCAATTGTATACATTGATCATCGCATTTATTATAAATATATATTTATTTTTTGGCATAAATTGCATACGTTGACCGTTGTATTTAATTTGAATGTACTCCGTAGCGAAGCGCAGGTTTTCAGCTAGTATATATATATAGATAGATTTATAATAACACATATATACATACAAAAGAGGTAAACAATGATAAGTAATCCTACGTTAATAACCCGCGGTAGTTTCGTTAGAAGAGACTACCTAAAATTATTTTTTAATAGATTTACAAATTGAAATCCCATTTTGGCAAGTACACACACTGGGGAGAGAAAATTGTTGAGAAAAGGGTCATCAAGGGCTTGCTGGTATTGAAAAGTGGGTCTTTTCTGCAGAATTTGGGTAAAATATGTTCTTTATCATATCACTGCAATAGATGAACATAACCTTTGATAGATATGAAGCTATTTCATCATACATAATTCTACTCCAATAGAAATCATATTTAACTATTTTGTTATAAATTCTTAAATCCTTGACACCTGAATCTAATGTTACAGCCAGTTAGGAAAATGTGTTCTTTATTCTTCTCCCACAAATTAAGAGAAAAAAGTTGTAAATTTATAATAATATGGGTTAACTATGGATTTTGAATCAATCTCTGTATAGTTTTTAGTGTTAAAATGGCTGTTTTGATTAAGAATGTTATTTTCTATTTTTCGTACAGATTTGGAATCAAAATTTGAAAAACTTAATACTGAGCAGAAAAACACACAAAAAGAATTAGAACATTGGAAAGCTCAGGAAAGAGATTATCAAGAACGAATAAATGAAGATGCTAAAGATTTAGAGAAGATGACTAGTAAGCAATCACTTCTCTTGAAAAAGGTATATATTTTATTTTTTGACATTGCCATAAATTGTACTTTTTGTAAGAATTTATCAAATTATTTTACCATTCTTCTTTATATTATTGAAAATTTTGTTTTATACTCCTTTGTTTTTTTCCCATGTGGAAAATTGAAATTAAAGCTTTATGTTATAAATTGTGTTTGATTGAAAGTATCATGGTGTAGTTTTCAGAATTCTTTCTGGTGGTATTATGAATAGTAGTATGAAGGGGGAAATATTCCTTTTTGTTTTTAAGGACAAAAATGCCAATAAAAACTTTAATGGGGGCTGTTGTGCTTTGTATGTTAATAATCCCTTTTTATTAACTACTTGTGTCTTGTTCATTGAAGAGATGAAGTGCCTTGCTTTTAAATTATGTACATTTAATTGATTGGCTTATGAATAATTTTGGTTCATTGCCTAATGAAATTAGATTAGTAGTTAAATTTTATCCATTGATACTATTTCATTAAAGAAATGGTTTTTGAAATTTTAGTTTATGTTTGGAATTTATCTTATTTTCCATAGAAAGAAGAATTTACTAGAAAAATAAGAGAACTTGGTTCTTTACCATCTGATGCATTTGAGAAGTATCAAAATCTCAGTTATAAGCAGGTATGTATTTTGTCTCTGTGTTATATTTTGTGAAAGAATTTTCGTTGAAATACCAGTTTTAAAAAATATCTTACTTTTTAAACAGCAGACCTGTAATGCACTACAGATTCTCACTAGTTTATAATGAAAATGGGCTATTGACCAGCATTGTAATGGATTGGGATGTAAATTTTAAAAATTCATTCATTTTCTATGTTAGCTAAATTTTAACATGAAATATTAACTCTACTACTTTTATCATTATGTTCATGGTAACCTCTAATGTGAATGTTATGATGGCAATAGCTCCTGAATAGTATCAGAGGAATGACTGGGAGCCACAAACACATTTTTGAGTGCTTGGGCGGATAATCCAAAGTGTTTTCTTGGTGTTAGTCTCTCCACATAGTGCTATATCACACATTTTAAAATATTTTTTAACGATAATTCATTAATGTAATGCAAGCATGAAGAGCTTTTATAATTTTTATATGTATACTCATTTTGCTGTGCCATTGTGCTACTGATTAGCAACTTTGAATGTCAGCAGTTATAGTAATGTAATGTTATAAAAATTCTTTGAAAAAAAAGAATCAGCTGTATTCTGTGTCTTTTCAATTTTGATATATAAAGATTTTTGAAGTAAGTATGGACCACTTTGCATCCTCGTAGTAGTTTATGTCTCTGCTTTCTCTTCTGTGTCTGGGTGCAAACATACACATCGACACATAAATTTGTGCGTGTGCGCAGAAAAAGTGCTACCAGAACTAAAACAAAACAAGAGTACCAGAAATAAACATTTCTGGTATTCTTGTTTTTGCTTTCTGTTTGAACTTTTTCTGTCTGTCTTTTTATGTTGGAAAGTGCTGCAATCTGGGCCTCACCATGCAAGTACAGTTGAGTCCGGTTAATCGGACCACATCGGGACATGATCATTTTGGTCCTAATAACCAACTGGTCTAATTGCACAAACATGCCCTTTTAGGCTTATGCAATATGATTTGTTTTGGTTCTTTAAAATTCGGTCCGATTAACCGGATTCGACTGTATTTAAATTATCTATGATTCTTCACTCTTTGTAATATTTGTATTCATATATATATACTAGCTGAAAACCCGCACTTCGCTATGGAGTACATTCAAATTAAATACAACAGTCAGTGTATGCAATTAATGCCAAAATAAATAAATAAATGTATATATATATGTATAATAAATACAACGATCAATGTATGCAATTGATGAAAAAAAAAATATGTATTTATAAAAAAAGCATCAGGGATATTTTTATAGACAAAATAATGTAGGAGAAAATATTCAAATTAAATCTAATAGAACATACTAAGGAATATAGTACAGTTTGATGAACATATCTTTTACTGTATTGTAATATTTTTTTTATAATGTCCGATCGTCTGCTGCATTAGCAAAAAAAAAAAGGTTTTTTTGTCTATAACGTTGTTATGCACGTGATGATAAATTAATTTAAAGTACCAGAAAAAGAAATCATGTGATCAACATTTAATAAATTGAATTCTTAAAATTTATCTTTAAAAATTCACCAAAAATCAGAAAATGGAGATAAAGGTTTGAAAAAAATTTCATTTTAAAGGAATTTTTATGATCTTTCTCGTGATATAAATTTTATAACCTTCAAATTATTATTTTAAATGCAAACTTAAATTTTTAAACTGTTTTTGTAATTTTTTTTAATTTAAAAAAAATCTAAGAAGAATTTTTCAAAAATCTTTCTTAGTGCACCCCTACACTATAAGAAGAATCGCCATGCAAAATTTCAGCCCTTTAGATCCAGCGGTTTGATGTGTATGTTATCTGTCAGTCAGTTACAGAACTGTTTTATATATATATATTTCCACACACATTCATACATTTTGAATTACTATTTGTATTCTCATATATTTTTGTTTTTAACAGTTGTATAAGAAACTGGAGCAGTGCAACCATGAATTAAAGAAATATAGCCATGTGAACAAGAAAGCTTTGGATCAGTTTATAAGCTTTTCAGAGCAAAAAGAAAAGCTAGTTAATCGTAAAGGAGAGTTAGATCGAGGATACAATGTAAGTTTCTGCTATCATTATTGAAATTAATTAAATAGAAATCTAGCTTGGTAGAGTTGTTCATGCTCTGTTTTCAAGGCATGTGCTCCTTTACATTTTCAGAATTTAGTTAAGTAGTAGTTCATTAATGTAAGAAAGAATTGCAACATAGTTTTTTGTAGTTATTACTTAATTTTAATAACTTAAGTGCAAATGTATGTTGGTATTATGTTTAATAGAGGTAAGAAAAGAAGGAAACTTAAATTTACAAAAAAAAATTAGGTGTAATTTGGTAAATTTTATTTATTAATATTTGTTCAGTATTATCCACAGCATTTTTTGAAAATCAGTTGTATTCATTAACTTGTCATCAAAGTGAAAAATTATGAAAACCGCTAACTAGAAAAATTCAAATTTTCAAGTGTTAAATATAATTTATGGTAGCCATGTCATGTATTTCAGATTATATATTTAATATATTATACACTTTTCTTTCTCTTCCCATTGTTGTAATCAGCCCCATGCATCCTTTTTCTTTTAATTCTAGTCTATCATGGAGCTAATGAATGTTCTAGAATTACGTAAATATGAAGCTATCCAACTGACTTTTAAGCAAGTGTCCAAATATTTTAGTGAAGTTTTCAAGAAATTAGTTCCTCAAGGAAATGCTTCTCTTGTTATGAAAACAGAAAATGATGAAACTGGTTCCCAAGTATGTAATGCATATCATGATTTTTTAAAATTATTATTATTATTAATTGCAATATTCTGTAAGTAGCTTAGTACTTGGAAAAACAGACAGACAGTAAAACTCTATATTTTAATTGAATTCTCTTTATTTGTAATCTGTTTCAGGGAGCAAAGGCCCAATCTGTGGAGCAGTTTGTTGGTGTTGGCATTCGGGTAGGCCTTTTTCTTGTATTTTTAAATAGTTTATTATTTTAGGTATTTTTCTTAAAAAAAGGTTTTAAATAGTTGTATCCTGAAAAAGATTCCTATTCAAGCAATTTTTAATGCTAATTAAACTGAAAGATTGTAGGAATTTTATAACTTAATTTCCTTAAACGCGTTTCATCATACCACTGTCCATTGACATACAGGCAAAGGAGACATTTCTAACTAAGGAAATTTTCCAAAATTACTGTACTCAAATCCTTTTTCATTATTGTTTTAGGCTCACATATTTATTACATATTTCATTTGGGATTTTCTGTATATTTAAAGCTGATTGTGAATTACTTATATAGCTGTAAATCTTTTGTGGTAAAAAATACAAATCACATCTGTTACTTTTGGGAGGTACAAGATTGTCTTTAAGCCATTGTTTCTCAAAGTCTGATGTTTCTACCTAACCTGAGTAGGTTCTTTAATCAATGCTATTGTTATTCATCTGTAAGTAATTCATAATTTTAAGAAAATTGGTAATAAATGTATTGTAGGTTTTTAAATTAATTAATGTTTTGACTTTCTTGCTGTTTTATATATATATATATATATATATATATATATATATATATATATATATATATATATATATATATATATATATATTCTTTTTAATACAATAGGTATCTTTCACTGGTAAATCAGGGGAAATGAAGGAGATGCAACAGTTGTCTGGAGGTCAAAAATCTCTTGTGGCTCTTGCTTTAATCTTTGCCATTCAAAAATGTGACCCTGCACCCTTTTACTTATTTGATGAAATTGATCAAGCACTAGATTCTCAGCATCGAAAAGCTGTCTCAGGTAACTTTTAGGAAATTTTGTTATAATCTTGCTGGTTATGGAAAATTTGAAAATCCTAGATTCATGTTAGGTAAATGCCACAAAATATTGTTTTATAACTAAAAAAATTACAAGATAAAAAGAACTTTTTATATACCATGTTTTAAATTTTCTGTTGAATCATATAAACTTAACAATTCTATGTATTAATAAATACTTTTTTAAAATTTTTTGATGAATTATCCCATCAACTTGACAGAAAAGTTAATTGGAAGTTAACTTGTGTTTAACTTTTTGTTCCCGTCCCGGCCGATAGATGACTGTACCATTCTACAGAATAAAACAAATTCAATTCTTGAGAAAAAAAAACTGAAAATGAATTCAATTCTGCTTAAAGATGGCTAAAAGTATCAAAAGAATGCATTGTCATCATGTTCTGAGCTATTCTAAAAGTTTTAAATGTCTAGCTAGTCGGGAAGTTAGTTAAAAATCGATTGCAAGATTTGTACTGGTCAAACACAAACAAACAAGAAAGCGAGTTAATAAAAACATGGAAATAAGTTAACTCTAGTTATATATTAAGCATTATAACTTAATTCCTGAAGTTGTTACTGTACCCATAAGCCACAGAATGACATAGTTCAACTTGCAACTTCTCTTATTCTGTCATAAATTCCATTGCTCACGAGCTAGTTTTCTTTTATCGAAATCAAGGAACATGACCCTCCTCTCATTGCTGAAAAGCATTTGATGGTTTTTTATCTTAACTTTACCTTGCTGTCACATTCAGCTAAAAGCATTTGATGGTTTTTTATCTTAACTTTACCTTGCTATCACATTCAGCTAAAAAAGAAATGAAACATTTTAGTTATTGTATTTATTTTCTTTCTGCAGATTTAAAAGAATAATCATTTAATATATTTACTAGATGTATTTAAAATTAATTACCCATAGTAAAATTATTACTTTTCTTAAATTATCAGGTAACCTCATTCCTGAAAAGTCAGGGAAAATGGTCTTTGAGATTGTGTGGTAACTATGTGTTAAAGAAATCTTTGTACTTTGCATATTATCTGAAAAACTCGTAATACTATTTTTTAAAAGTGGGAATTTTTGTATGGCCCTATCACTTAGATTATAGTCAAGATTATAGTAAATGTATCTTTTTATGCAGAAATCAATAAATCAAACAAAATTTAGGAAAATAGCTACATTATTCATTACTCTGTAACTACAACACCATCAAAATTCCTTGAAGTTTACCTTCCATTATGAGTGGATGCTGTCTTTTGCAGAGTTCTGAACTGCCCTCCATTTTGTGTAATTGTTATGTAAGAATATTCTCAAGGGGAAATTTTATAGTTACTCTTTGCACACCTAAAGGTTTCATATATAAGTGGAATTGGTTTGATAAAAATATATGTAAAAGGAATTTTATTAATATCTTGTTTTCAGTGATGGTATATGCATCAAATGTATGCAAGAAATAATTTAGGACTCACTTTTAAGAAAACAGTCAACATAGATATTTAAATATGATTACCTGCCATAATGGTGTTGCTGTAACACTTAAAAATTGTTTTTAAGGATGTCTACTTCACAGATTATAAATATTTTAAGGTAGTGTATTAATTGACCTCTCAAATCTTCAATTCTCTTGTTATGGTATACCGAGTTTTCTTTTTTCTATTGACTTGCAGAATTTGTGTGCAGGAAATGGGTCTTCAGTGGATGGCCAAGGCTCACTTGAGGTTATCATGCCTATGATCATAGATATGATACTAGAGCTATCTCATTTGTTTGAAACTGTGTTTTAATTTAATTATAGTTTATGAATCAATTTTATGTCGGTATTGCAGATATGATCCATGAGTTGTGTCAAGATGCTCAATTCATTACAACTACTTTCCGGCCAGAGCTTCTAGAAAAAGCAGATAAATTTTATGGAGTGAAATTTAGAAATAAAGTAAGTCCTTTGTTTGTTTTTCTGCATTCCAAGATAACTGTCAGTGAATATATATTTAGTACTTCAGGAGATATACATGTTTTATTTGGTACTCAGTATGGCCAAAAAACCTCACACTATCCTCCCAAAAAGTTAGGTTTTTTTTTAGGTGATATAGCAAAATTCACACCTGTATTAAAGAGTTTGTACATTCATCTGACAGATGCATTACAGTATATTAAAACTGTGTGTTCGTAATAATCAAAAGTAAATTACTTGTGGTTGTTAAATGATAGAATTTGTACACTTCTTAAAATTTGGGAATTGTCTGGTGAAAATTAATCTATATATATAAAACAGTTCTGTGATTGACTGACAGATAATGCACAGAGCAAACTGCTGGACCTAAAGGGCTGAAACTTTTCATGGTGATTCTTCTTATAGTGTAAGGGTGCACTAAGAAAGATTTTTGTAAAATTCGTCTTAGATTTTTTTAAAATTGCATTTTTAAGCTGTTTTTTTTTTTTTTAACTTTTTTTTAATTTTGTATTTAAAATAATGATCTTAGGATTATAAAATTTATATCACGAGAAAGATCATAAAAATTCCTTTAGAATTTTTTTTTTTTATTTATTTTTTTTTTTTTTTTTTTTTTTTTTTTTTTTTTTTTTTTTTTTAAATCTTTATCTCCATTTTCCAATTTTTGGTGAATTTTTAAAGATTATTTTTTAGAATTTAATTTATTAAATGCTGATCATGGGGTTTCTTTTCTTTTTGGGATACTTTAAATTATTTTTGCGTCACGTGCATAACAACAAAATAAATTGACCAAAATAAATATTAAAATACAGTAAAAGATAAAAATTTAACCACTAGACTTATTGAGATGGAAGTTTTTTAAGAATTTAATTCAAATTAGTATGTTTTATGGATATTAAACATACAAATTAATTCCATACATCGACCGTTGTATTTAATTTGAATATTTTCTTCTGCATTATTTTGTCTATAAAAATATCCGTTACAATTTTTAAAATTTTTTCTTTTAGCATTAATTGCATGCATTAACCGTTGAATTTATTATAAATATATATATATATATATAGGCATTAATTGCATACATTGATTGTTGTATTTAATTTGAATGTACTTCGTAGCGAAGCATGGGTATTCAGCTAGTTTAGGTATAAAAGTGTGCAGAAATCTCAATTTTATTAGAAAATCTGTCTTCATCTGATAATTCCTAACTGGATTCCCATTAATGGAATTTATTTTCTTATATCAATCAATATCATACATAAACTGCTGGTCAGTTTCTATGGTAAATAAATATCACATTAACATTACAAAGTTTTGCTACAGCAAAAATTTTGTTCATGATTTTTACAAATTTCAACCACTACCCATTGAAGCACAAAAAAGTATCTTGTTGTACTTTATTCCTTTTAAGTGTACTGAAATTGAAATTTGTGATTTGTTACTTTGTAAAATATACATGCCTATGTTTTATTTGTTATGAATAATAAGACTAGAATATGCATCAGAAAAAGATTTGTATATTTTAGTAAATTGTAGCTGTATTTTTATCAAGGCACACTTAAAACTAGGGTTTGTTAATTTGCTTTTTAAATTTGCTACATAAAATAACTTATATGATCAATGTATACTTTATCGCAATTTTATATAATTCATTTTCTTTAGTAACCTAAAAGTTGATTTAACTTAAACATTAAACGATAAGTATGAATTTCCGTGAATTTTGAACTTAAAGATTAAAAGTGTATATGCTCTTGCTGGTCTTGAAAAAACCCTTTAAATTTGTGAGATATATATATATATTACATTGAAGCTATTGATAAAATGTTGGTATTCTGTAAAATGTCTGTGGAGGGTCATTAAAATATAATTATCTGCATGTTTATTTTTAAGGGGGGAGAGGAGCCAAATGAAAAAAAGTTTTTTTCTTCCCTGTGATTAGATTTCAATTTAGCTCAATTCTGAGAAACTTTTTGAGATGATGTCTGTTATAGTAACTGACTTATAATGCAAGTTACTGATAATTATTGATTTTTAATGTGGTGCACACTATTTTAACTTAAACAAAATATATTCTGTACCACTCAACAATGAAATAAGTAAGAGAAGAAGAAAAAAAAAAAAACTTATTTTTGCTGCCTGTTTGATTTTATATAATTTATTATGAACAAGTTTTCCCCAGTTTATAAATACACTAGGAAAATTTTGAGTTGGTTCTTTACCCTAAAGATTAAAAAAATTTCAGTCTTCTTTGTCGCTAAATAATGTTAAATCAATCCTTTAGAATTCAGAGGATAGTTTAGGTGCTTGTACTGGATGTTCATGTCTACTTATGTCCTGCATTTGCCGCTGCAAATGTATTTGTTACTTTAAGTACATGGGTGCGGTGGCCTAGTTGACAAAGGCGTCAAGCCAGTGATCCGAGAGTTGTGGGTTCGATGCTGGTCGCTGACAAAAATCCATTACCATGTTCACCAATGGTGGCCGGGGCACGTAAAATAGGGTGTGGCTGCAATGTCCTCCAAAGTCTCGGATTGCCTCTGGGGGTGCTGGGTAGGTGGTCTGGTCCTGCCACTTGACTCGGTTCAAAATTCGTAGACCTACCCCCTGTGGTGCACCCGAGGCAATGCATGCGGCGAAGTGGTCTCACGCTTCCAGCTCCCCCTGGAGAAGATCCTAGGCTCAGTTGCTCCCAGCAATTAGAAACAGAAAAAAACTTTAAGTACATTAGAGAACATTATTGTTGGAGAGGAGAAAGGGAAATAACTACTGATATAAGAAGAGTTACTGTTTAATTGTTATGAAATTAGGTTTATGAATAAACTTTAGAGTGCTGCTTTTTTCATTTTATTTTTATGAATTCATTTATAGGTGAGTCATATTGAAGCAGTATCTCAGGATGAAGCAAGAGATTTTGTTGAAGATGACACACCCCATAGTTGAAAACAAAGTTTCATTCCTTATCCCACCACATCTTCAACAAAAAGGTACAAAGAATAAAAGAGGACTTTATCTGTCCATTGGATGCAAATGGAGTCAAAGACTGATAAACTCACTTAAGGTGGCATTTCAGTTTTACTGGTTTTAAGAGTTATGGGTTACATCATTCATAGAAAAGAAAAATTTACATTATTGAGGTTGTTCACATTCTTTAAATCAAAAATGGTGCCTTGATGTATTCAAAGTTTTGGATATAATATCCATTTAAATATGTATTGATCAAACATGCTTTGTAATCTATTTCAAAATAGGTTGCTTTTATGTGTTTAAAATAGGCATAAGTAAATTGTGCTTAAACTAAATATATATTGTCATAGTTATAAAGTCTGTGAGTCATGTTTTCATTTTGTAAAAATAAATGCCTTATTTTCCCTGAAAATAAGAATAAAGTTTGTCAGGAATTTTTCTTTTTTAGAGAGAGTGCAAAATGTCAAGAAATTGGCATTCAGAAACTCAGTAGACACCCTGTAATAACATGGAGTAGTGTTTCTTAAATTTTTATCTCTCTTTTTGACTTAAAATCCTATATTAAGGTACATTTTAAGACCCTTAGGTAAAGTTGCTTTATATCAAAAATTCCTGTACTCTTAGAATTGAAAATTAAATGTTTTCTTTATCAGACATTATTGCTTTTGTATACTTTTTATTCAGGTGAATTTATATTGTAGAATTTTTAATTGTTAAGTAATTTCCGAATATTCAGTTTTCTCAGAGGAGAATTGGCTTTTGTAATACCATGTAATTTGGTCTCTTAGTTGAAGTATCTCTTTTGAAACTAAAGATATAAACAAGTTTATACTGAAATGCCATCTTTTGTTATTGAAAGCTTAGCATTCTTGGGTAACATTTGGCGATCCATATCAACATTTGTACATGTGTTTTCTCATTTGCTCATCATCCCTCTCATTATGTAAAAACTCATTTTCCTTTTACTGCATTGGATCCTCACCAACAAATTCTGTTTTTCTATATTTTGAATTTGTATAAATCTCTATCATATGTTGGTGAATGTATAGTTGCTGCCAGTTTCTAGATTTGTAGTTTGTTTTTTAACAATGTAATTCTGAAATGTACAAAGTGCAAAAGAAAAAAAAAGAAATCTTTTATGCATTTGCTGCATTGTTAATAAAAAGCACTGTGATTTTAAAATGCTTTGAATTATATTTTGGAAGAAAAAAAAAAAAAAAAGGAAGCAAATTCTAAACTTTTGCATTTTCCAGAAAGTCTTGTAGATACTTTATTTTTTTTCATTGGTTTAACATGTATATATTTTATATATTATTTAAATATATGCCTTTAACTGCTATGAATCTGAGACATAAAAAAAGTTAAACTTTTCAGTGTTTCTTTTTATGTTGGATCTGGATTATATGTAACATTACTGTACCTTTAAATGCTGATGATCTTTAAAAAAAATTTTGGTAGGCAGCAAGAGCAAAGCCACTTGTATAATCAATGCAGACAATGAGGATGTTTCTCCTTATAAGGCCACAGAATTGACTAAAGCATGGTCAATTTTTAAATCCACATCATTTTTATATTCCAGTGATTTAATTTCTCAACTTCAAAATATTGTGATATTACTTGCCACCCCCTTTCCTTTGTGTCAAATTATTCACATGATTTATAAAGTTATATCATATTTCATTTAGAAAATAAAAAAAAACCATATAAGTAGAAATACTTGTATCATGTATGGGAATACTTCTCTTTAAGTATATTGAGTCAAAATTTTTTAATTATACTTTTGCAGCAGAGAATAATCATTATTTTGTTCATGTTGATTCAACTATTCATTCTCAAATGTTATATTGTTATTTAATAAGTTTAAAGCAATTTTACAAACCCAAGTGATTCTCTGAGATTTTTTTTATTTTATTTTAAATAAATTGTCATTTTAATTAATTTCAATTTGAAATTGAATCTGAGAATTAAGAATTCTCTTCTGATTCCAATAAGTAATTTAGTTAGTGCATCAGAAGAATGTCTTGTTTACAGTTATCTAAATAATTGTGAATCGCATATTAATAGCTATGCATAACTTTTTGGAAGTGCCTTATAGCCTGAGGTTATTTTTGAGCCCTAAAGTGTGAAATCCTTATTATATGTTATGGATGTTGCTTCTTTGTTTTTGATATTTCTTAAACCTCTAAAAATAAATGGAAGAATATTTTGTGGTTGATTATTCAGTACTCCTTTTGTACTGCAAGTTTAATGTTGTATATTTCTCATGTTAGTTTAAGAAAATTGATATCAGCTGTGGTTTTCATCTATATTGTATAGGAGGGAAGGGGGCAGTGTTTCGAAACTACTTGAAAAGTATCCTGTATGATTAAGTTATTGTTTTCATTGCAGACTGGGTAAATGAGAATGGTTGTAAAATTTTTAACTAAAGAACTTGTTATGAAAAATTGAGAAGGAAGTTAAGTGGTGTTTACTGTTGAAATATTCCTTTTTTAAGTAATTTTTTCTTTCAAATTCTTAGGTTTTTTGTACTTACTCTTTTCAAATTGCTGTGACTAAATATTTTGAATTGTAGAGCACTCTTTTCTTTATTTTAATTATCTTTTGATTTTCCTAGTCAAAGAAATTGAGTATAATATATTTGTTTGAATAAAGCAGTATATAAAGGGAATATTTAGCTTTTCATTCATTGTGAATGATATATTTTTTACTTTTTGGTCATTTATTTTGTATAAATATAAATGAGCGGGAAATTTGAAATTGTTTGAGAAGTGGGACGTACAATAATTTGCACATGTTAGAAGAATGTTGGTTTAATTATAAAGATAAAAAAATTGTAAATTGTAAAGATATGCACTGGTTTAATTTGTTTAAAGATAAAATATTTTTTATCTAATTTCAAGTGTCAAATTTAAAATTATAATGGTTGAATTATCTCAGATTCATGGTATTTTATTTCATTTATGTAAGAGATTTGTATATTGTTTCGCTTTCTTTTAAATATCAGTTTACTCCATATCTGCTTTCACATTAATTTATGATTCAGTTCTTGTCTAATTATTTTATTACATCTTTGTGCTCTCTTTTACAAGTTGCAGTTTCTAATTATTTTTTTAATATAAATGAAGTTCTTTATATAAATCAAACTGTAGCATTGTGTAAAACTGAAATAAATTTTGACAGACTGTTTCTATTTGTAAGTATTATATCTCACCATAAATCTCTCACTTATTTTAATCTCATGAGGTAATGTAAATAATTTTCTGAGGGTGCAGTGGCCTAGTTGGCAAGAACAGCAGGCCAGTGATCTGAGTGTCCCTGGTCGCTGCAAATTCACCGCTGTGTTCACTAATGGTGGCCGGGTGCGTAAAATAGGGCGTAGCTGCAATGTCCTCCAAGTTCTCAAATTTACCTCTGGAGGTGCGGGGTCAAGTGTTCCGATCTCGTCACTTGACTCGATTCAAAATTACGGGACCAGTCATTTTGCCAAGTCGGACTCCGACCCTTGTGGTGCTAATTCAAAACAGGAGCCGTACCTTCATCGCCCATATCCTTCGGGACTTGATCTGATATTGCTGTTGGTCAAGTGGCATATGCAACAACAACAAATTTTCTAAATTTTTCTGCTCATTTAAAGTTTTCGAGTTATAGATTATGTTCTTAGTACAATAGATATCTAACAGTCAGTGTATTACAAACTTCCACCCCCCCCCCCCCCCCCCAAAAAAAAAAAAAAAAAAAAAAAAAAAACTGCTTCAATACAAGAAATTAAAGATACTTGTTAGAGCTACAGAAAATAGTTATATTGCAAAGACTTTATTTATTTATTTATTTTTTTAATTATCGTTCGTAGAAAATAGGAATTTTATTTTCTTCATAGTTTTAAAATATTTTACCATATTTTCAAAAGTTAATTTCACTGTAAATTTTAATAAAATTTTGAAGATTTGTTGATTAAATCGAATATTCCATGGTTATATTGTTAAAGGATTTTCATACACAAAAAAAAGTTAAAATAGATGAAAATTAAAGGATGTTCACCTGTGCCATTTTCTGATTCCCTACTCCAAGTTGTCCAAAATACGTATTTTCAGCCAAATTATGCCAAAACTGCATCATTTTAATAAATTATCATACGGAAATTTTAATTGACAAAAAAAATTTAAAGTTCAGCGTTACTATCTGCGAATCTTCACAAAGTGACAGAAATAATTTTTTAGCTGATGTCCATTTTGTGTAGTTTCTTTCTTTTGTATGTTGGCTACATTGTAAGTTTAATTGCATTCTGCCAAATAAGTGAAATTAAGCCAAATCGAGTAACATGAACTTATACTTAGAAAATCATTTAAAAACTCACCAGACTGCTACTAGTACTATATGCCAACAGTGTTATATAAAATAGTAATACATCGTAGTTTTGATCGGGTACCCAGAGGTGCTTCTCAGGGTGCTCTAAAGTGGTAATTTGGCACCTTAAATCGTCAGGTTGATGCACTAAAGCTTAATTATTCGTGGTTGTGGAATCGTCCTCTATCCACCTTCTCTCATTGGGACTGCAATAGAAAGCATTCCATTTGACACTGTATGCTCGCCGATCCTTTAAGCAGAAAGAAAAATATGCTGCGTGAAGTTTTTTCGCCCCAAAAATTATTTAACTTATAATTATTTAGATCCGTTCAGTATTATGCAAGTATAATGAAACTTCTCTATGATGGCCAGTTCATGGTTCCGAAAAAAAGGGGCCGTCTAGAGAAGTTTCACTGTATTTCTCTTGATTATTTTCGAAGTTCAGAAAAGAAGGTAATGTGATATTTCGGCAAGATCGCAATAGGACAAAACGCAATTACAATATTAGTCCAGTTTCGATCTTTACCATCCACTGTTAGTATTCTTATTTTGTTTTAATGGTATTTCACTAAAATGTTCAATATATCTGTAAATAAAATAACTATTTAAAATTAAAACTTAAAAATTTAGTTTCATATAATAGTTGATAAATATGAAAGGGACTGGTTTGTCTGCATTTCTAATAAAATAATTTCAAAGCTTTTTATTATTATTATTATTATTTATTTTTTATTACTACAACCTTGTTAGTCTTCTTTTTTTTAAGTCAGTTTAAATATTTGTGAAATAGTGTAATTTATTCTACGCTTTCTAAATTCATTGAAAGTCATATATACATACACACACACAACACGTAGGCGTGAAACGAAGGACATTTTCCTCTGAGAGTGAGTGTAAGCAGCACCATACGCATGAATTCAAATAATAGTAATAAAAAGCTGAAATGTTTGGATAGAACTTTGAAAATTATTCACTTTACTTTTCAAAATGTCCAGTTTAAGGTGGTTAAGTTTTATATTTGCCTAACCTTAGAGACTGCACTCGGGATTTTCAGTTTCTGTGGACTTAAGCAAATGACAGCCTCGTATCAATAATGATATAAATCAGGCCTACAGAACATGCGGTTTGTGTAGACGCATAATATTATAGATCTTGAAATTACAGAATATTATTTTAAGATTTATAACACTAAGAAAGGAATATATAGGCAATGAATATTAATATCAGTACTTTATTTTTTGTTAGATAAAATATCTTTTGTTTTCCCATGTATCCTATTTTCTTGCCCGTAACAGCTCTCCATAAATTAATATGGATTTCGTTAAATTATGGATTCATCACATTTCGAGTTTGCAGACCTGATATAAATGGCATAGCATGGGAAGTACATCACAACATTATTGCGTTCGCATTATTGCGTTTCACTGCAATCTTAGTGAGCAACTTCACATTCTTTTGTTTTCTAAAACTACGTGAACAGTTATAGTACGCCACTTTCAAAATGTTATCTAAGTGATTTTCTGTCAGAAACGTGTTTTCGTTTCTGATTTAATGTTCGTATAAACACTATATATCTAGTATGATCTTTAGTTGGTGATTTCTTTAATTTCTTCACTTTTTCAGAAATAAGAACTAACATCGCATTTTCATCTGGCACATAAGGGCTCATCAAAACAATAGAAACACTAGTTGGAAAAGGCGTAGGCGAGCAGAAGTATATAATACGGGGCAGTGGTGCATCAGTGACGTAGCGAGCATAACTGGGGCACAATACCTGTTTGGCACCCTCCCCCCTTCCGAAAAACATATAGTAATATAATATATAGAATTAGTGAAAAGGACCATTTGGTGCCCCTCTGCGAGTGGCGGCCGGGACATGATAGACCCCCCCTCCTGCTATGCCACTGTGGCAGACTCAGGATTTGCTTGTGAAACTTGCCGTTATACTCAAAAAGTCATGTTTTGGCTCAGCTAATTTTACCTTCAAAATTTTCAGTTATGTAATCCGAATATAAATACATGCATATAACTTATGTAGATACTAGAAGTTACTTGTATTTAATACAGTGGTACCTCTGAATTAATTCTTTTCCGAAAACCAGAAATTTCACATTTAATTGGGCAATTTATGAATTGATGAATTAATTTTTTACACAAAATCTCTAAACTAGACAGACATAATTTAAAACAATTATTAGATAAAATAAAATAAAATTTATCTTCACTCAGCCTGTACTAAAAAGAGTTTATGGCCTAATGGGATCATGGTGAAGTAGAGGAAGAGAAGGGTTATTGCTTGGAAGGGGAGTCTCCTTCCAATAAAACACCAGGTGCTTGCACGGGGATTCTTTCTCTTTTTTTTTTTTTTGTCTCTTAACGCCACTGATCCCTCTTGTGGACTCAGATTTAGGAAATTTCACTACAAACCTATTGAGAGAAATTTGCTTCGGCCTACGTTTCAAAATGTTTCTTAAGTGAGACATTGCTTGATCATTAAAGAAGTCCATATTTCGGTTTCTAGAGCTTTGTCAGGGTGATACTTTTGAACAAAATTTCGTAATTCAACATATTTCGGCCTTTTCTTCCACCCGGAGCGACAAGATTCGGGGGAGCCGTATTGTCTCATACATGGTTTAGCATGTGTGACGAGTACCGAGATATGATTGTAATTATAAGGACATTAATTAAATCATATTTGAATTCTAATATTCAAATGCTAAGTTCCTTTTAAATATCGGCTTAAATATATATATATATACTGAAGAGCCAAAAAAAAATTGGTACAGGCGTGCGTATGCAAATAAGAGATATGCAACCAATCAGCGTAACGCGATGCGGTCGGCAGCGTCTATATAAGACAACGGGTGTCTGGCGAAGATGTTAGATCGGTTCCTGGTGCTACAATGGCAGATTATCGCGATTTATGTAAACGTGGTGTTGTAGTTGGCGCACGAGAGATGGGACATAGCATCTAAGAGATAGCGATGCAATTTGGATTTTCGCGCACGACCATTTCACGAGTGTACGGTGAATATCATATATCCGGTAAAACATCAAATCTCCGACTCTGCGGCCGGAAAAAGACCTTGAAAGAACGGGACCGTCGACGACTGACGAGAATCCTTAAACAAGATAGACTTGCAACACTTTCTCAAATTGCTGCGAATTTCAATGCTGGGACATCAAAAAGTGTCAGCGTGCGAACTGTTCAACGGAAAGTCATTGATATGGGCTTTCGGAGCTTCAGGCCCATTCGTGTACCGTTGTTGACTGCACGGCACAAACAGGGGGGGGGGCAAATGCCCAGGGGCCCGGTTAAATAAGAGTTGACTAAAAAAATGTATACATGTTCAAATATTGAGTGGAGAGGGGGGGCCCCTCTGTATTATTTTGCCCCGGGCCCTGGCTCAGTTGACGGCGGCCCTGGGCACAAAGCTTTACGCCTTGCCTGGGCCCAACACCTCCATTGGACTTGATGACTGGAAACACGTCTGGTCTGACAAATCTCGTTTCCGATTGTATCGGGCGGATGGACGTGTACGGGTATGGAGACAACCTCATGAATTCATGGACCGTACATGTCAACCGGGGACTGTTCAAGCTAGTAGAGCCTCTGTGATGGTATGGGGGCGTGTGCAGTTGGCGTGATATGGGACCCCTGATACGTCTAGAGATGCCCCTGACAGTTGACGTGTGCATAAGCATCCTGTATGATCATCTACACCCATTCATGTCCATTGTGCGTTCCAGCTGGACAATGCGACACCCCACACGTCGAAAGTTGTTACCGAGTGGCTCCAGGATCACTCTTCTGACTTTAGATACTTCCATTGTCCACCTAAATCCCCAGACATTAACATTATTGAGCATTTCTAAGATGCCTTGCAACGGGCTGTTCAGAAGAGATCCCCACCCCCTTGTATTCTTATGGATTTGTGGACTGTTTTGCAGGATTCATGGTGTGAATTGCCTCCAGGATACCTTCAGACATTGCTCGTGGGGGACCTACACGATATTAGGCTGATGTATCAGGTTTTTTTTTTTGCTCATCAGTATATATATATATACACAGAGGCTGTTCACACATTTTTTAGACGATGTATATTGTATTCACAAAACTAAATTGCATAAAATTCTTGTGTTTTAAATGTTCTATTTGACATCCCTTATTCTGAACTATCTTTCGACACCGCAATTTCCAGGATAATAATGCCTTTTGAAGTGTCAGAAGAGGTATTTTATCCCATTCCTCCTGAACAGCTTTCCAGAGTCCTGTAAGTGTTTTGGGACGACGTTTGGATAATGCAGATTTTAAAAGTCCGAAAGCACAAAAATCCATAGGTGATACATCGGGAGATTTAGTAGGGATATCAGTGAAGGGTATGGCCTTGATACCAGTTTTTGTTCCATTTCTTTTAGGAAATTTATAGTGGATTTTGATGTGTGACTTCTAGCTTTGTCCTGATGGAGTCTCACAGATTGATGGCACTGTGGGTAAAGCGATGGTATTTCATTCAGAAAAATTGGCGATAAAATATGTTCCTGATAGTATTTGGAGTTAATCTTGACATTTTTTTCACTCTCTTTATTTTTAACTTGCCATTATAAGAAAAACCAGCAACAATCATGAATCCCTTAGAAAAACTTTCTTTCGATTCTTTGAACCATGTACTTAAATTTTTTCTCCCCTTTTATGATAATAAATGGCTCTTTTTTTGTTGCAGTCATTTAAATACACCCATGATTCATCTATTGTGACAATTGTTTTCCATTTTTCTTTGGATAAGTGTTTCTCATATAGAATTCTGCAGCGTGTCCTGCGTTCAGCGATATGATTTAGAAGACGATGCACATTGCGTTTTTTCGCTTTCTTAAGATTTAAATCAACGTTTATCATTTTGTTTACAGTGGACACCGAGCGTTTTAATGATTCTGCGACTATCCTTTGACTAGGAGGATTTTCTTTTAACATTAAACAACGTACCTTTGCAATAGTCGACGATGTCCGTTTTTTCCTTGGATACTTGTTTGGAATTTTTGTCCCACTTGAGGCTCCAATTTGACGTTATTTTCCTTTCTTGTTGACGATATTACCTATCTACGCTTTAGATATCACAAAACCATGACTCTCACATCGTTTTTGGATAACGGAGTATGCATATTTCTCTTTGGAAAGAGCATAAATGTAGCCTTCGAACCACTGTTTTGTTAAAAACGCCATTTTGAATAAAAACAAAACTTTCAAACCGCAGATGATAATTTTGACTTTTAAAAACATAGTACAATTGCAATTATTTCTTTTGCAGCAAACGAATTTTTATTACCGCTTACTAAAATCGTCTAAAAAATGTGCGAACAGCCTCTGTATATATATGTGTGTGTGTGTGTGCGTGTGTGTGTGTGTCAAGTAGGGAGGAAAGTTTTTCTGCAATAAAAATACGTTTTTGTTTTCAGTGCATATTTCGCAGATTTCAGCGCATACGAATCTCGTGCACCCTGAACTCAAAAGTCAAAATTTCGTATCTGTATTTAAACAATCTATTTTGAAATAAGAATACAACTTACTCAATATGTTCTTTAGAACTTCTTACTATCTGAAAAATAGTGGAAATGAAATGTAGAATTCGATTTATAAAAGAGTGACGGAATGTGATGGAGCGAATCCTTCTTTGGACATGCTAGTTTCAAGCGTCTGAGTTTCAAGTTAGATATAATTTCTCTATTTTTTCTTTTAATATAATTTTGGCATACAGTGAGGGGATTCAAATGAATTAGCAACAAGTTCTATGTCCTAATCAGTGGTGGGCTTTAACCGGTTCTGTAGAACGAATACCTGCATTAGGTATCGGTTCTACAGAACCGTTGCGAATCGGCTGAATCCCACCACTGATTATTGGTAATACAAAATCGCAAATAGAATACAAGTTTCAAACATGGAAGAAGACTTTAAAATAGATTGATTATAGTTAATAAATGAAATTCCATACATAAGTTTTTGAGAACTAAGGGGTAATCTGCAAAAAGTTTCAAGCTAGATATAATTTCTCTATATTTTTTTTCTTTTAATATAATCTTGGCAATGGCACCTTGTAACCATGGCAACAGGAAAATCGATTTTTTGACGGATGGGCCGGTTTGGTGAAATCAAAGCTCCGTATGTTTAATTTTATGGTGCACATATTTGCTCGGAGTTAATATATCACGATCTAGCAAAATGCCATCTGATTTTGCTAGTTTTAATCCCATGTTTCCTGCGCGAACGTGGAGGTTGAAAATGCGGTCCATGTTTTCACAATTTGGTGATATGTTTAGTGAATTCGGGAAGAATATTGCGCCTACGTATTATCATGATCGTTGTGAAAGGTACTTAAATAATACATTTTTAGTGGTAATTTTTAAAATTATTAATGATAGTTTTTTTATGATATTTAATGCTTTTCAATGCCACATATTTTCTAATATTTGCAACTTTATAATGTAATTAACCGTCTCGTCCAATAAATGTATGCATGCATGTGCGTATTGTGCATGCTCTCAGATTACTAAAATAGCTAATGTCATACGTAAAGCAAACAAATGTGTAAAGACCGTTTGAAAGAGTTTTTGTTAGATATGTGCATCTTCTGAAAAGCAGGAAGGGCTCTGTAGGGGAAAAGGGTTGCAAGGTTATCATGTTGTCATTTAGCTAAATAAATCACCTAACACTCAGAAGTAACAATGATCTGTGGTTGCTGCTGTGAAGTAGGATCAAAGCCTACTTCTCTCTTATAATTCCCTTTATCATTAAAAACTATCATCTGACAGTGTTACACAAAGCCAAGTCATTATAAATTTTAGATTATGGAACTTATCAAGGAATCATATAGGGTAAAGCAGGGTAAGTGAGAATGCGGGCTTAAAACCCAAAAAAAATTTGACTTTTTGAAAAATATTTCGATTGTACTTTGAAGGAAAATTCTTGCTCTACTGTTATGTATAGTTTTTTTTTACAGAAAAAAATTATGAAATGGAAAATTTTTATGCCTACCAAACCCTTGCATTTTAACTAAAGTACTAAGTTAGAGTACTAGCCAAAAAAAAGAAGAAAGAAAAAATAACTAATTAACCACAACACATAGAGTTAATTTGAAAATACAATGGAGTCCCGATAATCCGAACTTCGGTAATCCAAAAGTCTGCTTAATCCAAAACCAAATGTCAAAAAGAACTAAGTTTACAATAAAACCACAGTGATACTAAGTAATATAAAATATATTTCTGAAAATTACAAGAAAATTCAAAGTTAGACAATGTACTGAACTTCATTGGTTTGAAAACGCCTGTTAAATTTTTTTGTCGAAGAGAAAATTACCTCTCCCTTGAAACCAAATTACGCCAATGCTTTAGAAAATAGTGTTGCTCTATGTAGCGTAGCGCTACATCAAATGCCCTCTGTTCGATGTCACTGTCTGCTTCCCCTTCACTCTCGTCTGAGATGTTTACAGGTTCTTTCAAAGCCATTTCAACAATCTGCTGATCGTCGAAAATCCAATTGTCGAGCACTGTAACATATTATTAGAACAACTTACCGTCTACTGTACTGTACTAGGCAGCGTTCCACTCTCTCATCACCCATTTCGTCCCAAGATTTGGTTATGTTTAGACATATATATGTTATAAAATAAATAGTGCAATCACACGTAATTTGTAATATTTATGTAATAACATGTCATTATGTAATTTAAGTTTACTTTAAGAACAATTTTGGTTAATCCGAAAAGGGTCTGGTCCCAATCATTTCGGATTATCGGGACTCTACTGTACCCACTTATTTATTAAGAAATGAATAATACAGATAAAATGTGTATAAACATTTTTTTTTTTTGCAGTATTACTTCAGTACTGCAGGGTTCTCACTTGCCCCATAAAAATTTTGTGTTGGGGCAAGTGAGAACACAAAGGTTTTGTCCCATAACTGAAATAAAACCTACCTTTGTGTTATAACAGCCGTTTAAATAGTTTTTTCCTCCTAACATATGTTTTATAGCTGGAGACACTTCATATCCAGCCACCTTTTCCCACATTTCTTTAACAGCTGATGATTGTTTTTAATTCCTTAACATTCAAAAATAGTAAATTATGCAACTGAAACTAGTTTTTTTGTTGTAGGTTTAAAGAAGGGAATTGTAATAAACTAACTTGTTTAGACTAACTGTTAGTGAATGCGAGTGGACTGGACATTACAAACTATGTGTGAATATATTGAATTTCTAATTCTGTTGTCACTATTTCTGAGTTGCCTTTTGAACCAAATGATGACTTATTAGTGTTCCTGGAAAAGCCGAGGCCTGGAAGGTGCAGTGAACTAATCTTTTCTGTGTCTTTTTGGTCCTATAATAGGGCTTAGGCAAAGGAAAAAGAACTTTTTTGAACTTTTAACAAACATTTGTTACTCTAAAACAAATAATACAAATATACTTATTTTGTTAATATTTGGACGTTGCTGTCACTGCTAACTTAAACAACAAATATCTCCACAATGAAAGAATGTAAAAAAAATATATATACATAAATAGCCTTTTGTTCAGCATGAAATATCTATTCTTTCCCTTGATCTACTTATTTTGCGATAAGTAACTATTATTTATTGGGACCCACATTCTCACTTGCCCCAAGTGCAGGGGTAAGTGAGAACGCAAAACACAAAAATTTTAAATATTTATGGCATAAAATGTTGTGAATATATTTAAAAAAATAAAACTATAAATGTAGAACATAACCAAAAGTATGTATACAAATTTTCATACAAATAGAATAACTTGTTAAAAACTCATTTAGATTCAAAGTGGAACTATATGATTTTGTGTTCTCACTTACCCTTCTTTACCCTATTTGTTTTTAAAAATATTTAAAGAATCTGGAGGCACGATAGGCAAGTTATGATTAGCAAGTTATTATCATCTATACTGTACAGTCTTGCTTATACAGCTGAAAAATAATTTAAAAAAAAAATTTCATTATATACAAAATACTTTTTAATAAACATTACACTTTGAGGGCAAACTCACTCTTGTAAATATTTAATATATTTTAGGGATAAATTATAAGGATATTAATTTCATTTTTGCTCTCTATCTACTTATATTTGCAAGAAAGGAACTCATAATCTCCTGTTTTATGGTAAACAGGAGATTAGGATTAATTTTTAAATCAGAGAGGCTGCAGAGAATCATTCTTAACTAAATTTTTATTATTATGCATGTAAAAAAGATCCTTTTGATAAAGAATTTTTTTTTAATTATATTAAATTACAATAATGAGTAAGTTGTTTTTTATTTTATTAATAATGAAAAACAACTCTAGATGGATGTAAAATATGAAGGCCATATTAGGAAAAGTTTATATTATGTCACAGTGTTTTTCACTGTTATTTTTATATATGGCACATTTTTATGATAAATTGCTTAATCTGACACCCATGTACAATAACAATTGGTTTTATTGTTTAAACTAAATGCTTCAGTTATTGGTTGTACTAATGCAAGAACAGAAAACTTATTTAGTCTTAATATAGTCTGTATAAATTCTACAGTAAATTAATGAAGTTTTTTTATAATATTAAAAATTAAACAATTTTAGTTTCATATAACCTCAGTTAAATTATCCTTTAAATTTTACAAGTGTATATTTATCTGATTTTTAACAGGGGAAATTTTAGAACATTTTTATTTCTGAATTTTTGTTATTGCATTTTAAGTTCTTATATATTATTACATAGCATTAGCACGAAGAATATCTTTTAAAATAGGTATCAAATAAAGTGACTGTTATTTTTTATGCAAGAGCATTGCTTTTAAAATACCCTTGCATAGCATATATATATATATATATATATATATATGGGAAATTCAGTCCCATCCCCATCTCCAAATGTTACGTGGCACTACTGTCTGTGTGACGTCAGTGTGTGTGCCAGCATGATGTAGTCCCACCTTATTAGACGATCACTGTACTCCGAGATGGGAAGATGTCCCTCTCGAGCTGTTTATTTTCATTTTTCGGCTAAGACTCCTTATTGACCCTATTTCTCGCCAAGGCGATTTCGCGCCATTCCTTGTGGCGCGGTTCGTTCCTGGGCTCGGAAAACCCGCTTTGACCACGAACTACGTCACAAGGGTTGCTGTAATATTAAGCTAGCCGGTTCAGGAGGTCAAAAGTTAGTTAAGATTTTTTTCTGCTCTGTTAGCTGCTTGACCGACGGATTCTTCATTGGATTAACACGTGCTTGGTGACTATACGATTTTCTAACTTCATTTTAGAGTTTTTATACTTTATTTAAGCTAAATATACTTATACATAGCTTATTGATACATATATAAATAGTTTACTATATTAATATATAATATATTTACATTAAATTTTTAAATAGATTGTAGTGATTAAGTTTGTCAATTAGATATTATTTTAGAATTATTATTTTTACTTTGTAAAAAACTCTTAATTTTTTATTGCTTTATTAAATTAAACTAAATAGTTATGTTGCCCATTAGCAGTATCAGGCTGCATTAGTTAGACTATTCAAGTCGGATTGCAAAATTGGCGTTAAGCATGCGTTCGGCTTGGACGGTATCCTCAGTAGGTTATTTATAGTTGATATTTCTAGAAATAGTGCCGTTTATCACTGATTTCTAAGGGAATGTTCTCTTTTGGTGAGTAGTTTTAAGTGCCCTAAGAAGAACGACATTTTTTAATAATAAACTTCAATATTTTAAAAATCATCACCAGATATTTACAAGTAAGTTTTATTTATTAATAAATCTCTTTATACTCTCATTTTATTGTAATAGTTTAATAAATAAACTGTGTTGCATGCTATCCGACGAGTAGCGGGAAGGGGCGGGATTTAAGAACCAGTCTTACTCACTTGCCGTGCAGAGGGCTGGGGTAAACAACAATGGCGCCAAGGTTGGCGGGGAAAAATTGGCTTGGCGAGAAAACGGGTCAATTGGGAAGCTGTTCCCATTTTTCTAATATTTAACTAATAAAGGATGTTTATATTTAATGTTGCTGTGGTCGTTGCCACCCCACATTTAAGATGGGATTGAATTTCCCATATATATAATAAATTTATTTATTTATATAAAATTTTTACTCTTATTTGTCTAAGTATATCTTGATTACTAAAGATGAACTCATAAATTGATAAAATAAACATCTGGATGCATAAGCTCACATATGAATGAATGCATTTTGCCTTGTTTTGTTCATACATTACTGCACAGTACCATGACATGCTTGTATACATTCTTTTTTAAAATAAAAACAGTAAAATATTAATACTATGTATATATATACTTTTATAGTTACTCTGCTTCTCATGCTGATACATTTAAAGACCACATAATCATGTTCATTTATAGATATCACTTGCTTGTTTAAATAATTTACTTTACTATCAGAACTAAGATTATTATGAATGTAAAGAGAGTTTTGATGTGTGAACTATTCCTAGTTTTTCGGTACATGCATTTATTCTTTTGTTCTGAGAACTATCCTTAAAAATTAGGTTTGAAAGGTCTCCATAGTCAAGAATTACAGAAATATTCAGTTTAAAGAACTTTTCTTTTTATCAAGTTTTATAAAAATACTAAATGAATACAAATCTTATGTGAAGGAGCATTAATTTATAGAGAGTGGCAATGGTGAGAATTTTTTAGATCTTCACAAGCTATCATTTCATGGCATTTTGTATATTGTATAAATATATTAAAAAAAATATGCATCTTACATATTTTGAAAATATATGAAAGACATTGTCTCTATACAGAGCTCAGTGAAAATATTTAACTAACACACACACACACACACACATATATATATATATCGCTGTTCCTGAAGAACAATGACGCAAGTGAAATTCATCAATGCATTTTACTCAATGTATCTTCATTTTGCACTTGCGTCATTGTTCTTCCGGAACAGCGATATATATATATATATATATATATATGTATATGTATACATTTTAATGTGATATTAGAAGAATGCATCCCACAAATCTAGTAAAATATGATAATTTGTGACAAAAGACTAATAAACAAACAAAGTAATTATGTCTAGTTAAATTCAGGTTTACATTTTAAGCAGCATTACTCCTGATATCAAGTTAGGGTTTTTACCTGCATTAATGCTCCTGTGAATTGTTTAGGACAGATTTTAAAATTCTTATTAGGGTATTTGCCTACCATTATAAGAATTATCTAATATTAAAAGCTTTCAAACATACTCTAGCATAAGCTATCATTGATGAAATACATATTTTATAGCTATTGTTGATGAAATATAGATTCAAAATTTTCGTGGAATTTTGATGGTATTTATGTTGACAATAATTCTTTGATGTACAGTGCATCTAAATATTGAACTCAAAAATCTGTATCTAGACTATTCCTATTACATGTTTATGAAGATAAATTACATGAAATGGAGCTTGTAAATTTTCTCATTTGCATTTTAATATGGAGAAAGAGACTGTTTATCTTTACTTTATCACCAGGGATAAATCAAATTTTAAATTTGCGTATCCTGAGAAAAACAACAAAAATAAAAATAAAATAAAAGTCAGTAATTAAAAAAACAAAAATACACTGCATGATTTTGGTTAGGCATATCATAGTCAATATAATTCATAAATAAAGAACCCACAGCCATTAATTTTGTCTTGATTATTTTATTAATAATCATAAGATTTCCCCATTCCTTTTCCCAAGATTTTTAGCGAGAGTTTCTGTGGTTTTTCTAAAAATCTATCATATATCTTAAATTTGGTGACTTATATGGTCTCAGATGTTATTATATATATAATCAGGGAGAATGGTAAAAAAATTCATGGTAACTGACAAGTATGCTTCAAGTAACCGAATGAATACATGTTTATAGAAGTGATGTCTGAGACATGCAGATATGCTATTCATATTATTAAAAACTGTTTTAATCATTAGATTTAACTGAAAAATAAAAGTTTTATGATGCTTAAATTTCATATTTAGAATTGTTATTATGTTTATATTTTCCTCAGAAAAAAAAATAAAATTATCATTGGATGGAAAATATGAAGAATCTATTATTAATACTTAATCCATACTGATTTTTTACTTTTAAATTTTATGTTTGTAATGAGATGCTTTACTGAAAAGTTTCTGTATCTATCCAATACTGTAGATCATTGGTGGTTTTTATTTCAGTATTTAACTTCTGTAAAGTGCTGAATTTTTTGGCCAAAAAATTGCTTAATCTACAGATTATAAATTCTTTTTAATGAATGAATGTTATCGGGTTGGTATTCAATATGTTTATTCTTCTTACTCAGATGTAATGATAAATGTTAATGCAACTGAAACTTAAAGGTTTATTTTTATGCTCTAAACTTTTGTTTTGGGAAAATAATTATTACACTACTTTCACTATTCATGATCTTTAGAAATCTCTATGTTATTTAAAGTAATTAATTTTTTATCACCATATTTGCCTGTTTTAAGGTCTGTGCAGATGAGGCTGTATACGATGCATAAGCGTGAATTTGTTCTGATTTTCTCAGCATTCTTTGCAAGCTTTGGCTTATTTTTGTTTATTGGACTAGCTGGACCACCAATAACTAATACTGTTACTGTTAATGCTACTAACCTTACTCCAAAACTTAACAAGTCTCAAATGGCTGTAAGTAATTAAACTCATTTATAAATATTCATGTGTTTTGCATTGTAGTTTAGTATCTAATTTAGTCAAAGACTGGAGAAAATATGAATACCATGATAATTATTTATTAGAATTTTTTTTATGTAATTCTTTAAGGTTATTTTTTTGCCTTAAGTTTTGCATGGCTTTAGGAGCATGCTATCTGGTACTACTGAATAAAAGTATGGAATGAAAGTATGGAATAATGAATATTTTCTACTTTATATTATTTTGTTTTGCTTGACATTTCAAGATTTAGACTAGTAAAGACAATGAAATTTTAAATAAAAACTAGTATTCTCTATTGTCTTTTTATGCTTGTTTTTTACTCAAGAAATCCACGCATTACATTATTTTCTCATTTATAGATTTATAGGAATAGATTATTGTTTGAGCAAGAGCTCATAAGAGTGAAATTGCAAAAGTCAACTCTTTATTTCCTTTTTCTAGTTTTCCTCTCTCCCAATTTTTTATTTTAATGTTGTTATGTTCAAGTTATATTGCATGAATGTGACAGTTTTTTTTAAAGACAACCTCTGTAAATAATGTTTCTTACCTCTGTAAATAATGTTTATTGTAGTTTATCTTTCAGTTGTTTTATGTCTGTTTCCTTCTAAAATTAACTTCGGTTTAATAACTATTTTGGGTTAAGAACATTGATACATTTACTTCTTTTTGCTTTCCTGGAATGTATAAATGTGGAAAATAACTAACAGATTTTTATCATATTTGACCGGAAATTTCTACCAAAATCTTAAAAGGGATATTTGTTACATCACTAGAAGAAGGTCAAGTGAAGGAAAAGAAATGTCCCATAATTACTGTAGTGATATATCGGAAAAAGATATAGATAATTTGGATAGGTAGCCACTGTACACATTGTGCATATTTTTAAATGTAAGCAATGAATATTTTGATCTTATTCAGCATAAACATGCATGGATATGTTAATTTAGTTTATTAAGACAATTAGTGTGTTTTTATAACATAATAAGACCAAACTTTAACCTATATGTCTGACATTATTGCAAACTGATTCATTGATCCAAAAATTTAGTTCAATAGATTCAAATCAATTGATCAATTATAGGTTCAGAACTGCTGCCTTAAAATATTTATATGACCTGGCCATTAATGGATTGTATGTTTATCGTATCTTGATTTCATGTGCAGCAATTAGTATTGGATAATAATGTTACAACAAAAATATGCAAAGTATCTATAGTACAGTAATGCTTTTGTAAGTGGTAGGTCAGAATAAATGTAAGTGTTGTACTGTGATGTATTTCTGAGAAGGGTAAATTTTCATTTAAATAAATAACGTATGTATTTATGTAAAGTATCCTTGTACATGTTTATTAGTAAGCATTGTGTAGTAACATTGTCGGCTGAAAATTCAAACAAAATTTTTGTGAAAGGGTGGAATTTTGCTCCTAACAATCAGTATGTTTTTTACTTTTAATGTTATATTATGTAAATAAAAATTCCTGGGGTTAATACTGTTCCTGAAAAGAAATTTAATTTTTGGAAAGATTATTCTACAGAGAAATTTATTTCCTATCATTTTTATAGGTGCTTGTGATTTAAGCCAGAATAAATATAATCAGGTGATATTTTTTAAACTAAAATTTTCATGTAGGTATGAAAATATACGAATATGCTTATCACCAAGCTAAAAATATTCTTTCAAATGAAAATATAGATATTTTATATAGAATTTGTGATTGTAAATTCATTAAAGCTACTTCATTTATAAAAAGCACCTCAAATGTGAAAGAACACTGAAAATAAACCTTTGTAGACTGATAACTTAAAGTGATTTATACAAATAGTCTCTAATTTCAAGATAAGCATTTTTGTTCATATTGAAATAGTTTTAAAAATTTGTATGATTTTGTATATGTATGGTAAATTTTTATGCTGACAATATGTACATTTTATGCTACGGATTAGAAATTTTTGGACCACCAACATTTATTGTGGATCACCCACTTGATTAGAACTCTAAATGACCATCTAATTTGATATCTAGAGCCACCCCACTGAACAATAAAATGTAATTGCACATGTATAACCCAGATGTGTGTTTGTGTTCTTGAGCAATCTAACCTTTATTTCATCTACCTTGATACTATCATAAATCACCCTAAGTTTTTATCTAACTACACATAAAATCTGTGGTTATGTTTATTGTTATTTTAAATATATATATATATATATATATATTCAGCTGCCATTTTATATGGAGAAATATCAGTTATTCATTCTTGTCTTAAGAGAAGTAAGTTTAATATTTCTGTTTGTAAACATTTTGTATGTTCCATAATAATTCTATGGACATATATAAAATATTAAAAATTATTCATTCTGATGACTGGTTTTTAAATAATTCATATATTTATAAATTTATTAAGTAATATACTGCTTTGATGACACGAAACATGCATTCCATTTAACAAACAAAATATAATTAACAAATTTAAATTTTAGTTCATCATTTTCATGTAGTTGTTTTTTTCTTCTTTTTGTGGTGAGTTCCTTAAATTTTGTTTTACTTACACTTTAAAAATTACTTTGATTGTAGACTGGCCCATTTCTTTTGCGTACTCCTTCATTATCAACATTTAGTCAGCAATTGTGGGTTATAGCAAGAATTATTCTGAAACAGGGTGACGGTATGTATTTCATATTTATATTTGAATATTTAAAACAGTTACCATGATTTTAAATGTACTTAGTATTAACCATTTTTATTTTTTAGTGCATTAATATATTGAAATATGATCCTTAAAATAACAATTTTACCTTAATTAACTTTTTTTTAAATAAGGTAAAAATTATTTAAAAAGGAGAAAAGTTTCAAAGAGGTTTATAAACATTTTGCTTAAGGTAGTTTCTAAGTTTTTGAATATTATATAAAATTTTGAGAAACTTATACATATGTTTAACATAACTTATGATGAAAAACTTGTTATGTTTTAATAACTTTTACTATTTAAAATCTTAATTATCATTAAAAAAATTTCCTGCATAAATTATTTCCATTAAGGTAAATTTTTCATTCTTGGATAATGTAATCTGTTTTTAACAAATGCTGATATTTTCCTTAATTTTCTTTCATCGATGAGGTGAATTCAGAAATTTTTTAAAGGCTATATATTATACAAAGAATACATGACACTCATAACTACTAACTACTGTAGTTTGTCTATAGCAAATTTTTAGTCAGATTTATAGAATTATGAGTCATATATATAATACTATGGGAAGCAGCAAGTCAGATTTCAGTTTCCTCCAAATCATATATTTTTATCCCTAATTATTAAAACTTATGTACAGTTTTTAACTATTTTGTTACAAATTAGATTCGAGATTGATTTTTTTAATATTTAGTAAATAAAAGATATTTATTTAAATTTATTTAGTCTAATTTTAAACTTATTTTATAATATTTAATATAACATATAATATATTTTAATATGGGTTTTATACAATTATGAAAATCATAAATTCTTTTTTTATTTTATTATCTGCTTTTCATTTATCAAATAAGTTTTAAAATGTGTACATCTTCTTGCTATATTTTTAACTGTGTATAACAGATGGCTCTCACAAAAAATTGGCCCCCATAGACATTTTATCTATTAAGTGAATGAATAATTCGACTGATGTTAGTTATTTTATTGACTGTGTTATTTAATGTGTTCAATGATTGTAGATTGTATTAAGTAATTGTTTCACATATTAAATGATTGAATAATTGGTATGGTGTTAGTTACCTTGTAAATTGTTTTAAGTAGAATGAAGTACATTACTTGCAAATATGTGGTGAATATAATTTTTTCTGATTGTTTCATTTTTGAATAAATGCTCGTACATTTGTGTAATAAGTAAACTTATAATGCAAAAAATGAGTAGAATATATTTTTACAGCTTATTTAAAATTATTTTATTCATCACATAAGGATCAAATCCATTGATTGTATTTTTATGTTTTTATCATATACAGATGAGAGGTTTAACAAACCATTCCATGTTTCGGTTGCTATCCATGGTATATCAGATGAAAACAAAATTATTGCGATACTTGGAGATCAACATAACCACAATCGTACCAGAGAACTGCATTGCCTTGAAAGTGTAAATATATCAATTTTTATCTTTTTACATTGAACATTATCAGTGACTGAGATATCTGCATAGCATTTATACATACATACATATATACATACATATATATATATATTAAATATTTTGAGTAATATTCATGAATTCTCCTTCTTTTAATAGGTATGTCAGGAATTCACAGTTTTGCATCTAGGCTTTATAGATTTCTCGCATTATATTGTTACTATAAATTTCTATGGTCTTGAAAGAATAGAAGAGAACTACCATATAAAGGATGTAGTTTTTTATGTAAGTAGTTTTATATGCATTGCATAATTTTAATTAAGTTTATTTATATAATTTTCTAAATATGATTATGTTCTCTTGAAAATAACTGAAGATTACTATTTCATAAGAACAATAGTAAAAAATAATCCCAAGAAGTATTGCTTATTTAATTTTATTCATAAATACATAATTTCATTTGTAATAAATGAATCAAGATTATAATAAACAAACTGTGGAAAAAGTAATTGTAAAGAAATACTTATCATTGGAAAAACAATGCATGTCTGAACTTTAGGTTAAATTTTAAGTTTGATGTGACAATATTTCTATTATAATTTCAAGTACAAGTAGTAAATCTTTTGCTATCAACATGCATACATTTTTTTAGAATCTGGGAATTGAATTCATTCTACAACCCTCTGCATACATGATTACTTGAGCTGCAAAGCTAAATTAATACACAAAAGGGATTATAATACTAGTACTTGTTGAATGAAGAAATAAAAGGAAAGGGATTCAGGAAAAGGAAGGAAAGGCAGAAATTTGAAGAAAAGAATGCATTCTAAATGAATCCATGTGTTATGGTTCTTATTGTGGTTAGTTACCATTGTTACATTTTTATTTTCTATTGTTATAATTCAACTTGCTAACTATAGTCATAATACACTTTTACTAAGCAGGCTAACCAACTCTACACATAGTGTAAAGGAGAGTGATCGTATAGATTTTATAATTAAAGTAAACTGCTAGCTAAAAGGGAATAGATGGTGATAGTCAAATAAAAAAACCAACTCAACAAACATGAATCAAGATTTCAGAGGCAAGAAAAGTTTATTTTAGTTAAACCTAACAAATACAATAATCATCTCTACAAAGCTTTTAGGAATACTCAGGTTTGAACCCGTGAACCTGACAAATCTGAAATCCAGTGGAATTTACATGGTGCTACCTTGCCTCTTTCATTTTTACAAAATTTTCCAACAAACTGACGTTAAATAATCATACATACACTTTTTCATTTTACAATTATAATTTTACACTTAATAAAACCCTAGGTTGATTTGACTGGTGACTCTATAATATTCTGCATGAGCTCATATAAAAAAAACTTAAATAAAAGTTAACTTACCACAGCCGGCTGTATATTATTTAAATCTAAAAAAAATAAGATAGGGTGGAAAGCAAAGGGAGGGATAGACAGAATTAGCTAAAGAGGAGGCATGCCTCGATTAGATACGCTATAGTTAGATTAAGACCTCCAGGCCTTCATTGAAGTTCGGTGAATGGTTCATCTCTCCCGAGGGACCGGAACAAGTGGGCATCTTCAGAGAAGGGGAGGCTCAGGAAGCGGGAACAGCTGTTCCTGCCTCCGGAGCCTCCCCATCTCAGATGATGCACGCTAGTTCCGGTCCCCTGGGAGAGATGAACCTTTTGCCTAACTTCAATGAAGGCCTGGAGGTCTAAATGCATCCAAAGAGTATCTAATCGAGGCATGCCTACTCTTTTCGCTTATTCTGTCTATCCCTTCCTTTGCTTTCTGTCCTATCTTATTTTTTTTAGATTTAAATAATATACAACCGGCTGTGGTAAGTTAACTTTTATTTAAGTTTTTTTATATGAGCTCATGCAGAATATTATAGAGTCACCAGTCAAATCAACCTAGGGTTTTATTATGTGTAAAATTATAATTGTAAAATGAAAAAGTGTACGCATAATTATTTAAAGTCAGTTTGTTGGAAAAATTTGTAGAGTTGGTTGTGTAGAGTTGGTTAGCCTGCTTAGTAAAAATATATTATGACTATACTTAGCAAGTTGAATTATAACAATAGAAAATAAAAATATAACATTGGTATCTAACCACAATAAGAACCATAACACATGTTGAGAATTTTTATTTAAGAGAAAATATAAAAATATTAGGAGTAGGTTCCTTTCTTCTATATATTAGCTGTTATATCATACTTTAATGTACCCTTGGTTGTTTAGATCTATTAGTTTTTGATGAATAATAGTCTTTATTTTCTAACTCAACAAAAATACTTTTGAAAAAAATGTTAAATGCATGTATATTTTGATATAAAGGAAAACTATGTAAGGGTTTACCAGTGCCAACTTGCTTATTCCTGGAATTGATGCTATCATATACAAAATGAGATATTCCTAAACTGAGCTACATCTGTGATATTATAATTAAGAGAAATTAACATGTATTCAGTTTGAAATAATTTTAGCTACTTTTTTAAAAATTTCCTTACAAATTCAATATATTTGAACTTATTAGTAATAAGTTAAATTAGTTAGTCATTTACTCATTATTTATCTGTACACATTAATTTGCAAATTTAATTTCTAATTGGTTTTGATATTTTTGCAAATTTTCATTAATAAAACATAAAAACATTTTAAAATGTAATTATATTTCTTTAAAAATGAAAGTATAGATCATGATGTAGTGTCTGTTAATCTTAGATGTTACTAATAGATTACTTTAGGAAAATGTGAAAGGCATTATAATTTAATCAAAAACTTGCTGTTTATGCCATAAATAGATAAAATAATTTTCTGCAAATAATTAATTTAAATAATAATATAATTTTTTTCTGTACTTTTAGGTCATTTAGTAAAGTGATATAAATTTATATAAATTAGAAATTGGAAAAATGAATTTATCTGCTTAGATGTTAGTAATACTGAGCTCTTAAGTTATCTTTGATAGAAATTTATGGAATCATCATCTTATATGCATTTCATTGTGTATAAGTAAATCACAAAATTTTAATTGGCTATTTATATGACATTTGATATGAGTGTTGATTTTGGATTTTCATACCAAAACATCATTTTCAATACTCGTACAAAACTCTATTCTCATACTTTTATCATTTTCACATTATAAACTGCTTTTAATAATACATTTTTAACATGTACATGCTCTTTTTTCCTTCTTCTTGTAGTTCAAAAATTATAATCCATCTTTTACAAAGATTGAAATTTGGTTTCGCTGTATCTTCATTTTAGTGACATTTGGAACTACAGTAAGTTAATTCATTTTCTCTTTTATTTTCTGTACATTTCATGTAGATATTTTACTCTTTATATCATTTTTGTTTCTTTTCAGTGCTGGTTTACCTATTCCTTAAGATTTTTCTTCTTTTTTGACTGGTCGATTGAGCAAAAATGGATATCTCTGCTTTTACCACTGCTAGTGCTGTATAATGGTACTTATTAAATTTCATAATTTGACTGTATATTTCAGAATATCAGTGTAAGATTTATTTTTATGATTTATCATGAGAAGTAATATATTACATATCTATTTTTGTGTGTGAGCTTTCTATAATGTCAGTTGTGTTTAAATACCATTCTTAAACTTATTTTAGATATTTTAGTGTATCTATCTTAATCTGTTCAGTTATTGGTACTGTTTGTATTTTGTGCACTTCAGAAATATGCATTTCTGTATTACTGAGTTAAGATTTAAGCCTTAAAATGACTTGTATTCTGTGTACTAAAATCTTGGGATTAAAAAAAGATAAAACTGTAAAAGTCTTTTAAAATTTTGCATTTCATGTTTTAGAATTTTCAGAACCTCTAATCAGCACAGGAAAATCATATATTGTAACATTTATTTAATGAAGCTTTTATTTATTACTAGCTATACAGATCTTAGAAACAAATATTTTATCCTCTCTTATAAATATATGTGTAGGTAACATTATATTACTAGATTTACCTAAAAAAAGTCAAAGATGCTAGAGCTTCTCAGTCAGAATTTTCCTTTTTGTCTTTTTGTTTTCATTCGCTTGATTTTAAAACTTTCTGAAAGTCAATTTTAAATATGTATAGATGTGGTAAGGTAAATTATACCAATGCACAGTCAACAATAATCTGGCTTATACAAGATTTAAGAAAATTTTAAGATGTCTTAATAAAACCTTTTTTCCCCCTGTATTTTGTGTTTCTTTAATGTGTTTTGACAGTCATATAATAATTTTTGTAATCATCTGCTTCTAAGCTTTCTTTATCAGCAATCATAGTAAGCTTTGAGTAACAGTGATTATTGAGCCGGTAACTCATTGTGTAAAAATCAGGAAAAAGATAGTTATGAAATTTCTTCTTTTTAGGCCTTTTTATGTATGCATCAATGACATTCTGAAATATATTGTGGAATATTAGAATCCAATCTTTTTAGTTGAAATAGAATTCAAAAGATACTTTATGATTGCATTTTTTCCTCTTACTGTTAAATCACCTTGAAAAACTCTTTAAACTATTAGTTTCATTGACTGGTATCTCTATAATCCAAATGAACATATAATTCATCCCTACTGAGAAACAGTACCCTCCAGCTGTATGCTAACCACTTAGACATGAATGAAACCACCACATGGCTTCAAAATAACTGAATTTTTCTATTCATTAACAAAGCACTTCTAGGAACATCTATTAATTAAGGTAACTGACACCTACCTAATGAGTTATTTGTATGTTACTCAGAACTGATGATAAAATTGGATTTTCATGCCTTGATTCATAGAGAGGACTATGTATTATCTTAAATGTTCTCTGATTCTCATGTATCTGTTTCCTTTTATTTGTTTAGTTTGCAGGCATGTAAAATTTGTTTCAACATTATAGGAACTGATTTTTAATTGTACACGGATTTCAGACACTTTTATTCCAAGCAGAGGATTTTTTTGTTAATACCATTATCAACCTAGATGACTATGAGGCCAAAAGGTTACGCTTACAATGCTCCTTTTATTGCTATCGCATTTTGTTTGAAATGTCAATCATAAACACATAAACAAAATAATAAACAGAAAATGAAATAAAAATTAAATATGAGACTAAATAGCTATTATTTAACTAAAAATAGTTGTTAAAGATAAATAGTTATGGATGTTAAATTTTTACTGTCAGATATTTATGAATCATGCATTTTTGTATATATATATATATATATATATATATATATATATATAGCCATAACTAGGTAGGGGCAACAGGACACCCACCCAGGGCCCACTTGGAAATGGGACCCAAATGCTGTATTTGTTTTATTATTTTCCCAAACCTGATTAATTAAGGGGCCCAATTGCAAATACTTGCCCAGGGCATAGGAATGGCTAGTTACAGCACTGTGTATATATATATATATATGTATATATATGTAACATACCAGCCTGGCATCGTGGGAATGATGACCGGAACTGGCATACCACAGCGGGGAAGTAATTAGTCGTAACCAAATAGCAGATCCGTACTTCAATTCGGCAAATACAAATTTATTGGCATTCTGCTACATCTTCTTGGGGCAATGACAAATCCCCAAATTTCCGCATGTACATTGAAGCACGTCTATTTATAATCTAATAGAGGTGTAGTCACGTGACACCTGAACTCTTGCATTAATTGGCTGAAGCCTTGAAATCTGGGCTCAGGCAATTAGAAAACCACAGGGATTGTATAGGAGTTTACAGGGGTCATATAAAAGATGCCTGAAAGTCATTTCCTTTGTTCTTGGAATCGAAATGCGTAATTAATTCATGCCCAAGGAAATTTAAAAGACTTTAGAATTTTGAAAGGGTTTTGGGGTTTTATATGTTATATATATATATATATATATATATATATATGTATAAATGCTGTCATGTTAATGTTATAATTTTAATTGTCTTTTCCTTTCTGTATCCTTTATAGATAGATACTACCTTTGATTAAATTTTTTAAGAGTTGTTTTATGTTAGAATAACTGTTAAATTGAAATAAATGAACACAGTGAAAATAAACTATCTTATGAACTCATTAGAGTCATATTTTACTGTATTTTGCTTCTTAAAGGCAATATCAAATAATTTTACCTGACTCAATTATTGTGAAATAACAGGAAAACCATTTTCTGGAGTCATTCTCATGTAGCACTACTGAATATGAATAGTTAATTTATCTTAAATGAAAAATGATATTTAAAGATTTTTCTTTTCCTTCAGATCCTTTCTTCCCTTTGTCATTTCTTGCCAACAGTTGGGTTCCTGGTATGCTAGATGCAATGTTTCAAGCAACATTTCTTTGTGCTTTACTTCTCTTTTGGCTTTGTATATATCATGGTATAAGACAGGTATTTAGTTTTGTTTCTTTTTTAGTAGAGAGATAGAGATAGAAGGAGTGCATATTGAAATATGTATGTGTATTTAAGTTATCATGTACATGTGTGTTAGTATATTGTACACATGCATGTATGGTTTTAAAATGACTAATTTTTTCTTTATAGAATGAGCGAACCTTCACCAAGTTTTATCTCCCAAAATGTGTTATTACTGGACTTTTGTGGCTTTCAGCATTTACATTAGCATCATGGCAGAAATTCAATGAACTGAGAGACCCTACTTATAATTATAAAGTTGACACTGGTCATTTTATGGTATGTTTTCCTATTACAAATTTCAGTGCTTGCATGCAGGAAGTGTTCAGTTTTTATATATTATGATGTATTGTATTTTATATTTCAGGGCTTCAAAATATTTTTCTTCACAATTGGAGCAGTGTATTTAGTATATTTATTTTATCTCATCATACGAGCTTATACAGAACTGAGATCCATGCCATTTTTTGGTAAATTAATTCTCTTATTCTTTTTTCTTCCTCTCAAAAGTTAATTAGCTGACTCAAAACTCTAATTTTTACATTTTTTTTGCAAGTTCTTACATTTTAAATTTAGAGTCCCTCAAACTTGATAAGTTTTCTGAGCATTTACTCTAATCTAGAGCTATATGATTTACAGATATACTGAACACAGTGAATTGTGGTTGCTTGAATTCTAAGTTAAGTTCTTTTACATTCATAGCTGTATTGAGGTAGACATTTCAGGTTTTTTCCTTTAAGGTTCTCATATAATATATTAGTGTTTTCTGTCAAAAGCTTCTATAACTTAAATACTTACTAATCGAATAACAATTCTCAATTATACAACCATATTCTTTTATTCAGTACTTTCCCAAATTACCATTACACCATACTTTGAAATGAAAGTGTTAACCTTTTAACTGTCATGCCTAATATAGTCTTGGGTGTGGTACTTGCATTCCAAAATGTTCTGCCTGAGTACCACTCGGGGTAGATTTTTATTCTTGCATCTTACTGTCAAACCCAAATCTAGCTTGGGACATGTTGATTTGGGCTTTATTCAATAGATGGAAGCACCCAGGGCCGCCCAGAGACTTTATGGGGCCTGGGGCAAACTTCTGTTGGGGGCCCCAAGAAATCTGATTAATCGAATAATTTTTAAAAAAATTTTTCAGGAGATTATTTTGAATTTTGAAGTACGGTACAAGTTTCAGAATTTTCTTTCAGAGAAAATCTAATAAATAATTTTTTCAAAATTTTTGTGGCCCCTCCGGCAGTTGGGGGCCTGGGACAAAGTGCCCCAGTTGCCCCCCCCCCCCCCCTCTGGGCAGCCCTGGCAGCACCAATAGTCTATACCATATCTTGGGAGGTGAACTTTTGCTTTAATTTGTAGATGGCAGCGTACATACGCTATTTTGTTCTAAACATTTGTATTTTGCAGTAAAAATATTGACATTTTCCTTACCAAAATCATCAAAATAACTTGACAGTTAAGAGGTTATTTACTGGTTCAAGAAGTTTTTCCCTTACATTGGTTTAGCCAGTAGTTTAAACTTGATAACATAAGGTGCATCTTGAAAACAGATTATTTATAACATTACTAGATGTTTTCAAGGGTGGCTCCAGGGGGGGGGGCAGTAGGGGCAGTTGCCCCCCTCCCCCCCAAAAAGCCTGGCATATTTTTTTTTCATAGCCTAAAATTTTATAATCATAGACCTAATACTAAATAAGTTTAAATTTAAAATGAGAGGATGTTTATTTCTTTTATATTTATTTATATATATATATATAACCCTAAGAGCCGATGTTGCTTTCCCCCCCCCCCCCCCCCATCTCTGGCCTGGAGCCGCCACCGGATGTTTATTGTTTACTAGCAGTATAAATATTGTTGTCTATTTGTCTATGCATTTAAGTTTGTCTTACTTTAATTATTTTTCATTCTAACAGATCATTATGTTAGAATGAAAGATTATTCTAATGTTATGATCCTTCATCCAAATTACTGTGAACTCTTGACATAGACTGTCATGAATTAAGTACAGAAAGTTCATTACATTAAAATATATATAAATCTACTTCTTCAGTTAGGAAATAGAATTCTTGCTATTTTTATCCCTAATATGCTTAAGCTTAAAATTCATGATTCTGTTTTTGCTTGTTATTTTCTTTATGAAGTGAGTGAAAATTTGGAATTGATTAATGTAATTGCTAATAACAGCAAACTTTATAAAATGCTGTGGTGCTAAGTATATTTAAATTATAAGTTTTATTAATGTTTAACATCCACACATCATAATTTGTAGTTTTGTTTCAAACCTCAGGTCACCAAAGTGTTTCTGTGTGGATACCACTATTAATACAAACACAACTAAAGTGTTTTTTAAAACTAGTTAGTAAAATACAATTCATGATTTTTACAGATGTTCGATTGAAGTTTTTGACTGCTCTGATGATAATAGTTTTATCTATTAGTATTGCTATAACAGTTTTGAGGTTTGGAGTTTCAGTTCTTCAAGATAATTTTGTTGCTGAGTTATCTACAAATTATGGAAGTTCTGCAGAATTCATGTCATTCTATAGTTTGCTGAACTTTTATCTTGTTACTATGGCATATGTTTATGCTCCACCTAAAAGAGCCTACTTTGGTAAGTTGAGTTATTAAAATTTATCTTGGAATTCTTATTTAAAAAAAAAATATATAGTAGTAAGGAAATCTATCCTGTCATTTTTTTTTGTATTATAGTAAAATCTATAATTTGGATTTTTAATATTTTTTTTTACAATCAATTCTGATTTTAAAAAAAATTGGCATGTAAGGTGTTTTAATTAAAGCTGACAGTTTTCTTTTTCTTTATATTTTAATGAGGTTGTTTAAACTTTTAGTTTACTATTTTTAGATATTATACTATGCCAATGGTGCACAAACTTTTTTCATCCACGACATTATTTGGTTATGATAACAGTGTAGGAAGTGCTGTATTTAGAGTTTTACTTCTACCCTGGTTTAAAATTTTGTTGATAATAATCAGGATATTTTCAAATCTCTTTTACACAGATCTTGAAACTATTCAAGAAATCTTAAGAATTATTTGAATGATAATACTACTTAATACAGTAACCACCGCTTATAGTGATCAGTGGTTATAAGAATCAACCGTTTATAAGAATCAAAATCGCAAAAACAAAAACAAATGTATTATTTCCATGTTAAAATTTTCGCTTTAAAGAATCAGCTTACACTCTTCGCTTTCCTTTCATTTTTCCAAAAAAGACATTTAAATCCTCAAAAGGCACGAAGTTCTTTCTTCAATTTTTTTAATGAAAGAGTGATAAGATGGGATGGAATACAGTCATAAAATTCATCCCTTTCTTTGTTAGACATAACATAATAGTTTCCCCTTAAACGTTTTAGCACAACACTGTCCAATTAGCTTGACCTGGGGGCATCTTTACCCTTCCGGGTCCGATTTCACTTTTCTCCAATGACAAACAAACACAGGGACTCTTTTTTACCCACCTCCTACATCCTGGTTGTGGATTCCTGGACCCTAAAACACAAATCTTCGGTGAAGTGTCCACTATCACTTAGGAAAACCTGACATTAGTAGATTGAGCATGTTATCAAACCGTGAAACGTAAGCTAGGAGGTGAATCTTCGTCTGAGACTATTGGTATTGAAAGAGGTATAAACAGCCTCCTGAAAACTTTATTACATGAAACTACCATAGAAAACTTTTTCTTGCTCCCTTCCTGTAGTTGAAATGTTAAAACCGTTATGCAGGTATGTTGTAACAAATATTGGATTTTTTTCTTCTCTTACTATAATTACGTGTATCTACTTATAGGTCTAGAAATTAAGTTGTATTTTTAAAATTATAAAAAATAATTTTAATAAAAGATAATTTACGTAAATTAAAGAGTATTTTATGGTAAATTATCTAATATATGTGTATATGAGTGTGTGTGCCTGTCCCAAAACCTAAATTTCGGCTATAAGAATCAACCGCTTATAAGAATCAAAAACAGTAATAACAAACGTGATTCTTATAAGCGGAAATCACTGTATTTGTGGTTTTATTAACTTGTTTAATGGGTGCATTCAAGAGGTTTTATTCATTTTCATTAAGTCTCATGGATACCACTATTAATACAAACATAACTAAAGTGTTTTTTAAAACTAGTTAGTAAAATACAATTCATGATTGAAGGATAATACTACTTAATATTTGTGGTTTTATTAACTTGTTTAATGGGTGCATTCAAGAGGTTTTATTCATTTTCATTAAGTCTAAATATGTTAATAATTAAATTTTGCAAACTAAAATGAAATATTTCTTATATTTCATTTGTTAGTTTATTAATGGAAAGAGTATTTGTTATATTATTTTGTTTTAGAAACAAGAGTGAAAGACAATCCAACATTATCAATGATTAATGATTCAGATGAAGAAGTTATTTATGCGTAAGTTTCAATTAATTTATTTAAATTATTTTTTTTATTTTATATTTATATTTTATTGTTATACTTTTCTGAACAAATTGTGTATGTAATATTTTGTCATAATACTAATCTGATATATTCATGTAGTTAATGTTTTAATTAAATGGCTGTGAAGAATTAATTTCATGTTAACATTTCATTTGATAATTGTAATTAATAATATCTTTCTGGGGCTTTTTTGTATTCATATTTACCAAACATAGGAAAATAAGATAATTCATATATTTTTTTATTCTTTAACACATATTTCAATCATACTTTGGCACATATTAAGAAAGATCATATGCAAACACTTAATGGTGTGAGGTCATTAAGTTCATAACAAAACAATAAGATTATTTTAAAATTTATAATAAAAATATTCTAAAGGAAAATGAATTACTTTATTTTTGCATAGCATTCTTGAGTTTAGATATAGATTTTTTTTTTTTTTTTTTTTTTTTTTTTTTTTTTTTTTTGGGGGGGGGGGGGGGGTTAGAGGGTAATTTTTAAATAGTAAAAATAAATAGGCTAACATTTTTTCCAGGAAGTTTTAATATTAAACTAAGATTTCTTAGTCTTTTAACCATTTATATTAACTTCCATAATAACATTTTCATCAGTCAGAATGCTCTGTCACTGATGATATTGAATTCAAAGGTCTTAAATAAAAATCTAAAATCCAATTTAAATGTCAGAAACTTCTATTTACTAAGCAGATAAAAGTAGGGGCAAACTTTCAAGATGATCAAAAAGTTTGAAGATTTTTTTTTTTTTTAAGATTATGAAAGTGAATAATCTGTTTCTGAATTTCTTGAGTGTGCAACTAAAATATGTAATAAAAAATATATTAAATATAAATTTCTTTGAACTGGTATTTAGATAAATTTATATTAAAATACATTACATCACTTTTAATTCTTGTAACTGAAAAACTGGGTCATAATAACCCTAGGTCACCTAACAAGTATATTTTTTGCTTCCTTGCCCATGAGAAATAGAAGTGTGGATCTGTTTCACCAGTGTTCTCAGTGAAAATAAACCTGGTTTAATAATAATGAAATGTAACACAATAATTTTGACCTTATGTAACAATGTGTTAATGTACAGTACTAATTACTATTGTAAAATCACCCTTTACATTTATTTATTATTTTACATATCTGCTCAAACAGTATTCTGTATTGCTTTGTGCATGAATTGATTAAGCAAATATATTCTTTTCTTTTACCCAAATGATAACATAGGATGAAAAATTTTTTAAGTAATTTTAAAATATTAATCTAATTTCGATAGATTTAATTTTTGAGCAAACTATTATTTTCACATTTTTACAATTTTTATTCAGTTCTTATATCTCATTATTTTTAAAAATAATGTTACAATAATTATTAGTAAATGTGTTGTATTTCTGAGTAACACTATTTGGTTTTGCAATATAAGAAAATAAAAAATTCTTGATTTTAAGATCAAGATATTTATTTTGCAATAGGTCCGACTCTGAGAATAGGCCGCTTAACCCATTGAGAAAAAGTCCTGACAAAGAAGAGAGTGATTAAAGAAATACTGTACATTTGTATAGAATCATTTGTTGAATTTTGCATGAATCATTTTAATATAATACAATATATCATTATTTTAAGATTTTGTTTATTTATTTTTATTTATTTGTTTTATTCATATGTGTAAACTGCAAATGGATATTTAACTTGTTATCTGACTCATTTATTGAGTAAATTTATAAAATATATTTTACTGCATATTGTTGGCAAATGAAAATCATTTTGTAATTTTTAGAACATGAACTTTTATAAAGTGACTAAAAGAAGTTTGTAATGCAGCTGAGCTCATATGATGAGCTGTGTATTAAATATGAGACTTGTATTATATAATATTTAAGAACTACAATTTTTCCAAAATTTTAAATTATTATATACATTCATACCATGCAGTGGCGGCTCCAATCCAGAGATTTAGGGGGGGGGGCAACGTCAGCTCTTAGGGTTATATATATATATACAGGTAGCCCTCCTTCAGCATGGTATCTTACAACACAGTTTCGCTCTATAAGAACTAACACGATAAGAAAATTTTCGCTCTAACACAATAAGAAAATTGCGGGAACCCTTGTGTAACACTGCAACCTGTAACACAGTTTCGCTCTAAAATGATAAAAAAAATGTGAAAACCTTTGTACAACACTGTACTTCCACAGCACTAGATAACATGATTTTTGTTCAAAACATTTAAAAAATAAAAAAACCTTAAAATAATGACGTGAAAGAATAATAAACTGTAGTAGCTTTACATGAAAATTTATAAACAAATTATAATTTATTCATTTCTAACTCTATTCCGATGTCATAGTGGAAAGGGTCATGCACAGTTTACATGTAGGACGTAATACCGCACGTGGACGAATGCTGCATCGTTCGAATTCGTGCTGTTGACGTCGGCAGATGCACTTTTGATTTTGTTTAGATTTATGTACATTTTGATCTCTTTATGAGAAGCTTTGATTTGATCCGCTCAGGCCAGAGTAATGTAAATAATTTGTAAAAATGTACATTAAACTTGTAGTTAGAATATACCATGTGGCAGGACTTAGTTCTTTTGATTCGTCTACCCTTCCACTGAAAGAAGCCAAAAATTCAAAAGGGAGCTGTGAAATTGTCTATCTCCATACTGTGAAATCTACATTGACCTTGTAAGAACCAGCAAACAAACCAAAATTACAGATTTTTTTAAAGATGATAAAAGGTGTAAAATATCTAAATAAAGAAAAGGGTTCTGAAACTGAAGGTGATATTGTTTAACCAAAAAAATGCTCTCGTTTGATTGTACTGAGCAGCGATGTGGAAGAAATTAATTAAATTAAGGTCGTATTAAATGAAAATAATAATTTTTGTTTCTTTTCATTTTGTGTTATACATATTATATTTTTAATAAAAATTATGTTGCTTGTATGGAATTTAAAAAAAAAAGTTTGTTTTTAATAAGTTTTCGGAGTGTAACCCCATTTTGTACTGGCTCTGGGTCTCATCTAACACGGTTTCACACAAACGGCATTTTCTAGGAACCTATCTACCGTGTTATAGGAGGGTTACCTGTATATATGTATCTATCTATCTATATATGTTTACATATGAAAATTAATTTAGTATTAGGTCTGCAATTATATAATTTTAGGCTATAAAAAAAAAAAATGGCAAGCTTTTTTTTTTTTAGAGGGGGAGGGCAATTGCCCCTACCGCTTCCCCCTTGGAGCTGCCGTTGGTACCATGGAACCATGAGTACAAAACATTCTGACCATCTGCTGCTGAATATCCTGTTGTTATATGTGCCATTGCAGCAGCTTAGAATTTTTGAGGCTTATACTTTACAAGATCTTTGATGGTGCATAGTGGTATCTGGTGTTATGATGTCCCTTTTTTAAGTTATGAGGTAGAGTTACTATAGAGTAGACTTGCTGTTCCAATTTTCTCTAAGGGAGCTCAGTCAAATTAATATCTGGAGCATTTTAAGGGCAAGGCAACAAACACTTTAAATGTTTCATCTTGTTTTTCAAATTATCTTTAAACAATAATTGTTGTAGTGTGCATTGTCCTGTTTTTAAGAGGTAATTTCTCTGGTCAATTGACATAAATAGATTGTATTAATAGTTGACATAAATAGATGACATAAATAGTTAGATATGTTGTATGTTCCCAATAATTTTTCACAAGAATGATTGGGATCTGTGTTTACTAATAGAAAATTGTCTTAAGTATAACACTCCATATGCCATTTTATTCCCTAATGCTGTCTCATACCTGCTTGATGAATAATGTAAACTGTCCATTTACACAATGAAGATACAATTTGATTATTTGGATCAGACAACAGGTATTCACTTTGGTTCTTATGACAGGGCAGATAGCCTATATGCAGTGAGGTATGATGAGGTGTAGTTGCCTGGTGACGTAGGGGTTAAAAGCGTCAAGCTGGCACTCCTCAGGTCCAGGGTTTGACCCTGCAACTGGACAAGGTTGAAGATATGGTGACTGGGCAGGCCTTTCATCCTTTGAGTGGATGATTAAAGTGAGGACCAAACACACTTGGGAACTAAACTCTGGGGGTCCCACGTCAGGTTGACCACCTGACTGAGACATATGCAGTATGGCACCCCAAGCCCACGGTCAAGAAAGCGGAGATGGGCACCGCAGGCCTTGGTTCACAGTGGACTGTTCCACCATGAGTTTAGTTTTTTTAGTTTTAGTTATGATAAGGTATGATATTATTCTTATCATTCTGATTAAAGATCTTTCAATCTTTGCAATCTGTCTCTTCTCTTTGCAATCTGTGCCACAGAAAAGTAGTTTTCTTGCCATGTTGATGAGTCTTGACAACCCAGCTTCCATAGATTCTGCTTTTTCCCTCTTAGAACAACTACAATGGGTGCTGTTCACTATTGACCGATTTCAAATAGCCCACAAGATTTATGTTTTGAAAATGCTTTGACCTCGACATTTGATCAAATTGATATAGTTCTTTCACCTAACAGAACACTTCTGCTCACTGTTAAGAATAATTCTACTCATGAAGGAGAGAGATAAATTCATGGAAATTTTAATTGTTCTGTATGTTTCATCATGATGTAGTTTTATTCTCTATTTTTGAATTGAATTGTTCATTCTGCGTAAAACCAGATTGTTACCGTAATCTCAAAATTATGGACTTTATATAATCACTAGCTGAGTACCCGTGCTTTGTTATGGAGTACATTCAAATTTAATACAACGGTCAATGTATGCAATTAAGGCCAAAAAAAAAAAAAAAAATCGTAATGGATATTTTTATAGACAAAATAATGTAGAAGAAAATATTCAAATTAAATACAATGGTCAATGTATGTAATTAATTTGTATGTTTAATATCCAAAAAACATACTAATTTGAATTAAATTCTTAAAAACTTCCATCTCAATTAGTCTAGTGGTTAAATTTTATCTTTTATTGTTTTTTAATTTTTTTTTGTCAATTTATTTCATTATGCATGTGACGCTAAATTAATTTAAAGTATGACAAAAAGAAAAGAAAAAACGTGATCAGCATTTAATAAATTAAATTCTAAAAAGTAATCTTTAATAATTCACCAAAAATCAGAAAATGGAGGTAAAGATTCGTAAAAGATTTTATTTTAAAAGAATTTTTATGATCTTTCTCATGATATAAAATTTATAACCCTCAGATTATTATTTTAAATGCAAACTTAAAAAAGGTTACAAAAACAGCTTAAAAATTTAATTTAAAAAAATCTAAGAAGGATTTTTCAAAAATCTTTTTTAGTGCACCCCTACACTATAAGAAGAATTGACATGCAAAATTTCAGCCCTTTAGGTCCAGAAGTTTGGTCTGTGCATTATTTGTCAGTCAGTCAGTCATGGAACTGTTTTATATATATAGATTATCAATCACCCAGGTTGTTACATCTGTTAACATCTTTTGTGATCAAAAGATGCTTATAAATATACTGGGCTTGTTATACACTGACATTTTAAGATAATTAACTTGTTTCATGCAGGAGGGGTCATAATGTTTTGTCTTGCTCATATACAAACACACGTATGTATTAAATCTTGATAAAAAGGCTACATGAAAAACTTGTTATAATTTTATAAAAGTTACAAGCTGCTGCATTTTAATTTTAACCTTTAATTCATAAGTAAGCAGTTATGATTGATGTATCACATAATAAAACCAGAGGAATTTTGCTTATTTCCTTTGTGAGAGTAAAAGATGTTTTTTTTTACGAGGGATAAATATTTATATATATCTATATTATGTATAAAAATAGATAACTGATATAAAGAGATTATATTACAATAACACATATAATTGTCTGAGTTTTAAGGTTTGTGATTTAAAATGTATCATAATTTATCTTCGTTGTATGTGTAACTTAGTAATTTAAATACTTTATCTTTCTGCAATGACCACTTTGATTTTATTTAATGCTTTATCTTCCTGCAATAGTCCATTTGATTTTAATTTACCTTCAGTTTTTGAGAATCTTATGATACTACAACAGCTAATATAAACCTGTTTAGTGGTCTACAGCATTTCATTTTAACATTGATTATCTTAATCAGAAATCAAAGATATATGCTACCTAAAAAGAAATGTTTTATGTGATAAAAAAATTATTGTTGAATAAAAGTAATAAAAACAAAATATGTAAATACTATATTTACATATATACATGTTCTTAATTTCAGGTAAAAGTGCTTTTTATATAATTCATAAATACAAATTTGTTGTTGATGAACTAAAACCTCTGTTTGATAAAATAATTAAGTAATGTTTCTTTTACCGCTATTTATCTCTCTTTTCCAATGGTGTATTTTTAGGTTAATAACAAGTTTCCCCTCAGTTATCTACTAACAATTAAAAAAAAAAATTGAGCAAAAAATGTGAAAGATAGACTTATCAGTTTAGACAGCACTAAAGAAATATTATACTGCATTTTATTTCTTTATTAATGTAGTATTACATCAATAATATGTAAAATAGTCAGTATGTTTACATATTATTGAAAAAAATTTGTAAATGATAAACAATTAATTACTCTTGAATGAGGTTACTTATGCAAGCTAAATTAATTAATAATATGTGATTTTTTTATATACTAAATTAAAAATGATGAATATGATCGATATTGGAATTTAATTTAAAATTTCTTGTAATTTTTTTAACTACCATATTTCAGGAGTTACATAAAAATAAGAATTTTATTTTCTTATGGCAAGATGGGACAAATGTAACTCCTTTTCTAATTAATATTTTATATATTATATCATAGATTAAAACTAGAAAGCTGTTTCTATAATATATCTTTTCTACAGTGGACATAATATACTGATAACATACCATCAGTGCTTCTATGATCATATCTTTTGCCCCAATAGATAAATTTCGAAGATTCTCTTTAGACTCAGACTACTTGATCTCCTTCACTCATTTTGAGTTGTTGACCATCCATTTAATAGATAATGAAATTAAAGAAATATATGCACGAGAAAATGCTTTAGAAACTATTATTCTTCAAGGAATACAACCCCCTCTTTCAAATTATTGGCATCATCTTTCATTCAATAAATCTTCACAGCTATTATTTCATGAATGATGCACTTTTACTTGAAATTAAGGTGTATAATATGTTTTTTAGAAGAGCTTACTCATTGGAAAAGTTTTCTTTAATTTCATAGTACTTTATCTGTGGAAAAGATTACCTTCAAGAAATTATTTGGAATATTTGTTTTGTTTCTACGAATATATTAAAGAAATGAAAAAATTGGTATAACTCTTTCATTTTATATCTCTTTGTAACTAATAAAGATAGCTACCTTTAATAAGTTCATAATTCATTCTTTGAGTGAACAATAAACTGATGATAATATAAAATTGTGTTCTAAAATGTGCATTTCATGTATATATATTGATTATTAAAGTACCTACATAGTTTTATTTAAAAAATTAATTTTTTGGTTCAGACACAAGAAATACACAATCTACATCAAATTTTAATTATCAGTCTCTCTAAAAAAAAATTTTCATGAATGATGCACTTTTACTTGAAATTAAGGTGTATAATATGTTTTTTAGAAGAGCTTACTCATTGGAAAAGTTTTCTTTAATTTCATAGTACTTTATCTGTGGAAAAGATTACCTTCAAGAAATTATTTGGAATATTTGTTTTGTTTCTACGAATATATTAAAGAAATGAAAAAATTGGTATAACTCTTTCATTTTATATCTCTTTGTATTTAATAAAGATAGCTACCTTTAATAAGTTCATAATTCATTCTTTGAGTGAACAATAAACTGATGATAATATAAAATTGTGTTCTAAAATGTGCATTTCATGTATATATATTGATTATTAAAGTACCTACATAGTTTTATTTAAAAAATTAATTTTTTGGTTCAGACACAAGAAATACACAATCTACATCAAATTTTAATTATCGGTCTCTCTAAAAAAAAATTTCAGGTAGTCTCTTCTAACGAAACTACCGCGGGTTATTAATGTAGGATTACTTATCGTTGCTTACCTCTTTTGTATGTATATATGTATCTACTAGCTGAAAACCCGCGCTTCGCCACGGAGTACATTCAAATTAAATACAACGGTCAACGTATGCAATTTATGCCAAAAAATAAATATATATATATTTATAATACATGCGATGATCAATGTATACAATTGATGTAAAATATCTATCTATATATATATATATTTATTTATAAAAAAATCGTAAGGGATATGCATTTTTTTTTGGATAATATCCAATCGTCTGCTGCATTAGAAAGAGAAAAAAATATTTTTTTTGTCTATTTAGTTGTTACGCACGTGACGATAAATTTATTGAAAGTACCAGAAAAAAAATCACGTGATCAGCATTTAATAAATTAAATTCTAAAAATTAATCTTTAAAAACTCACCAAAAATCAGGAAATGGAGGTAAAAATTCGAAAAAAATTTCATTTTGAAGGAATTTTTATGATCTTTCTCGTGATATAAATTTTATAACCCTCAATGTATTATTTTAAATGCAAACGTAAAAAAAGTTTAAAAAACAGCTTAAAAATTTAATTTAAAAAAATCTAAGAAGAATTTTTGAAAAATCTTTCTTAGTGCACCCCTACACTATTAGAAGAATCGCCATGCAAAATTTCAGCCCTTTAGGTCCAGCGGTTTGGTCTGTGCATTGTATGTCAGTCAGTGAATGAATGAGTCAGTTACGGAACTGTTTTATATATATAGATATATATATTTGACATACATATGTATATGTATATATATGTATGTCAAAAATTTGACTCATTTTGGTACTTTTCTGTTTAACTGTTTACTGCTTGCCCAAGCGATACAGACTGGGTTTGGCATGCTGCCAAAATTATAACTAACAACACAGGACATCTGAAATACTATACTTTTTACTGATGGGATACTACTGCAATACTTTTTACTGATGGGAATGTACAATTCTGAATGTTAAACAAATTTTATTAATCATAACTCCAGTGGTCATGACTATGCCAATTCATTTTTTAAAAACAATCATTAGCAAACAATCCCATATTGTATTAAATGAAAAACTACAGCAGTTATTTTAATTTCGTATAATGTATAGCCGTAAAAGCTTTCTTTAGATTTATTAATTGCTAATCCACAAAAAAAAATTCAGATTTCAAAGTATATAAAATTTTTCCAGTTTTCAAACATTAAAGATCCTGAACTATTTTCCAACTTACTATATTCTAAGATGTATATAATATTGTGATGGTTTGCTTGAATGTATCAATTTTCTGGTATATGCGGGTTATCAATTTGGGGGGAAAAGTTTCAACAGTTTAGTCAAATAGACAAGATTGGCAGGCATTGTTATTTTGAATTAATTTTCTGCTTTATTCAGATGATATTTCATCTAATTATGCTAGAAAATCCAGACGTGTAATCGTAATACAATAAAAATGACTGTATATATATAATTGAAATTCTGATTTTCCTTACATTCATTTCTAAACTCTTGGACCAATCTGCATCAAATTTTGCACAGATACACTTGTAGAGAATAAAGTAAAGTGGATTTGTTTAACTCCTTACCTCCGATTTTTAAAGCTTTGACATTTCGAAGTGTCTGTACTATATCCTCATATTATCATTGTTGTTTTCCCATCATTAATTTGAACCATTAGTCACAAGATGATTTGTTTTCCGATTCCTGAAGTTCATCTACTTTGCTTATAAGCACTATATACAGTTGATTCCGGTTAATTGGACTACATCGGGACGCGATCATTTTGGTCCAAATAACTGGCTGATCCGATAACATGAACATGCCCTATTAGGCTTATACAATAGGATTTGTTTCGGTAGAATTCAATCCGAATAAGCGACTGGTTAGATTAATTGGATTCAACTGTAGTTGTGCAGAAAGGGATTTGGAGCTTGAACTCCCGTCCTCCAAGATCAAAATCCTGGCTGTAGCTCTGCGTGCATCAAATGACTAGATTTCTGATTACTATTTCACATTGATAGCATGTCATTAAGGGCTACAAGGGACAGATCCCACTAATAATTTTACACTTTTCATTAAAGTAAAATCAGTCAGACACTGATTAGAGTAAACTGATGAAATGTCATATAGTTTTAATTAAGATTTGACAATTTAATACTCCCCCCTATAATTTTGTCAATTAAGAGATAGGGAAGAAATAGATGGCAAGTAAGTCCATAGTAGAAAGTGTTAGCCAGTTGGACATACATAGATCAACTACCTCTGAAGGCTTGAATTTATCAGCCCATTCCAATGTATGAACCTGAATAGCACTGAGCTACTTTCTTGGCATAACTCTTATTTGGTCATTCAGTAATATTTCAATGTACAAACTTTTTATTTTGGTTTATGATTTGACATCATTCAGGCCAGCAGCACAAGGACAAATCATCAATTATAGTATTGAAAGTTAATACTATCCATTTTAAATATGTTAATTTGACTTTTTCAAAAAGGAAACTGGCAGATTTTGTGCTTGAAGTGGATAGCTATAAAGCATTATTTTTACTCAAATTTAGAGTTTAAAAGTTGTATGAAATGTTTCTTACATAAATATTCAAAAACATGTTTTATTTTAAAAAAAAATTACGTCCGCCATTGTCTTCTCAGATATAAGGCGTCTAGCAGTCCAATACAACAGGGAGGTGGCTTCAGAATGGGGGAGAACTCCAAAATCATCACAAGAGTAGGGGGGGGGCAACTGAAAAGATACTTCCCAGTCATGCCCATAGTATTGCAGAGTGGGCAGAATAGAGAATTGGCTAGTTTAATTCTATACAGACAGGCTCATAAGTAATGTCCAGTGATGGCTCTAAAATACACAACTCCCTTGACTCTGGAGAGGAAGGAAAGTTGTGCACGTCTCTAGTTATCAACTAGACAAGCACAAGATTTTCCACCAGCCAACTCTTCAAGAGTAGAAATTCTTTTCTGCCAGATATTGCCCCTGAGAAGTTGCTTGACATATTAAGTATTTTATATACTATAACATACTCCTTTTTTCTCCTCCTTTCATATGCTTAAATTATATGGACTGAACTTTTAGAAGTAAAATGTGGAAACTAATGTGTATGAATGTAAATGAGATCTATGTAGAATTTCCGTAAAATATATATTTATTACAATATGTACAATTTACAAATGATAATTTACTTAGTCCCATAATTTCATTGTTCCATCCCATCCAGCAGAAACTACTTTTGATGTTTCATGGGGATGCCAAATTACACTTGAACATACATTATCATGAGCTTTGAATTTACTAAAGAGTTTCGTTGTCTTCCAGTCCCAAATGTATACTTTTCCATCAGCATCTCCAGATACTATGTAACTATAAAAATTAATAAAAGAGAGATTAAACATATTGGATAAACTCATAAAGAAAGAAATCAATCACTGTATGTATGTATATATATATATATATATATATATATATATATATATATACATACATATGAGGCAGTGAAAGGCAAAGTGGTGTAAGTCCAAAGCGTTTTACTGCAAAAACTACAAAAAATTCCACTATAAATTGAACAAATTATAATTCATAATAATTATTATAATATTGCAAATAATTATTATTTGCAATTCAACAATAAATTGAACATTGAAATTACATTTTTTCCCTCAAATAAAAAAAGTTAAAAATGTGACACCACTTTGCCTTTCACCACCTCATATATATATATATATATATATATATATATATATATATATATATATGCAAAAAATACATGTGTAAAATATATATTTTATAATTTTCTTATGGGTAATATCTACGTAATGTAACAGAAAATTGAGAAGATTTTATACAGCTCCTGCAAATTTTACTCAAGCACTCAACTTCTATGACCAGATGTTGAGTTTCCAGAAACAAGATAGTTAAAGTCACTGACACTCCTCTGAAATTTAAATAAGCATATAAAGTTGCCAACAGTCAACTGATATGCCTGGTTGTTACTAAGAGATACCTTTTAAAACTACAAGGTGCTAAATATTGATTTTGGTACAGTTTTGTATTAAGAAATGACTCATTTCATAAAGAAGAACACAAAGGAAAATAAAGGCACTTGATATATGAGTTCTAAACTTTGCTGTTCCAAAAATAAAATCATTCTCTGAAACATTACTGGAAGTACTATATATACTATCATTTCCAAGCATGCAACTGAAGTGAAGTTTAAAATCAAATTTTATTTTAGCCTTTTATAACTATATTCTTAATAGTATGAAACAACCTCAATTTTTGTCTCAATCATTCTATTCTGTATGAATAATTAACCAGTATAGAAAATGTTTAAAAAAAAATCTCCAATGTGCATTTTAATTGTAATATTTTGATATAAATAAGTTAAAGTACATAAAAGCAATAAGCAACAATTAAAGTATAAATAGAATTATCATACCTCATATCAGGAGAAAAATCTAAACCACATGCATATCCAGCAACCTACAGATAATAAATTATACGTTATAACAAAAATTTACACATTAATATATCATTTTATATAAAATGTTTGTTTCATTTGCACACATCACTTTTATTTTTAACAAATTAATAAATGCTAACAGCAGAAATTCTTCACTATTATTAGCTCTAGAACAGCTAAGCCTGGAAGAATGACTAATTTTAACATTGTTGGTTGTTCCTAATTGTTAGTAGTCCTAAACTGTCAGTAGTTCTAATGTTAACCTATCAGATGATGCACTTTAATAAAGTACTCTTCCAAATTTTTATCATTTGTTAATCATTTGAGACCAAGAGAAAATATTTAAACTACTAATAAAGTCGATATGACTGATTTTAAAATTGGTTAAAATAAATTTAACTTATTTGTTAGTAGTTTTAGTGTTAACTTAGGGGATAATGTACTTTAAAAAATATTTTTAAAATTTTTTTAGAGACTAAACTAAAAGGTATTCATCATTCATTTTCTAATTGTAGTTGAGCAGTAGTTACATTTCCTAGGCTCAGCAATATTTAGAAATGTCCATTAATAAATATCATGACCCAGTGAAATAATAATCTTTAATGTAATAACACATTACAACTATCATTATAAGACAGAAGTGAATACCAGGAAAATTAGATATATATAATAAAACCAGTAAACACTCATCAATCATTACCATTTATTAATAACCAAAGAGTATGCAAACTTTTAATACACTATCTACCAATAAATATTTGGACACCCATGCAAATGATAATATCTGCAGTCTTGATATACATCACACCCTCCGCCATTAAATATCGTATAGGAAACAACATTGGCATTAGTCACATGCAAGATGCCACGAAGTGCAGAGTTATCTGATTTCAAGAAAGGTGTAATTGTTGGGTATCACAGAAATGGCTGATCCTTAACACGTTCGCTGCCACTGACGCTCTAGTGCGTCAGCATGGTGCTACCTCCCATGCCGGCGATGCTCTGGTGCGTCAGTAGACTAGGATAAGCTATTTGCTCTATATTTAGTGCGGCCTTGGAGTTTGAACGAAGATCTTGTTGAGGCATGTTAGTGAAGCATTATTTTTATATTTTACGTGTGTCGTTTTCAAATTTTGTGTTTCAATTTTTTAATGTGCATTTTTAAAAATGGCAGACAGTACAAGTATGGCAGGACCTTCACAGCCCAAGAAAAGGAAAGTAAATAAAAAATTGATTGATACCGAAATATTAGAATTATAAGAAAAGAGTGATCTTTCTGATTATGACAGCACAGATGATGAAGATTACTGTTGGGATTCTATGAGCGAATCGGAAGGAGATAGTGATGATGTGGTGGACACCATAGAAACGTCGGCATCTGAGGATGGATATGCTAATTTTAGTGGCAGCGAACGTGTTAAGGGGCATATCTAGCTAGCTGAATTACCCAAAATCGACAATGACCTATGTGATTCAGAAGTGGAAGGTGAGCAGTGATTGTCGGAATGTGCCCAGAGTCGGCAGACTTACAAAACTGGGAGATAGAGACCGACGGGTACTGTCCAGAGAAATTCGGAAGAACCGCACAGAGTGCTTCCTATGTTGTGGCAGTTTTAAGGGTTGGACCCATGTTACTTCCAGGATGACAATGCCAGCTATCATGTTGCAAAGGTCCATCATGATTGGTATGGTGACAATAGGATTAACCGAATGGCCCAAAGCTGAACCCTATCGAGAACCTCTGGGATGAGTTGGATTGCTGAATTAAGGGGTGCAACAACCGTCCAAAAATCAGTGAAGGAACTTGCATGTCTTCTCCAAGCCAAGTGGAAGAAAATACCACTAGCCATCATACAAGGACTTGCAGAAAGCATGCCCCGGAGGGTTGAGGCTGTAATTGCCTCATGTGGAGGATCTACCAACTATTGATTATGAATAAATTTTGTTTTTCTTTTCTATCACAGGTGTCCAAATACTTATTGGTAGATAGTATATGAATAAAAGTATAAATAAAAGCACCAATACACCTATGTAAATAAAATTCACTAGATTTTTCTGATTTTTTCCCCCAAAGTTGTTCAAAGTATCTCTTCTCTATAATACAGTAAATCAAGTGTTATAAATACCTCAGTTAACCCTGAGATGTAGTCAGAGAAATTGTAAAGGAAAAAGTAGCAACTGTAAGTTGAAGTTACTGATAAATAATGTCAAAGTATTTAAAAAGTATGAAAAGTTATTGCTAGTAACAAATTTTGTCAAACAGCAAACAGTACATCTTTTGAAGATGCATTTTGGGTAAACTATATCCTTTTAAATAATAATGAAGCTTCAAAAAAGAGATTCTATCACAATATTCTGAGGCAAAATAATAGGAACAAACATCCAAATAAGCAAGTTGTAGTATTTACAGGATTGACTTTTTAACAATAATTACTGAGAATGACGATATGCCTATTTCTACCTATGTTATGATATTATGGATGAGAGTTATCCATGGTCTTTGAATTTATTTTTATTTTTAAAAAGAAATTAAATAGTGCTTATTTTAGTTATAATAATTTTGATATCATTGTTAGTTTTCATATTAACAGAAGAAGTGACAAACAGTACAATAAGATTTCAGTTTTATAGTGTATTAGTTTCTGTTACTAAAGTTAAATATGATACAACAAATGATACAGTCTAAATGAAATATATGTTGCAATCCTACATTCCAATATTTTTTTAATCAGGTTTTATGCACTGCTAGGTAGATAGCAAACTTGTAAGATAAATATGTCTACAAAAGAGCAGTATTAAACAAACAAGAAATAATCAAATTTTAGCTTGAATACAATTTGATATTGTGAAGTTAAATAGTGCATTTCATCTAAATTTAATGATCTTTAATGCTACTTTAAAATTATAAAATGGATGATAGGAAGAAGAGCAATACAGACTGCAAATTTCAATGTAGTATTTTCTTATTGGAAGGGTTAATAGTGATGCTAGTATAAATACAAGGGGAACTATTTTTAACAAGTCTATACAGATTTTGGCATATGCTGATGATATAGACATAATTGCAAGATCTGCAAACATGCTGAAGGAGGCTTTCCTACCATTAGAAAAAGCTGCGGAAAAGATGAAAAAAAAAAAAAAAAAAAAAAGAGAAAAAGAAATATATGTATTGTGGTAAAAAGGGAAACCATGTTAATTTATTTGAAATTGATAAATATAAATTTCAATCTGTTAAAAAATTTACTTATTTAGGATCTGAAATTGAATATCAGAATGAGATTGACCCAGAAATCAGGAAAAGAATTATAGCAGCTAATTGCTGTTTCTATGGGTTAAGGAACCAGCTGAAATCTCATCTTACCAAAAGAAAAACAAAGATCTTGCTATTAAAAAACTCTCATAAGAGCACTGCTAACATATGCCTCTGAGACATGGCCATTGACATCAACGGAAGAGAAGGCTTTGGTAATTTTTCAAAGTAGAGTTTTGAGGGCTATCTTTGGTGGTGTCCTTGATAATGGTATTTGGAGAAGGAGACACAATTTTGAACTATAGAAACTGTTTAAAACTGAAGATGTAGTGAAATTTGTGAAATTGAACAGACAGATGGGCAGGTCATCTTTTGAGACTGGATTCTGAGAGAGCATCATTGAAAGTTTTTACTGCAGTCCCCTTCTGTGAAAGACAGAGGAGGAAGACCAAAAAAGAGATGGAGGGACTGCCTGGATTCGGACTTTAGTGCCATGAAGGTTAAAACTGGACATCCAAGGCTAGTGAGAGGGTAGTCTCAGGAAAACTTCTAGAGAAGGCCATGGCCCATGTGGGGCTGTGGTGCCAATTATGATGATGATGATTTTCTTATTGAATATTTTAATCATGTATGATAAAGCTTTTTTACACTCTGACCTTGATATTCACAAAACTGAAGGTTACATGGGGATCAAGCAATCTGCAGATTATGGCTGACATGAGTTTAAACTTGAGATGGCATTTCTTACATGCAGATTACATGATCCACAGTTTAACTTTACTTATTTGTAAGCCTCACTGTGATTTTCCAAGGAAGTGCATGAGAAGTTCATACGATACTAAATATGACCATTAATGTCAAGCTAAATTTTAAAGGCAGTAAATAACAAAAACTAAATTTTATCACACTCTTATAAAAATTCTTGTTCCTTAAACTTTTAGGAGTCAATTACTCATAAGTGTGGCATATTAGTATCTTAAAATAACACAAATAATGTAAATAATTTAACACTAAATAAAGCGTATAAAGAGGACATAGACTGCCGTACAAATTAACAGAAAACCTACCCTAGCATTGAAAATTTTAACTTGGTTATAACAGTTACTCACTGGAATAAGGTGAATGCGCCCTTTGCATTTTTGTTCTTTTAGGATTGTATGTGTACTTGCATTTACGGTGCGTTGAGCCCTAAGTGCAGGATGTCTGTTTATTTTCATTTGATTTGACTATCTGTTTTAATGGGGATCTCACGGCCTTGGGATGCCTTTTGGTTAGACCTGCATCCTATTCAGAAAGTTTTCCCTTGAGGTAACTGGTTTGGTTAGGCCTCCTGATGACGAGACCAGTTGGTTACGTCGATATATGGTTTAGTTCCTTTACTGCTACAGAATCTTGCATTATGGAGCATTGAGCCCTAAGTGTGTGATTTCTGTCTACATTCTTCCTACTAATAATTATCTTGCTTTGTTGAATTATTTACTTTTAGTTAAATTTTTCTTAAAATAAGATACTTTACCTTTATTCCAATTATTAATGAAACTGTTTCTACATATTTACTGCCATGTTGTTTACTTTGTTAATAGCATAAACTGTGCATGCATGGTCTCTTGATCTGTGTGTTAACTCACAAAATTAGATGTTATAAAGGCCAGATTATACAGCCATTAATTTTGTAAAGAATCATTGGTTGGTTTTGAGCATTAGAGCCATCTTTGGCTACACAAGGGCTAAAATGTTAAAAAAATGTAGAACATTAAGTTTTCTTCCATACAGCATGATTCTCAGTACTAAGTTACAGGAGAAAAAAAAGCTTAATTTCTCTTAAATATATTCAATATAAATATTATGAGATGTTTTAAAAAATTAAATTTCAATCCTACATACCATATGACCAGTAAATGTTTTTTTCCGATTTAATTTAAATCTATTTAAGGCAGAGAAAACCATGATTTTATTATCCATAGATTGACATGCCAGCCATTTTCCTAAAAGAGACAGACAAAAAAAATTTTAAAGACACCACTGGATACATTCTGAGAAACACACATCTTTTAATATTGCTAAAAAGGAAGTTTTCTAGCAGATTTCAGTATATAAAAAGCAGTAAAGAATACATTATTTATTACACTTTATGCAAATAAATGCAGAAGCACAATACTATACGTACAGAAAAAAAAAAAAAAAAAACCCAAGGAAAACATTACTATACAAACAAAATTTTAAAAAGATAAAATAAAAAATCATTCAGTTTTTAAAATTACATTTCCCTCTTTCTATACATCTTTAAATATTTGATTGCATAATTTTGGGTTTAAACACTTTGCTGCATATTAATCGTAAATGTTAAAACTCATTTATAATATTCAGCTAAAATAAAAATTCCTGATCATGGATTAACTAATATTCTTCTGTTAGATACTTTAATCCATTAATATATTAGAATAATTTCTGATTAATTGAAAATAAGATTGAAAACAAAACAAAAAAATTGAAAAAAAAAATTAAATTTACAATAATTTAAATATGATGTAACTTTACGCATATATTTTTTCAATTCCCAATTTTTGTGTCAAAAATAATTGATTAGATGAAATATACAAGTTAAGAGATAGGATAAAACTAATGTACAAGAATAATACTGTAAACATACCATTTGGAGACAGTGTGACAGCTGGCATAGAATGCATAGAAGGATCTGCTATGTACTTCATGTCCACAGGTATATCCCATTCCCATACTCTCAAACTCTTATCATCAGAAGTGGAAACAAACCGCCGGTTTTCATCAACAAACGTGATTGTATTTACTGCTCCCAGATGTCTATCATATTCTTGAACAATTTCATTTGAATTGATATCCCACTATTTAGAAGACAAGCATTTTACTTTAGAATAGAAATAAATTTATTTAAAAAAATATCATATAATAAAACAGCACCCCCTGGCTGCCTACAGAAATTCAGCCCTCATTGGTAGATTGTTACCCTGTAAATTACATGACTTTAAACAAGCAATTTTTTTGTCCATCTCCAAGAAGAAGAAAAAAAATTGGTTAAAAGTGATTCATTATGTTTGGTCCATAATGATGGCAACCAATTTAATACAATTTGTCAAAAAATCAATGCTACTTACACAAACAATTTTTTTGTCTGAAGTACCAGCAACAAACAGATGTTGTTTATCATCATCAGGATTGAATTTAACACAATATGCTATCTTCCTGTTAGAAAATTGGCCTAAGCATTTCCCTACAAATTATAAATAAGTTTATAAGAATAGTACATGGTAAGTTTGATTTAATCAATAAAATACATTAATATGTATAAAACTTCATCTGAATTAATAGTCTTAAATTATGATAAACGATTCAGTTTCTGTACGGAAATCACATGAATTTTACAGTTTCATAGTTATAATTTTAAAACCAATACAAAGATTAATAATACAGCATAAGTTCATATTTATACTCAAAATAAATTAAATAAAACAGGCTCTTACAAAGACTTAAATAATGCATTAACATATTTACAGTAATAACTACCAATTCAAATTTCTCTTCAAAAATTGAATTAACTTGAATATATTTACAAAACTTATCAAGAAAACTATACCTGTTTCAGTATCCCAGAGCTTGACAAATCTATCATATCCAGCAGATAAGAACTGGGTCCCATCGTTGTTGAAACAGATATCTCTAACAGCTTGCTTATGACCAAGATAAGTTCTGATGCAACGTCTTTCATTATATACCTCCCAGAGCTATAATTTGCAAAGATACACATTTTTAGCAATTATTATGTAATTAAATTTTTTTTCAGAATTAGACTCTTGAAATTAATTTTTAGAATTAGAATTTATGTATAAACATAATCTCTCTATATAAAACAGTTCCGTAACTGACTGACTGACTAACTGACAGATAACATACAGACCTAACTGCTGCACCTAAAGGGCTGAAATTTTGCATGGCGATTCTTTTTATAGTGTAGGAGTGCACTAAGAAAGATTTTTGAAAAATTCTTCTTAGATTTTTTAAAATTGAATTTTTAAGCTGTTTTTGGAACATTCTTTAAAGTTTGCATTAAAAATAATAATCTGAGGGTTATAAAATTTATATCACGAGAAAGTGTAATGATGTACCTTCGAATATGTAAAAATGTCATAAAAATATGAAAAGGTTAAGTCGATCGAAGGCTGTCATCATTACATTTATTCGACAAATTTGGAAACGACGGCTGAAAGCGGTACGTTAATTAAAGAACGGACTGGTCCTGTATGATGTAAGGTATTGAATAGTCCTACGGCGGTGGTCAACTTCGGAGGTTGATTGCCAGACGAGATTAAGAGAAGATGTCGCCAGTGTTTGACATTACACGACAATGAACTGTGTTTTCGGATTTACAACGGCGGCATGTGAGAACCACGGGCATCGTGGGAGGTTTTTGCAAGCTTGTTTCCCGTGGGGGCGTACGTTAGTTGAGCAGGGGCGGCAATTTAAATGATGGTGGAGTAAAACAAGCGAATGAGGTGATGGCATGTTTCAGAATTGGTCTAAAAGAATTTAGAAGGGGGAGCCAAGGAAGAAGGATGGGCTTCAAAAATATATAAATTAAGGAGTTTGAAAAAACTCAAGAGCTCTCCCTACCTAGGGCCCTGACTCGCAGGAGCTCTCTCTCTTTTCTTTCGGAGATAGCCAATTCTACGATCTCTCAGGGAGAGACCTTTTTCTTGATTTTTGGCGTATCGGGACGGAAACGGAAGTTCCCCCATTGCCTATTGAGATTGGTGTGCTACGACGTGAGGAAAATATTTTAAATTCCCCAAATAAAGTCTGAGCAGTGGAATATTGGTGTGTGTGTGTGCAAAGTGATTTAAAGGCAGCAGCAAACTCCCCAGTGATAGAAGCAAGAGTTCCCCGGCCCACGTCAGAAGTGAATCTACAAGTGCACTGAAATACAATGTATTGAGCGAGTCCAAATAATTCATTTTGTAAAGATCAGACTGATTCTTTTTTGGTAGAGGTTTTTGATTTTGTTTTTTAAAGTTTGGTTTACGAATAGGTAAAAATAATTGATAGAAGAATTTAGTGGTATTAGATGTTTTGGTTAATTATTCTGTGCTCCCTTGCCTTGTTTTTACAAGTAATCTTTTAGAACCATACTTTTTTTAGTTGAGAATTTCGTTTATGTATGGATAAGTGTTTTGTTACGAAAGTGTTTCAGATAAAATGTACAAACGTATAAAAATTGTAAATAAATTAAGTTTAATTTAAATTTAAATCAACTCTCTGTTTTAACTGTTTAATATTTTTAGTTTACTTGTTCGTCATAGCTAATTACATCCTGAACTATGGGTTATTAACAAATAATTTTAAAACACAACACACCCAACTACCCCTTTATAAATAATTAATGTACTACCCAACTAATTCATGCCCGATAAGATAACTTTGGACGGGCAATACGACATAAAGATCATAAAAAAATCCTTTAAAATTAAATCTTTTTCGAATCTTTACCTCCATTTTCTGATTTTTTGGTGAATTTTTAGAATTTAATTTATTAAATGCTGATCACTTTTTTTCTTTTCTTTTTGTCATACTTTAAATTAATTTATTGTCATGTGCATAACAACGAAATAAATTGACAAAAAAATTAAGATATGGTAAAAGATAAAATTTAACCACTAGACTAATTGAGATGGAAGTTTTTTAAGAATTTAATTCAAATTAGTATGTTTTATAGATATTAAACATACAAATTAATTGCATACATTGACCGTTGTATTTAATTTGAATATTTTCTTCTACATTATTTTGTCTATAAAAATATCTGTTACAATTTTTTTTATAAATATATATTTTTTTGGCATTAACTGCATACATTGACCATTCTATTTATTATAAATATATATATATATTATGGCATTAATTGCATACATTGACTGTTGTATTTAATTTGAATGTACTCCATAGCAAAGCATGGATATTCAGCTAGTAAAGGATATAAAATAATGGTTATCCTAGTAATATTTATACTGCCCTCATAAATAATTATATGCTGAAAATATTTTAGGATAGAACTAACAACTTGCGTTAAAGAGACACTAGATTTAAAAGGAAAAAAAACAAAGCATACATGTAAAGCGGTGCTTATTATGAAAGCAGTATAGAGTTAAAAGTTTTTTAAGTTAAGGGCTTCTATTCTCATTAATAGCAATGTAATCCACTAAACCACAGATAAGATTTCTTTTTTTTTTGAAAGGTAGGTCTTAATAATATATCAGATAAAAAAATATATTAAGCTTTTAAAATTCCATGATAAAATATAAAAACTGACTGCCTTAGTGACTTTGAACAGCAATTTTGCATAAAAAATTGCTATCTTAAATTAAAATATCTGTTATATGTATACCAGTGACATGTAATAATTTGCATTTAAACTGAGTACATACCTTTACTCTGCAATCCATACTACAAGATAGTAATAAGTGTGCTGATCTGGGGAACCACTTGATAGTAGATATACCTTTTGAATGACCAGACCATGTAAAAAGCATCTTTTTGGGAATAAAACATTTTTCTATGGGTTCATCTGACTTCAGATTAACACCAACATCTTGAGGTACATGTAAAAATGATCTGCCTTGGTAATCGTAAGCATCTTTGACTAAAAAGAATAAAAGAGTAGAATTTAATAAAAAAGGCCTGCCTATAAAAAAAATTTTCTAATGCAAATGTTATAAGAATAAAGAAAAATGACTTTTTAAAACTGAAATTTAAACATGAATAGATAAAGTATTTTCACAAAAGGTGAAACATCTCAGTTATTCACTCACAAAATATTTATTGCATATTATATGAAACATAATTTTTTTAAACAACATGTTCTGATAATTTATAAATTGTTTTTATATTTTTACTGTCAAACAATTGCTAATAAAATTGGTTTTTTACCTGCAAGTTATTTTTAAATGAATAAGTATTTTCAAAGGGAGCACATACCTTTTAAAGGCCAAGAGACTCGACAAACATATCTCTATTTCTAATCATCAGTAGTTAGTAAAATAATTTATTCAGAAATATGAAAATTTTACTGTGAGTTAAACACTCTTCTTTATAAATATGGCTCTCATTCTTTTTTATGAAGATAAATATTTTAATTTTTTTTTAATTTCAACTTTTTTTTTTTTATTGTTATGTCATTCTGCACAGACTTGCATCCATATATTAATGAATATACATATTTTTTTCAGTTCTAAAATTTAACCCATTTAAGACTGGCATTGCAAAAATGCAACATTAATTTCTGTATTTTTTGATGGCATGTTCTAAGTTTGTACGTCTGAAGTAACATTTTTATTTTATTCTCTATACTTTAATTGTTCATAATAAATTTTTTGTTTCCACATTCGCCAGCATTTAGTACTTGCATAAAAAATTTTGTTTTGGGGTGTTTTGAAAGAGAAATAAATGACTAATTTCAAATAAAACTGTAGATAGCAGCACATGTTTAAATTTCCGATTTGATGCGTGTTCCGAGTTTACTAGAGACTAAAGAACAAAATGGCTTAAACAGGTAAGGCATAATTTTTGTTTTTTGTGTTTTTCAATTCATATTTTTAAAAATGTTGCAAAAACACAACGTCCAGTCCAATGTGTATTACTTAATTCCTATGTGTATTATTAGTGCTGCCTAGTTTTTTATGCAGTAAATTGGTATTGATTGCATTTCAGATAAGTTTGTCTCTAGAAGAAAGTGATTTTTGACATTGAAGAGGCATTGGATTATTTTCATGAGCTAGATGATGATAATTTTTCAGAATCGTCCTCAACAGAAGATAATGATGAACCATAATTCGTCATTATCCCTCCAGATCGGATGATTTGACAGATGAAGAAGCTATTGATGATATTTTATGTGAAAATGTCGAATCACCTAAAGACATTGCAGGTGAAATCGACATTTTTTTTCTAATAAATGTAAAAGTAAGCAATATAGTAAGAAAAGGAGCATATTGTATGGGAAAAAATGGAGACTCTACATGGATGTAATGAATTCTAAAATAAGTTTATTAGAGTTTAAGAGATCTATATCTTTGATAAAAGGCTTGAAGAAATGCAGTGAATTCTGTTTCACCCGAAACTTTACATACTGGAAGCCCATCTTCAATTTAAAATCTAATTCTCAATGAAACTCGGAATGACCGTATGGGCCATATTATTACTAAAATAGTGAAAATAAACAAAAAAGATGTAAACAATGCAAAAGTCAACAATTACTGTATGTAATAAGTGTAATGTACCTCTTAATGTGAAATGTTTCAAAAAATTTTTTTTATATCGTTTTGGACCGATGTTGCGAAAATGCAACATTTTGTAACTCTTGTAAAAATAAATTTAATTTTATGGAAGCAACTTATTTGTGTAATTAATGTTCTAAGAAGTGTTAAAAAAATGTTTGGTGCATTTCCAATAAAGGAAACACAGAGCGGTCTTAAATGGGTTAAGTTATATAATATATCTTTAAAATGACCAACTTTGAAATCAAAATTCTTGGTTCTTCATAGAAAAAAAGGTTTTATTTAAAAAAATTTGATAAATTTTACTGTAATTAAAATTTTTATGGCAGGAATGACATAGTAGTTCATTTTGATGATACATGCTTATATTGCCTGTGAATAAAATTTAATGGTATTCTAGCCAACTGTTTTAGTGATATTGCCACATTTCACCGAAGCAACAGTGGCTCAGCAGTATCGCTCCCAACGTCTAATCCGAAGATCCTGGGTTCGAAAGCAGCTGCTGTCAGGGTACAAGAACATCGTTTATTTTAATTTGCTTTGCATGCGAGCTGTATGCAAATTTATCTATTATTTTTTTCCACCAGAAGTGTGAGGATTATTCTGGAATAATCCTCACACTTCTGGTGGGAATGTTGGGAACGTTCCGGAGGTGTATTTAAGGGGATGTTCCCCACAATCTGGTGAATAAAATCTGTTCTGATCTACGTTTCATCTCATTTCCGTATTCCCTGAAATCATCGTGAAAATATCATGTGTGAAATGACATAACAATGAAAAAAACAAAGGTTAAAATTTTAAACAATTAAAAAATTTATCTTCAAAGTAAAAAAAAATTGAGAGCCATATTTATAAAGAAGAAAGAGTGTTTAATCCACAGTAAAATTTTCATATTTCTGAATAAATTATTTTAGTAACTACGGATGATTGGAAATAGGGATATGTTTGTCGTGTCTCTAGGCCTTTAAAAGGTATGTGACCCCTTAAAAAAATAAATGAAATATTTCATTATGAGTCTTTCTAATTAGTAAAAAAAACTCCCTAAAAGCCTTAGGACTCAGGCAAATTTAATTTTAAATAGATGCGTACAAACAAGACTTACTGTGTAAAATAGACTTTTCGTCCATTGCTTTATCTTCGGTAACTTTACCACGCTTTTGGCGTTTAGCTAGTATTTCATCTAGCTCCACTTGTTCTTCCTATTAAAAAAAATATAATTAGACAGTAAAACATTTTATAATGTAACAGAAACATATAGATCGAAATTATGCCACTTCTTTAAAAAGTTTTTTAAAAAAAGGAGGTGGAATAAGAGAAACTTGGTATAGAAATGTTTTGTTCAGTAATAAAAACAAGTGCATAGAAAAGACTTTGTTTGCTGCTCATTGATCTTCTAATTTAAAATAATGTCAAGGATAAATTCATGCAGGATTGGAATGATAGTCATAAGATATATAGTCGACCTCCCGTCAGAAGAGACCTGCCACTGGTTTTATGGCCTGTTTCTTGGGAATCTTCTCTTCTGAAGGCAATACATGCATCCATCCATGTTTTAAGTCTCAGGCATTTTGGAATGGTTAGCAATTTTATAATGAATATGCACTTATGGTTTTCTCCGGTCATTATGAAATGTGGAAATTTTAATAAATTTAACTAAAGGTTTTGCTACATTAGTTGAGAGTGCATAGATAAACAATGACATCAATTTGATTTTATGCACATGTTTATCAGTTTGAAAAAAGCAGAATGATCTCCTTTCAATCATATGGTTTTGATCTAGATAATGAAAAGTTAAAAAAATCAGCTATGTTCTTTATGTGAATGATAGAAAGTACAAGGGCCTTCCGGAAGGATGCATTTAATCGACCCTATAGAGCAGTGCTCCCCAACCTTTTAATCGCCGCAGACCGGTCAACGTTTGATAATTTTACCGTGGCCCACTGAGGGGGGGCTATGACTGCAATTTTAATTCATAATCTTGAAATACTTAATAAACAATAAACTAATTTAAAATAGTTACAAGATTTCTTTTGTTACAAAGGTATAAATTAGCACAAACCGACAAAGTCGCATTAACCCAAGAGAAATACACCACAGTAAATAAAAGGGAAATAATTAAATGTTCCTTGGGTGGCCCGGGGGTTGGGAATCACTGCTATAGAGGATTTCCTGTCCTTCTGACAGGATGGATGGTACTACCACGAGAGAGTTCAGAAAATTTTAAGCTAGCCAAAATAACAGAGAAATACACCACAGTAAATAAAAGAGAAATAATTTAATGTTCCTTGGGCGGCCCGGTACTATTTGATCCATGTACCGGCACTGGTCCGCGGTAAAAAACAAAAACCCACTTGAAGTTTACCAACACAGGTATTTTCGACAACTTCCCTTCCTTATCCACATTTTTAAGTATGAAATTCGAACCCACCGAGAAAAATTAGGTGGAACGAAAAAAAAAAAAAAGGGATGGGAAAATCTGGCAACTTTGAATTTTGGCGCAAAAAAAACAGCTGTTTTCTAAACAGCATTTTTAAGAACGAAAGTTTAGAAATGCTGCCATTGCACAAGCAATGTTCAATGCTTGTCTTGCAAGTAGTTATATACTCCCCCAAACAGACAGAATGTGTTATGCATCAGATAATCAAAATGGAATACCAATATAATTTTTATTGGTAGGTTGGTATTCTACAAGCAGATTGTATCATTTTAGGTTTTAAAAATTTTTTGGGCCTTTTTATTTTTATTTTGCCCCAACCATATCCTACCTTTCATATCCAATGTCATTTATTGGTACCTTATATATCCATATAATATATAAACTAGTTCCCTGACTGACTGACTGACTGACAGATAACGCACAGACCAAACTGCTGGACCTAAAGGGCTGAAATTTTGCATGGCGATTCTTCTTATAGTATAGAGGTGCAATAAGAAAGATTTTTGACAAATTCTTCTTAGTTTTTTAAAATTAAATTTTTAAGCTGTTTTTGTAACATTCTTTAAGTTTGCATTTAAAATAATAATCTGAGGGTTATAAAATTTATATCACGAGAAAGATCATAAAAATTCCTTTAAAATGAAATCTTTTTTCGAATCTTTATCTTCATTTTCTGATTTTTTGGTGAATTTTTAAAGATTAATTTTCAGAATTTAATTTATTGCTGATCACGTGGTTTCTTTTCTTTTTGTGATACTTTAAACTAATTTTGCACCACATGCATAATAATGGAATAAATTGACAAAAAAAAAACCCTTTCTAATGTGGCAGATGATTGGACATTATCCAAAAAAATATTAAATTACAGTAAAAGAAATGTTCCTCAAACTGTACTATATTCTTTAGTACGATCTATTAGATTTAATTTGAATATTTTCTTCTACATTATTTCATCTATAAAAATACCCATTACGATTTTTTTATAAATATATATATAATTTTTTTTTTTTGTTGTGGGGTGGGGGTGGGGCATTAGTTGCATACATTGACCGTTGTATTTAATTTGAATGTACTCCGTAGCAAAGCACGGGTATTCAACTAGTATATGTATATGTATACACACAAATGGTATTATTTTGGGGGCCATAAAAAAAGGAGAATATAATAGTACATACAATATATTCTAACAATAACTTAAATAAGTCTAGGAAGAGAGAGAATCTCAGCCACAGCTGAAGAGGAAAGGATAATGTATAAATTTAACGAAAATGTTACTACATAAAAATAAACAATTTCTTTTAAAACGAACCATAGTAAATTTAATTAAAGACTGAGAAATAAAAAGTTTAACATTGCACAGGGGCTTTTTTACAATACATGTGTTTTAATGAAGAACGATATATGTAAAGTAAATTCAAGAGCATATTTAAGACAGCGATAACATATATTATCCATCTGATGTGGCTCTAAAGGAAATAAAAGAAAGACAAGAATTCTCAAACTATTTTCTTGTTACCTGCAAATAAGGTGTACAACAAAAAAGAAATGGTAATTTGCAAAATTTTAATTAATATATATATATATATATAATTATAATTCCAAAATTAATTACACAAAAATATACTTGAATATTTCAGACATAGATTAGACATTTTATACTGAGTATTATTTGCAAAAATAACATTTAAAGAAATTGATTTAATTTTCTCCCAAATTATGATACTTTCGATATAATTACATGTCAACACACAAAAAGACAAATGACATTAATGTAACGTGAATTTAATTAGGAAAATTAATTTCAAAGCAGGTATAACATATTTTCCATCATATACCAAATTTTCTATTGTAAGATCTATTCATATTTCATGATTATTTTCTTTAATTTACAGATTAAGATAACTTACTTCTGTTGGTTGCATGACTCTTTGTTCATCTATATAACCACCCCATGGCCCAAGAAATCCATCTATATCAGATGCATCACTATTCTTTTTACGTTTCCTCTTGTCACCTTCTCTTTCTTTTGTCTTGTCAAATACAGTTAATTCTGAATAATGTAATAAAAATATAGATATTGGACAGTGACAGTACTTTTATTTTTTTTACAGTTCATCTATAGAAAGGTGAGTAGAAAAACCTGCACTTTTATCACATTTTCAGAATTTCAAATACAAATTAAATCAATAGCTGGTAGGAATGTTTATGCTTCATTTGATGTTATATCAAATTTATGGTATTCTAGGGATATTTTTACAAGGATAAAATAATAAAGTTATTTTCCACAAAATATCAACCAAGATTATTCTTAAAATGGAAACAGACCACTAATAACAGGTTATTTAGTAAAACAAATATGATGAAACATTTTAAAAATAACAGTTACTATATGTCTATTATGACTCATCATACCTACATTTATATTTCCAAATGAAAAAGATTCAGTATGAAAAATTTTAAATGTAGGAGAAAATTATTGTAAAAGAACATTCCATTTTACAGAGAAAAACAGCTTCAATTAGTATAATTTTTTAGCTTTTAATTGTGCTCTAATAAAAACTAGGAAAATTATTTTATTATCTTTAGTTAAATTATAAAAAAAGATGAGAGATTATGACATTTTTATATTTTATTCACAGCCACAAAAATTATGATAATGAACATAGCACAGTTAATATTGTGAAGCACAATAATATACAGTTTTGAAACAGTGTAACAGTCAAAATGTATCTTACTCTCTACAGGTGATTCCTCTGTGTCTATTGGTTTGGATGAAACCAATTTGTCTGTTTTTGAATTGGGATCATTCAAAGTAGGATCAATAGCATATCCTATACAAATATTGGTCAGGTCATTTAAATTGTAAAATTTACAGTCTTGAACATTAACTTCATAGAACATCACACAATAAATATATAAGAATTTGTTTCTAATTGTTATTAAACAGCTTAAAAAAGAAAAAAAAATAGTAAACAATAAATTAACTTTCGTTGAATCATTTAATAGAAATAAATAACAAGTGTTAAAAAATAAGAACCACCAGGTCTTGTCATCCTATCACTCTTGGAAAATCGAAGCGTTCCCAAGCGTGATTAAATGGGATAACATTAGCAGAACAATGTCTTAACTGGAATAGTTACCAAAACACAGTTTTTATAAAATTAGTAATAGAAATAATATTATTACAATTTTAAACACTTTAAAACTGAATGTTACACTTTAATATAACTAAGTTTCTATTAACATTAAGATGGTAGCATATAATTTACATATTATTTAGTGGTAAAATATATCAAAAGATAATGTCGCTACTTTACAGATTTTCTTGAATAACTTCAATTACTTGATCAGAAATCTGCAATACCAAATTACTGAGCTATTTTTTTTATAGCTTTATACTTAAGAAAAAAAAAGCTAATGTACCACAAGATTTATAAAAAATTATAAAACAAAAGAGATGAGCAAGAGGCTTTTGTCTCACCAAAGCTAGCAAATGTTCTCCTTTGAGACTCAAAATGAAAATCATTTATGTGGGCAGGCTCTACATATCCGGATAATGAATTCTTTTGAGCTCTTTGCTGTTGTGTTTTAAAAGGATTTAGTGGTCCTGCCTAAAAGTACATAATAAAAGTTAATTTAATCTAACAATCAGCTGAAGAAATACAGTCCAAAAGAAATTTTTTTTTCTAGATAGCAGAATCAATGAAGAAATAAAATAAACAAGTTAATTTTTTTAAAACACAGAAAAATCCTTATTTTTAATACAAGTACAGATCAGATATATTAAAAAATTTATTTAACTTTGCAATTTTATATTTGGAATTTTGAATTAAAAAAATATGATAACCTGTTGGTTGTACATTAATTTTCAGAGTTGCAGATCGAGTATTTAAGAAAACATGGATTGAATTTAATAATGCCGTCCTTACTGGATCACTTGAATAGTGAAATTAAAACAAAAAGAACATGTTCAGCACACACACAAAATAAATCCTCCATCATTGTAAATTTTTTCCTTATTCATCTTCAATTATGGTAGTAAAACTGTTAGGTCCTGTTCACATAAGAGTCCGGTAGCGGAACATAAAAGGAAAGATGGTGCTGAGATGGAAATAAACCAATCATAGGCATTAAAAATTTCATTCCTAAAGTTTGGAGATTTATCATTGGTTAATATATTTCAATACTTTAACGCTTCCGCTACGGACTCCTATGTGAACAGGTCCTTAGAGTATGCTATGAAATGGTTCCACAACCTCCATATTCAGATTTGGCCCCTAAGACTTCTACTTGTTCCAAGATAGGGAAAAATTTCTAGCAAGGCAAAAATGTTCATCAAATTCCGAAATAATTAGAGAAACGAATACTTATTTGACAGAGCTGGAGCAGTCTTACTTTAAAGAGGGGGGTAAAAGAGCTTGAAAATTATTGGATCAAAGATAGCATAATATTTCAACCTTAAGGGAGATTATGTAGAAAAAAAAAAAAAAAGTCAGGTTCATTATTTTGCATAGACATCAAACAACCCTTATATATATATATATATATATATATATATATATATATATATATATATATATATATATATATATATAATAATCAAGCAACATAAGAAGAGAAAAAAAAATATACTTACAACTGGAGCATATAAATGTTCATACTTTGGATTGAATGTGACTTCACGACTTGAGGGATCAACTAACGTGGTTGGAGGTGCAAATGATTCCTTTAAATGAAATTATTAAGATTTAGGAACAAAAAGTGCTTTATGAAGTGAGATACATTCATGATGATAGAGAAAAAACAGCAATGCTGTAGTTAATTCAGGCATACTTTTATTTAAGAATAATATTTATTTTTATGAAACAAACTTAACATTTAAATAACAAAGATCCTCCAAAGATTAAAAAGGGTCCTTTATGATGGATAAGGCTTAAACTCGAAGTTTTATTCTGGTAATTATCATATACAGGTATCCCTCCTATAACACGGTAGATAAGTTCCTAGAAAATGCCGTGTTGTGTGAAACCGTGTTATATGAGACCCAGAGCCGGTACAAAAAGGAGGGTTACGTTCCGAAAACTTATAAAAAACACATTTTTTGTTAAATTCCCTATAAGCAACTTAATTTTTATTAAAAATATAAATGTATGTACAACACAGAATGAAAAGAAACAAAAATTATTATTTTCATTTAATGTGACCTTAATTTAATAAATTTTTTCCTCATCACTGCTCAGTACAATCCAACGAGAACGTTTTTTCAGTTGAATGATATCACCTTCACTTTCAGAACCTTTTTCTTCATTTAGATTTTTTGCACCTTCTATCCTCTTTAAAAAATCTGTAATTTTGGTTTACTTACTGGTTCTTACAAGGTCATTGTAGATTCAATTTTGAAGCCCTTTGATTTCCCTTTCGAATTTTCGGCTTCTTTCAGCGGAAGGGTCTGCATTCAGCAAAAATGATTCAAGATTTTCAGCTAAGCTTAGACCTTCTTGTAAGTTTATAGAGTTATAAATGAATAAATTAATACTTGTTGATACATTTTCATGTAAATCCACTATAGTTCATTATTCCTTCCCGTCATTATTTTAAGGTAATTTAGTTTTTAAATGTGTTAAACAAAAATCATGTTATATAGTGCTATAGAATTTCAGTGTTGTACAAAGGTTTTCACAATTTTTTCATCGTGTTAGAGCGAAGCCGTTCTACAGGTTGCAGTGTTATACGAAGGATCCCGAAATTTATCTTATTGTGTTAGAGCAAAACCGTGTTGTAAGATGCTGTGCTGTAGGAGGGCTACCTGTATGTAAAAACTGAATTTCATTATAGTTAAGCCATGGCTTTGTAAAATGTCTACATTTTAAAATATCACAAAAATTTGAGTAAATGTGACTCAAAAACTTAAGACACTTATATTTTAGCCAAAAAAAAAAATCTTAATGCTTCTTTTAGCAACTAAAACTTAGTAAATATAATTTTGTTATATTGTTTTTTTTTAATACAAAAAATTTGTTGAGTAAGGATGAGAAAAATTTTAGATTTAGGAGTCTGAAAGTGAAATTTGATAACTATCTGAATTATAAGATGCAAGACAACTATGATAACTAAAATGAGATCAAAACAAACATGCAAATTTATATATACATGCACACAGTGAAACTTCTCTAGCCAGTCACTTTTTTTCGGAACACCATGACCGGCCGCCTTCAAGAAGTTTTACTGTGTGTGTATATATATATATATAGCTTAGCCTATCTTAAGATTAATTTATCCTCACAGGGGTTAAACTTATCTTGACATTATAGAAACTATATACAGAGGCTGTTTGCACATTTTTTAGACGATTTTGGTAAGCAGTAATAAAAAATCGTTTGCTACAAAAGAAATAATTGCAATTGTACTATGTTTTTAAAAGTCAAAATTATCGTCTGCAGCTTGAAAGTTTTGTTTTTATTCAAAATGGCATTTTTAACAAAGCAGTGGTTTGAAGGCTACTTTTATGCTCTTTCCGAAGAGAAATATGCATACTCCGTTATCCAAAAACGATGTGAGAGTCATGGTTTTGTGATATCTAAAGCGTCGATAGGTAATATCATCAACAAGAAAGGAAAAAAACGTCAAATTGGAGCCTCAAGTGGGACAAAAATTCCAAACAAGTATCCAAGGAAAAAATTGACATCTTCGACTATTGCAAAGGTACGTTGTTTAATGTTCAAAGAAAATCCCCCTAGTCAAAGGACAGTTGCAAAATCATTAAAATGCTCGGTGTCCACTGTAAACAAAATGATAAACGTTGATTTAAATCTTAAGAAAGCGAAAAAACGCAATGTGCATCGTCTTCTTCCAAAGCATATCGCTGAACGCAGGACACGCTGCAGAATTCTATATGAGAAACACTTATCCAAAGAAAAATGGAAAACAATTGTCACAATAGATGAATCATGGGTGTATTTAAATGATTGCAACAAAAAAAGAGCCATTTATTATCATAAAAGAGGAGAAAAAAATTTAAGTACATGGTTCAAAGAATCGAAAGAAAGTTTCTAAAGGATTCATGATTATTGCTGGTTTTTCTTATAATGACAAGTTAAAAATAAAGAGAGTGGAAAAAAATGTCAAGATTAACTCCAAATACTATCAGGAACATATTTTATCGCCAATTTTTCTGAATGAAATACCATCGCTTTACCCACAGTGCCATCAATCTGTGAGACTCCATCAGGACAAAGCTAGCAGTCACACATCAAAATCCACTGTAAATTTCCTAAAAGAAATGGAACAAAAAACTGGTATCAAGGCCATACCCTTCACTGATATCCCTACTAAATCTCCCGATGTATCACCTATGGATTTTTGTGCTTTCGGACTTTTAAAATCTGCATTATCCAAACGTCATCCCAAAACCCTTACAGGACTCAGGAAAGCTGTTCAGGAGGAATGGGATAGAATACCTCTTCTGACACTTCAAAAGGCATTATTATCCTGGAAATTGCGGTGTCGAAAGATAGTTCAGAATAAGGGATGTCAAGTAGAACATTTAAAACACAAGAATTTTATGTAACTTAGTTTTGTGAATACAATATACATTGTCTAAAAAATGTGTGAACAGGCTCTGTATAGGCAAGAGAAATGATAGTATGTAAAAACTTTCATCACCAAAGATAATGAGAAATGAAATAAGCACATAGGAAAGTTACTTAGTCTCAGATCCTATTGCAACCTGGCAAGAAAAGTGGCACAAGTGAAAAAAATGGCAATTTTGAGATTATGTCATTGAAAAATATGTATGAAATGCCCCATCGTGCATGAAAAGCGACATATCTCTACATCGTAATTTGTCCCCCTGAGGACAGTTGTATCAGTTTTATTTGTAATGCTAGTTCAAGCTGTATAGTATTCTTTAAGTCAATTTTTCTCAAATGCTGCATTTTTGAGTTGTGTCAATTTTCTAGTCGGGGTGCGATATGAGGGAAAATCTTAGATATTTTGAATGATTGGAAATAGAAATAAATAAAAATATTAGTTAAAAACGTAGAGGGTTGGGGTATAAAATTTTGAAAAAGTTTGAACTGTGGGTTATTGGCGTGAGGGCATAATATATCTGCCTGACATAGATAACATCTGCGTCCATAGAGAATATTATGCATCTATCAGATTTAATCTTAGCACCATATCTACAGCCCTGGAAATGTACATTATACGTTGTACAACAAACAATGTGAGACTTTGTGCTGTGAATTATTGGCGAGAGGGACAATGTATCAGCCTGACAGATATCATCTGCCTCTATTGAGTATAGAATACATCTATCATATTTAATAATAGCATAATGTCTACAGTTCGGGAAACGTACATTTAAAAAACATAACAGGGAAACTTGAAGAAATATTTATCATAAAAATGAACACTATCATTGATATGCTTTAATACCTTAAGTGCAAATTATTAAAATAAGCCTTGTTTTCGATTATGCATATAACATAAAAATAAGGTTTATAAAGACGTTAAAATAAGATCTACTATCATAAAACTACAAACCTTAACTTCTACTATAGGCGCAGCATTGATACGAAATTTCTCTTTCAGAGCAACAATACTTTTTGAAGATTCTAATGGCAAAACTTGTTCTTCAGTATCTTCTACAGATGAATCAGTGTCACTTCCATAACTTTTGAGCAAAGTTATGGCAGCCATTGTAAACAATGTATTAAAAATTATTTACAAAATACAACACTTTCATGTGGTAGCGAAAAATTTCCCAAACATTTGAAAACATGAAGTCAATTCATCCAACTAGTTTAAACAAGGTAGGAAAAGTAACTGACGACTTTCTCATTACGTCATCAATAAGGCGAAACGTCGCAACGTCACTGGCTACGTCAGTTTTCGTCTACTATAGATCACGTGATTATCGGGTGGCAGAAAACAGAAGCCGTTCCTATGCGTTTGCATGTGTTTACCTTCATTTTGAGTTAAATAATTTAAGTTTATTTATAAAATTCCTCATATTAGTTGTATGTAACAGGTATTTTAACACTTTTTTAAGTATTTCGCAAGATTTAAGAGAATATAACCATTCTTTCGTTGAAAATGATTATTATTATGTTGAGATATGTATAGATATCAGGATAAGTTACTTCAGGCCAGCGTCTTGTATCGTAACTCCAGTCTTCCCGTGTCAATAAATACGGGTCACATACTGAATAAACCTTTCCGGGCTGTACCTGAATGTTTAATTTAGTGATATACCTCTGTTTAGATACCGTATCTAAAGACTTTGCGTAATCTGAGAGCATTTTATTCAACAAGCTGTAAGAATGCTCATTGAACGCCATGTTAAATTATGCAATTTTTTGCCACTCCTTGCCAAACAAGAAGTAAATTCTGCAAGAGTTGAGATGTATAGGGCAGTGTCTCGCAGCATGTCACATCATTATCCCTGTTCTTGAAACAAAGTAGGGATTGGGCCGAATTCAATGTAACGTTTTAGTTCTTTAGCTAGTTAGCTCTTTAGCAAACCTCAATTTTGCTAACTGTTAGCACATCGGCATTCAAATGGCCCGTTCGCTCTCCGATCCGAGCACCACTCTCCGACGATGCAATATTCGGCAAACCTCGGAATATTTTAAGCGAATGCTCTCAGTAAGCCAATCAGACAGCCCGAATTCATCGCCAGCGCGACATCAAATGTAAACAAACATGGAAACTTCGGAACTGATAAAATAAAAATAATAAAAACGAGTAATGCCTGGATACGCAACAAAAGAAAAATGAATCAAATGATTTTAAATTTGTGTATAGAATACTTAGATATTTTCATAATTCTATGTTCAACTTTATCTATACTAATAAAGGGACAGGGAGAAGTCGGATCACGTGACCGTAACTCTTCCGGGCGTGCACCGGGCGAAAAAAATGGCCGACAAATATACAGGAAAATCGGTGTATTTTTTTTCTCATGAAAGTACATAAATGTTACATATTTGGAAAGAGCTTCAGAAACTGATAATTTTTTCTGCGTACACTTATTCTGTTAATTCAATAGTTTCAGAGATATTTTCATTCTAAAATCACTCACTGCTGAGAAACCAAACATCTTTTGCAGTGGTGCTGCCATCTGTCAGCAGCGACGGGAATGAAAATTTATTCACTTTGATTTAATACATTTGAGGGCTTTTTTTTTCTTTTGTGGGGCCCGAAGTACATAAATATGTTACACGGATGGCTTGAGAGTAGCTAGGCTTAGCCCGAGCTTAGCCGGGCGAAGCCCGGCTAGTTTGAGATATTTATAATTCACTATGTTAAATTACCGGAAGCTTTATTTTTCTTTTCTTTTAGCAAAATTCCACATTTTTTTAAAGCATTTAGTAGAGAATACAGATGATGAAAAATATTACGAATATGGAGGATATGAAGTAAAATATATTTAAAACAAAGTTTAGCTAAATGTTAAAATATCGTTGTATTCAGTAATCTAACCTTCCAAAAGCTATTTATTTTGACATTAAAAAATTTTTTGTGATAAAATGATACACTGAACTTTATGTGATGTCCTTGTTTCAATTAAATACATTTAATAAAAGCTTGTAAAATAGTTATCACATTGATGTGTTTCCCATCTGAAATAAAACACATTCAAATCTCTGAAGTTTATACTAATAGCATGGTATTTAAAACTAACAGTATTGTATTTAAAATTTTCAAATATACACATTATATTATACAGACAAACTTTAAATTAAACAGTATTATTTAATATGTACTCACCTGATTATTCTCAGTTAAGATTTAGAGCTCATAACATTCAAATTATGCATCACAATTAATAGTAGCCAAAAAAATTACACGTACAGATACTGCTTCAGTATAAATACAGCACTGCACAAGAATTCATTTTGCTCAATCTTTTAAATGTTGATGCAATATCCTTTTAAGAAAACCGATATATTTACACTCTTTTAAACATATCCACGTGTAAATGAAGAAAATGCTAAATCTAGTTCAAATGAAGTACAAGGGAATACAATTGATAGTACTTTGTTGACTATCACTGATTTTGGTTCATTGCAAATATACAATTTTAAGATATTCATTTCATTCCTTACACTAGGTGCAAATAAGCAATGTTTAAAAGATAAAGTATTTGAAGTACTGCATACTTACGTTACTATCTTTTTTCAATTTGTGGCGATAAAAATTAAAAATTTCAAGTTATCTTAAATGTTGTAGTCATGCAGAAAAAAACAGTTTCACAAATATAACAGTCAAACAAAATTAAATGTAATTAATTTCTGTATTAATCTTTTTCTATATGAGGAATAGGGCAGTAAAATACTCAGCTGCATTGTAGTTTTGTAGTTTAGTATTTTAATTTACAGAGTGACATATCTGCAAAGTACTATCAATTTCCTACAATCAAGCGTAATATTCACGTGCAAACCAATTATCCACATTAAGGAGGAAAGTTTTGTTTACTTCTTTTTAAATGTGAAGTTCTGGAAACTGGGATTAGCCACATTTTATAAAATTGAAACAAACAGAAATCAATGAAAATCATACTTAAGGACATAATATAGCTGTACTTTTTTTTAGATTGAAAAAGAAGTTTCTTCTAGGTAAGCATTCAATTACATACTGACAAAATTTAACCCATCAAAGCAATTACTCAATTACTGCACACATGGGAGAGCAGTTTCCTCCTTTTATGCAAAAGAGTAATAAATGGGAAAAAAAATCAATATCCACTAAGGTTTTTATTGAAAAAGAACAACAGCTAAGAAGAACAACCCATTTTATATACATGAAAATTTAATTTCCTGGAACAGGTATAGGGCTTGAAGCTTGTAATTTGTCTGAGAAGAGGAATATAAATTTCAAAAATGCTTTTCAGCTTAGATCCAAATGTTTTGTAATGTTATTGATATGTTTCTGTTGATGGATACAGTTCTCATTCTCTAGCACGAAGAATGATTAATTAAACGTATTTTCTAAAATTCATCTGTGTTCTTCCACTACGGATATCTAAACAGAGAAGAGATCAAATGTTTGATAGTTAATTTCGTTTGTGTGTGCGAACTGTATTAACTCCTCCATTTTACAAGAGCGAAAGCGGTTAAACCTACAGAAATTCTCAAATCATTATACTTATCACTAATATCATAATATATCTACTGTAAATTTCAAAATCATTGTACATAACGGTAAACATTTTTTTAAAGTGCACATAACAAAAGATTAATCTTATTAACAAAAGATAATTTGCTTATTTATAACGTATTTTACGTAACTGCTAAATAAATAGAATTTGGAATATTCAAAAATACAAGAAAGAGTTAATTACTAACTTCAAAACAGTAGAAACTAGTAGATACCTTAATCAAAACAAAAACACCACCAGAGAAACCACCTGGCAAGCGTTAGCTAACAGGCGACCGGATATTTCGCTCTTTTTGGGCATTTGAATACGGATCGGCTAACTAGCTAACAAGCTAAAGAGCTAAAACGTTACATTGGATTCGGGGGATTGTCATCGTGACTGGCAATGGACCATGAAGCTACAGCTTCATGCAATGGACCCACTGCAGTTTTTCTTGGCGTGATGTCACTTATTTAAAAGTAATCCCTGATCGAGGGGAAAATTCCTTTTTAATCTTCCCTTTATGGATTTGGATAACATGTATTCCAAGTAAATACCCTCGAAAAAACTAGCGCGGGTTATTAACGTAGGATTACTTATCTTTGTTTACCTCTTTTTTTAACACTAAAATTCCTACATACGAAGAGTACATACGAATTCCTACATACGAATTGTGTAATTCGAAATTAACAATTCACATGAAGTGGATATCTTAATCTTTAAAATGGTACCTCATTTATCGATTTTGGTTAAGTATGAAGGGAGAAAAAGGGATAAAACAAAAATAAAAAATCCCCTTTTAGAAATAATATTCTGCCACTCTTGATTTGTAACTCGCGACGACGGTTTTAACGCCTAAAATTTTTCTTTACCGCGGACCATTATGGAGGAACATAATCCTGCGTTAAAACAGCAGATGATGCATTTATGACGAATATCGGTTCAGTGGGAATTTAGGGTTAATCGTTTTCCTGAGAAAAATTGGACCGTTTACATCAGAGGAATGGGGAAAAAGAAGCATCCGCTGCTAATTAGAGAAAATTTCAGATACTGGGTTTTTGTAGTAATATTTCCCATGGTCTATTCTAATCTTGGTGTTTGAAATTGGTCTGATACGTTTATTTTTTGCACAGAATTTATGAAGTTAGTTTTTCTCGTCTTTTATTTTTTTCCTTATAGACATTTTTTTTCGGTTATTATTATTTTCTTCTAAAAGTGAAAAATATATCTAAACGACCTAACCCAAGATACATGAATGTATAAGTACGTATATATATATATATATATATATACATGCATGTATATATATATATATATATATATATATATATATATATATATATATAATATTAAAAACTAGTAATTTAATTTTCAACTAGTATTTAATTTTCCCTACATTTATGTTTTAGCCGACTGAAAACGTGATTGCAAACTGAATTTTCGTTGGTTTCTTTAAATAAATCTCCCTTAAAATAAAAAAATGGCATTTGCAGCAGTTAGAAGTTTATTAAACATTTCAAAAATTTCTGCTACGAATAAAGTTCTTTTGACAAACCAAGTTACGAAGGGGTTGTATCGGTTTGATAAAAAAAATGCAAGGACACTTACTAGATCATTGTGGGTTCTAAGCAGAAGTCGAGATTCGGATAGCTTAACCCCAGTTTCTTCCAAACTTCTTTTAACTAATGCTTGTAGCTGTGGATGTTCTCTCCATACTAAAGGTGACAAAGAATTGGCTGCTTTTCTAACTGAGGAAATTGAAAATGAAATGAAAGCCCAACTATTTGGGAACTTTACAGCGAGGATTCATACCAAAATGTGATATAAGAAAAGAAAAATTGTTTTTGGTTTATCGATTTCATGATTAACTTAATAAAACTGAGATGGCTATTGGTAAAAGAATTTTGATTATTTGTGTCAACTGATAGAATAATAGTTTGAAATTTGAACATTAACATTAAATTATGGCAATTGATAGAGAATATTAAGGTATTATTATTATTATTGTTATTATTGGTATTGGGAGTATTTTATTATTGTGTGTTTAATACTTTCATATGTTGTGTATAAAATTGATAGACCAAACTTTCACACTAAACGAGATTCTGAAATTGTCCATGCTTGCAGATTGAGATATTATAATGCACCAGAGAACTTAAAACTACACCACGAATAATGACAAACATTAGATCCATTTTTCTTTCTTTTCTATGTGATGCTTAACATCATTATATATATATTTTTAATTGATATAATTAATTATGTGTTGTCCTACTAAAGATATATATTAAAAAAAAAAAGTCTAACTTAAACTTTCTTCTTAAGAATACTATTATATGTGAATTTTTTTTGATCTCAATTTAAACACCGACTATGACAACTCTACTTCTTTAACCTTTCAGTAAATTTCCTATTTCTTGAATACACTTTCCTATCACCCAACTCTACAAGCGCGTTGGATGCCGTCCCAACTGTTTAAGATCTTTTTTAATTTTTTTTACTATTTGTTTTTAATTCAACAACTCAGTCACTTAAAGTGCTGAAGACTATATGCTTGAGTAATGACTAAAACAGGGCTGGGATGGCCACTTCTTTTGTCCTCCCATTTCTATATATTATACTCCCACAGGTATGACAACTGCACCTTTTCCTTTTTCTCCATCTGTGTACTATGCAAGATGCTGTTTTTCAACGCAGTCATATTCTGTCGGAGATTTACGGTTAGTCCACTGTACGGCTAAAAGACTCTTCCTCCTTATTAATCAGAGAACAATATGGAGAAAGAAAACCCACTTGTTACACAAACATAAACACAACCCTCACTGCTTAGAGGTAGAATTAAAAAATTTGAAACTAAGAGTTTGGGTAACACACATACAACAAGGTACCTTCAACACAAAAAATTGGATATCCACGTAGAATTAAAATAAGTGTACACAAATGAATAGTAAATAGATAATTTGAAAATAAAATGAAAAGTATTGAGAATAAATAAAGTTAGAATAAATATGAATAAGTATAACTAAAGAATATTGGATAGCATTTTGGAATGAATAAAAATTGTAGGAATAACAAATGAATATTGAAATGAGAGTAATAAGAAATATAAGGATATTGAAAAGAGAATTTTTTTCGATAATAAGTAATATTGAAATAAAGGAGATAAGAGATATTAAGAAAAAATAATGAGATAAATAAAGATACGAAAACTAGATAATGAGTGATATGTTTTGTAATTTTTATATACAATTGATATATTTGAAGTGTGGTGTTATTAAAACTTGTGATTTTTATTTAAAGTGTGATTTTTATTATAAACTGTGATTTTTATTATGTAACTAAAGAACTAATTTTCTTTATATGTAAACAAGTCGAGATAATGTGATATTTATGCATTCTACGTTTGTGAAGCAGAAATGACACAGCTCTAAAAAGACTGTGATTTTTTTTTAATTGGTGTTTTTTTTCCTCAACATACTAATGACTGTGAAAGGACTAAAAATGTTGCACAGATAAATCATTACAAGATAAGTAAATAAAAAATTTTTTTGGACTCACTCCATAGTAGTGAACGTTGAGGAAGAATTTTTGAATTTTTCATCCTGTTATCAAAGTCAACTTCATTTACTTAATTTTTGTTTGTTTTTGATATTTTTATTACTATGTTTTGTTATTCTGTATTATTCAAATCGAGATGATGGTAGATATTGTATTAAATGTATGTTTCCAGTGAAAATTTTTGGTAGTTTACAAATTTTGGTTATGTTAATTGATTTTTTTTTTCTGAGATTTTGTTGTGTGGGGAAAGGCCGCCCTGCACAGCAATTTTCAGTTGATGATAAATTTATTTTTAAGTTTAATTTTTTTTTCACAGCAACAATATAAGAAATTTATATAATTTACAATTTTCTATAGTTGATCATTAATTACTATAATTTTTTTGTTTTTATTGTGTTCATAAATTAATAAATCATTAGTGTATTTTTGTGTATTCAATATTGAAATGTGCAATGTCTTGTCATGTGATCATCATACTAAATTAACTTAAAACATATGTTCCTTTTCAAACTTTTCCAAATTTGTGGTCGACGCCCATTTTCCTCACATGGTCGGGTGAGTCTGTCCTCCAATGCAGGCATTGTTGGTCAGCCTCTTCTCGGACGGGGGGGATATTCTATAATATTAAAAACTAGTAATTTCTTAATTCAACAATCTTAACATTTAAAAACTATTAATTCCTCACTTTACTATTCCAAATTACAAACCCTCTTTTAATTCCTTGAAACAGGTAATTCCCTTTGGGCATTCGCGTTAAATTCCATTTTAAAATCTAACATTATTCTAAATTCCCTGCGGCGTTCGAAACTAATTTCGCTTTTGATTCTAAGTTCTAATAACCTCTAGAGAAAAAATTAAATGGCTGCCTGTTAAACGAAAACTAAACTGGCGTAGCGTGGGCAGAAAATTAAACGCTTTAGCGCATTTGTCACGCCTTTTCCTAACTTTTAACCAATTAAACCTTACTACGATCACATGACGAGATGAGTTTATATAAGGTTTGGGATCACGTACATGTACGCTTTTCGGATTTTGTAACTGTCTTGAGAAGACGTATTCGCCGACGAAATAAAAACTAGTATAATGCTGTAACTTGCTGCGTCGAGTATTATTATAGCCACGACTACACCATCATTGCCTGTGATGTGCTGGACGCCCATTTTTTCCTTGGGTTGTCCAGTATATTACATATATATATATATATACATGCATACATACATACATAGATGTATGTATATATATGTCATAATAATGCCCCACCATCGATTAATTCTATTCCTTTAACGTTGTCTTTTCCTTTCTACAAGTACATCCTTTTATGTTTTGTGGCACCTGACTGTCGCTTAAAGGATATCACTCGATGTATGGCCACGAACATTGAAACAAATATTCCATTGTGTGGACATATCGTCTTTAGAAATTGTGTTAGACCAGAAGTTACCATCCCTCCCCTCTATTCTTTGTAAATATGTAAATACCTTCAAGTCTTTATATTTCTTAAAAGTATGCTAATAAATTAAATATAAGAGTATTCTCCATAATGTGTTCACGTAAATAAAATTATTCCTCTCAACTGGAGTGAACTCCCTAAGTTGCTCACTGTTCAAGACAACGACTATTCAAGGCATCGCCTGGCGTAATGTCTCCCTCTGGTTCTGGTGACGTTACACACACAACCACACATATATATATACATATACATAGACGCACAGATAGATGTTTTGTTGAAGTGATCCGTATTAGGCTTCCCATAACTTTTCTAGCTTTTTATGTGAACACAAAACATCCTCTCTTAGAGAGTTTGACAATGCAAGCTCCTTCTATTAGATATTAAACAAAGCTGCTTCGGTATAACGTACGTCAACCGACCAGCAAAAATATTCGTTTTATCGAAAATTTAGTCAATTATAATTTGCTTCGTTAATTTGCTGTCGTTGTTGTGACTTATGCCTACTGGCTGAAACAACTCCAGACTAGGTCCATAGATGGCAGCGGGCAGAGGAATGCGGCTCCGGTTTACAATGACACCACAAGAGTCCGACTTCGCCAGGCGCCACCACAATTTTTATGAATGCACCAAGGAGTGACATCTGAAGGGCTCGTACCTTCTCCTTCCCTCTGACAACATGGAAGGAATTTCTGATCTACGTATTTAACATCCTCCATACCCGGCACAAGCACGAAGGTATTGAATGGTGCTTCTCAAGATTTGAACTGAGCCCCTCTGTCCGAAGTCCAACGTGCTACCACTAGGCTGCTTTAGGTCCGCTTCTTTAATATAAGTGCAGTTCTGTCTGCCCGTCTGTTCTATATACACTCATGTCCATAAATTAAGGATAATTCAGAATCGCACGGAAATCGAACTCTAAAGTAAAAATTTCGCCTCTAGAATTATCACACACATCTTCAAGAATAATATGCAAAGTACAGGATGCCACCAGATGACGCCGATAGTACGTCACAATGACGAGAGTGTAGGAGAGGGGTATATAAGGAATGGTGGCGAAGAAGTAAAATTGTTCACAAGCGTTCTGTAAGCCGCTCAGTGCCATAACCGAATAGTTATGACTCAGAGGACCAGGGGCGGATCCTGGGGGACTGAGGGGGCTGAATCCCCCCCTTTAGGTCATGTTTTTTTAATTTAAAGAAAGAACTCAAGATTAAAAGAAGCAAATAAAATAAAGTAACAAATAATATGTAGTGCTAGTGGCAAGTTTGGGGGAAAGAAACGTTAAGCTTAAACGTGCTTGTCGATTAGAAGTGCGCCAGTGCAGTGCATTTCGCTTGAAGGTCGAGTCTAGGGTACAAAAATAGATACGCGATCGCCGCGCCCCATCACCAGTCGCGCCAAGATCCCTGTCCCTGCCGTTTCGCCGCGTGAGTGACACAGAGACAGATTCAGTGTTTGTTGACTTGTGGTTATTGAATAACGGGTCTGTTTGAGAATTGAAAGTCCGTGAGTGTGTTTTACAGACTGTCATTTGTTGAGTTTGATGGTTTATGTACAAAGTACCCTACTACCCTTGCACTAAAATGGTAAGTACGATTGTTTTTAAATGCATTTCTTTAACATGTTTTTTCGTGTGGTGAAATCTTGCAACCTGATTTTAACAAACTTCTAAACGGCGTTTGATAATAAAATTTTACTTTCAGGAGGATAAAACAACTGCAAAAAGGAAACAAAGCACTATGGAAAGCTTTTTTAGCAAGAGGTTAACAAAATCAACGACAACATCGAACGATGACAGCCAAATGGATCAAGTTTCTTTTTTAACAGTTTCAAATGTAGAAACCCATCCAGAAGTTGCCCAAAAAGTGTTGTTTGAGGGAGCTACCGAAAAATCCGTTAGATTTGAAATTCGCTCCAGAATTAGTAGTGCCGATGTTCCGACCACATCAACCAATGAATGTGATATTGGTGAATTTATCGAAAAGGCAGGTAAGCTGGATGATTTTGCTAAGGAAATGATACTGCTACGTCATTGGAATCCACCTCAAGGGTATAACTTTACATCGTCTATACAAAAAGGCAGTGGGGGGTAAATCTGGAATCGCCAGCCTAATTTAGAACTATTTACAAAGTTTCATTGGCTCGTCTTTTCAAAGTCACAGCAAGGGCTTTAGTGCCACTATTGCCCATTATTTTTATCAAGTTTTACTGCTGGAGGGGTAAATTTGCAAAAATTAGTGGTAAAACCTGTGACCGATTTTCAAAAACTTCTTGGCAAAGATGGTTGTCTAATACAACATGAAAACCATCTTTACCATAAGAAAGCTGTCGAAGCTGGTAAAGAATTTCTGGTAAGAGTGCAGTCTCCTCAACTTAGTGTAAGAAATATACAAGATAAAGGCCACCTCAAGCAAGTGGAAGAAAACAGAAAAATGTTGTCTTCCATGGTCAAGTGCATTTTGTTTCTGGGGAAACAAAACATTCCACTAAGAGGCCACCGCGATGATGGCAGCGTAATAAAGAAAATTCAAACCCAAAACGAAGGAAATTTCAGAGAACAGGTGCGTTTTCGTATCGAATCAGGAGATGAGAATCTCAGCAAACACCTCCAGTCAGCATGCGCTAATGCAATGTACTCTATTAAAACGATTCAAAATGAATTAATCAACTGTTGCGGAGCTGAAGTCCGAAATGTCATACTGGAAAGAATCAAATCTGCAAAATACTATAGCATATTATCTGATGAAACAACAGATGCTGCTCATGATTCACAATTGACATTTTCCTCACGCTACTGCTACGAAGGAAATGTTTATGAAGATTTCCTGGAATTTGTGGATTCCAGAAAACCCGTTGAAGCTTTTGAACAAGAAGAAGATTTAACTTATTTACGTGAACCCTCCTTGACTGGTGAAGTGATAGGAAGTACTGTGCTTGTATTAATTAAAAAATAATTTGGACCCCGAAAACTGTGTACGAATAGCTACTGATGGATGTAGTACTATGGTGTCTGAGGTAAAGGGAGCAGTAAATGTTGTGAAACATTGTGCTGTCAACGCCAACGCCACCCATTGCCCGTGCTTAAGCCATGCTTTGAATTTGACACTGACAAAGGCCTCTAAGATTCAAGAGGTCAGAAGTGCAGTCGACACCATAAAAACAGTTATTTCTTTTTTTTATAGCAAGTCCAAAGAGAAACTCTGTCTTAAAACAAAAATTAGGCAGACAGCTTATAGGGCTCTGCCCAACAAGATGGGTGGAACTCACGATAGTATACATTTGTTTTGTTCAAGACTTCCAAAAATTCATGAAGTGCTTGAAGTTGTAAGTACTTGGAAAGAAACCGAAGCAGCTACCAAAGCACTCTCTTTTAAATAATATAAGCACTAGTGCTTTCCTAGTTTCCATAGCGTCTCTAGCAGACATATTAGCTATCACTCTCCCTCTTAGCCGGCTATTCCAAAAAAAAGAGCATTGACCAAAATAAAGCCAGTGTAGCTCTTCAATCTACTTGTTCTACCTTGGAACAGAGAAGATCAGAGTGTGAAGAGTTTTTCCATGATGTATATCTTGTAGCAACAGGTTTAGCTGAAGATATGGGTACGGAGGTGTCTTTGCCTCGTATTGCTCAAAGGCAAAAAAAAAAACAAAAAAAAAACCGAACCAACCCCAATATTGTCGAGCTTGAGGAATTCTACAGAGTAACAATTTACATTCCTATATTAGACAGGATACTTCAAGATATCAAAGATAGATTCCCCGATGGCATTATAAAACTCCCTGAACTATCAATCCCGATACCCACTTAGGTTGTTCAAATGTCCCCAACAAATCTAAGAGAATCAGCTAAGGTCTTGTTTTATAGATTTCAGTTTGCTGTGGGGAACATTTCAAGTCATAGTGGAGCTGTTTTTAGTAATGAAGTTGCCCTGTCAGAGCGTCTGGAATCAATGTAAGAAGCACTATCTTCCAAAGATCCCTCCAAATTCTAGCATATGCGGACGATATAGGTATTATAGGAAGATCCAGACAATCAGTTGCAGAGGCCTTCGCCGCCCTTGAAGCCGCAGCTAAGGAAATGGGCCTTTCTATTAACGCAGATAAAACCAAATACATGGAGATAGGTAAAAGATATTCCACGACAACTCCACTACAAGTTAATGACCATACATTTGAAGCTGTCGACGAATTTAAATATCTTGGAAGTATAATTACCAGGAAAAATGACATTAGCTCTGAAATTAATAACCGACTTGTAATGGCAAACAAGTGCTATTATTTTGGATTAAAAAGCCAACTTAAAAGCAGACTCATCCGACAAAAAACAAAAATCAATATTTACAAAACACTTCTACGACCTGTGATCTTGTATGGTAGTGAGTGGTAGCCCCTCAATAAATCAGATGAAAATAGGCTAATGATTTTCGAGAGAAAAATACTTAGAAGAATCTTTGGAGCAGTTTATGAGGACAATAAGTGGCGTACCCTTTTCAACCATGAGATCTACAGAAAATATAAACAACCGAACATAGTTCATGTTATTAAAGCCAACCGCATCCGGTGGCTGGGACATATTTATTGATCTGAAGATGATAATCCGACAAAAAAGATAACGTTCACTAAACCAGACGGAGTTAGGAAAAGAGGTCGCCCTACTACTGGATGGCTGGACAACGTCGAAAAAGACCTAAAAACTGTTGGCACCACAAACTGGAGAGCCATGGCGTCTAATAGACCAAGATGGCGGAAACTTCTTGGGACCGTCTTGGCCTTCCCTAGGCTGTAGAACTGAAGAAGAAGAAGAAGAAGATGTTCAGTGATTCTATAGACTTGGTGGGGGGCAGAAAGATTTTTTTCGGAAACCAAATTGGTAAGGGACGATGATGTTTTTATCGTTAAGGTGGTCATTAATTTCTTTAGCAATGAATTTTTCAGTTAATTTAATAAGGGTGTTATAAGGAGGCTAATGGGACGATAACTTTCAGGAAGCTGAAAATGCATCCCATATATACAATCAATCGCTCTCACGGAGCATGAGCCGCAGGTTACGAGTGCCCAGAAAAATGCATGCATAATTAATGACGTTTAACCTGCGGCGATTGCTTCGGGAAAGATTCTCAGATACGAGAACGCATGGTAAACAAAATAGTCACCGCCTCTGCCATTGCTAACAGGAAGTAACTGCCAAAAGAAGCAGACGGAGTACAGCATCCGACCTGTCTCGTTAGCTATCTGCAGCCACGGGTACCACAGTTTCAAGGCAAACCATGTACAGACGTTTGGGATATATTGGTCTATATGCTCGCAGGCCTGTCAGATGTGTTCAGCTCACGGCAACTCACTGTCGGCAGCGATTAGCTTGGAGTAGAGAACATGCAATGTGGACATCGTCACAGTGGGCTTGTGTGATGTTTTCTGACGAGTCCAGGTTTAGCTTGCAGACTGATTCACGTCGGACTTTCATATGGAGAACGCCAGGTACCCGTTACCACCAAGACAACATCCTTGAACGACACCGTTACGTTGGTGCAGGATTGCTCGCTTGGAGTGGAATTATACTGGGCTCCAGAACAGATCGGCATGTTCAAATCGGAACCATGAACGGCCACATTTATCGGGACATCATTCTGGAACAACATGTACGTTTGTTTAGGGGTGCCATGGGCGCAGAATTTGTGTTTATGGATGACAACGTCCGTCCTCACCGAGGAAACATCGTAAACGAATGTCTTCAATCTGAGGATATCACCCGTATGGAATGGCCAGCATTCTCACCTGACTTGAATCCGATAGAGCATGTGTGGGACATGCTTGGCCGACGAGTTGCAGCCCGTCAACCACCTCCTACATGTGTACCGGAACTTGGGAGAGCATTGCTTGCTGAGTGGAGTAATCTTTCCCAAGATCAGCTCGGTAATTTGATATTCATCATGCCTAGGCGTTGTACGGACTGTATTTCATCGCTTGGGAGACATACAATGTGTTAAACATTATACCAACCATGTAATATTAAGTTTTTGTAAAGGAGATATTTTTTACAATTGCTCCAGGGAGCAAGAATCGTAGTTTTTATGAATGGTATCATACATACACCATCTTTTTTGTTCTTTATCTTTTGTTTAATAAATGGGCTTTATGAATAAATCACATTTGTTTTGTTTCTGAACCTTTATTTGCCTAAGCTGGCATTATCCTTAATTTATGGACATGAGTGTATATTGCTGAACCCTCCGAACGATCTGCTTCAAATTTTGGATAGCTGTTTGCCGACAGGCCAGTTTTAGACACCTTCCACTCACCCTTTTTCCCTGATTTCATAAATCTAGCATTTTGCGAGTTCAGCATCAATTTTTTATTTACATGTTTTTATTAACTTGCTTTCTTGTTTGTGTGTGTGTGTTCGTTCGGTACAAATCTTGCAATCGATTTTTAACTAACTTCCCGACTAGCTAGACATTTGAAACTTTTAGAATAGCTCAGAACATGATGACAATGGGTTATTTTAATACTTTTAGCCATCTTTAAGCAGCATTGAATTCTTTTGCAGTCAATTTTGCTTTGTACACTGGTGCAGCCATCTATCGCCCGGGACGGGAACGAAAATTTAAACGCAAGTTAACTTCCAATTAACTTTATTTTCTTTCAAGTTGATGGGATAATTCATCAAAAATTTTTTTTAAAGTATTTATTAATACATAGAATTGTCAAGTTTATATGATTCAACAGAAAATTTAAAAACATGGTATATAAAAAGTTATTTTTATCTTGTAATTATGTTGCCTTTAAGTCGCTCTCTCAGCACTAATATGGATGTAACCAAATGATGTCATACCTGAAGGTCAACATATGGCGTGGTTTCTGAAAGTCAACAATGTTGCATGCTTGAAATTAATTCCGAGGTGTTATACTATTTGATTTTCCCATTTTTACTAATGCTATCGTTTTAGTTCCCGGATGTTAAATGAATCGATTACTGGATGTTTTTAGTCGATCGCATTCTCACTGGGATTTTATACTTAAAATTTAATATTTTTTCGATCTTTAATTTATTACCATAGAATATATAAATTTTAGTTGTAAACTCCAGTTGAATATTAATAAACTTGTTTTGTTTTGTAACCCAGGGTATTTTTTGAAACGTACAAGAACTTCTGAGTAAAATTCTTACTTAGCCTACTGCTTTATTGCTATCAAAGTTTCTTTGATAAGGTATAACCTCATCAAAACTCTACTTGAGTAACTCTACTTGAATGCACAACAACAGCAACAAAAAATAGTATAAATAACAATTCAAAAACTAGAAATTCGTGGCTACTCTAGCAGAAAATCCCAAAAGAGATCGTGGATTTTGAGATCTGAGTTCTCACGAAAGCGATTGGTTTTGAGTTTCAATGAACACGAGTTAGCGTGGGCCCCAACCTGAGTCTCTTGCAGTTTGTGTCTGTAACAAAGGACCTTCAACATCGAATTTTTTAATTTTAAATTTTTAACTCTATATACAGAATGAGAATAATTTATATTCTTTTTCACTACATTAAAAACCTTTAGAATTCAAATTAAGGACTTTTTGGCAGAATAAAGCCTGCTTTTCAATTTTTTTCAAAAATGCTAACATTTTTCAAAATATTCCATGTGCATTCCATGTCATGTAAAAACCTTAAATTTTTTAATATAAGTGTATCATATACATACATATAAGCATAATTATGCGCAGAATATTTTTTGTATCAATATAAAATCTTAAATAAATTTTTTAAACTCTGCTTGTTATTTTTTTTTTATATATTTTTAATGTTTTCCTTTATTTCATGGTCTATGAATTTGAAAAATATTTGGGTTTCAAAAGAGTATTTACAGTTTTATGACAAATATTTCAATTAACAATTCTGAGAAATTTGGAAAAAATTAATGCGCATGGGAAATTTTGAAAAATTGTATTCTTGAAAAACAAGTCTTATTCTTCTACAAAATACTTATTTGGGAATTCTGAGTGATTTCAATTAAGAAAAAATATTAATTATACTCATGTGGTATGTAGAGTAAAATATTGAAATTTAGACAAACAAGGTTAAAGGTCCATCTATATCATGGGTGTCTAAACTATGACCGTTTGAGGGTCACATTGCAAAAGAAAAAATTTTTTTTGCTGGGCCACACATACAATATTTTTTCAACAAACTAAAATAAAAATTAACTCTATGTAGTTTTATTAAAATAAATTAACTTCTTTTTATTATAATTTTTTTAAAATTTGAATTAGATATGTATAGGTACATATTTATTTTAAATTTGTAAAAGTTTCGTTTCATTTAGTTTGGATTTCATAAAGATGGAAAAATTTCAAATTAATGAGATGGATGAATTTGCTTTTGTTGAACAAGCAAATCGATATCGGGTTCAATAGACAAGGTTGCAATTCTTAATGCATTTTCAAGATGTTTGTCAGTGATCTTTGTCCTATTTTTGTTTTTTGTATGCTTCATTCTTGAAAATAATTGTTCACAAATATAGGTACTGCCAAAAGCTGAAGACATTAATAAAGCATGATTGTGAAAATTTGGATATTTTTCGCGGGGTGGGTAATCTGTATAAAACTCCAGTAAAGAAACATTCCCAAATTTTGAAGTCTCAAATGTAAATCATTCAAATGTTCTGTTAAGTCTACTAAAAAAGCTAAATCTAAAACCCAATCTTCGTCTTCAAATTCAGTCACAGGTTTCCCGTTTGTTTCCATAAATATTTTTATTTCAGTTCTTAAATTGCAAAATCTTTTGAGCATTTTCCCCGTACTGAGCCATCTTACTTCTGTATAATAAATAACATCTGCAAATTCAGTGCCCATTACCTTAAGAAGCTTTTGAAATTGTCTATGATTAAGTCCTTTTGTTCTTATAAAGTTAATGGTTTTTATAACAACGCTTAATACACTTTCCATTTTTAAAATTTTTCCGCATAAATTGCCCTGATGTACAATACAATGATATGCCATCAAGATCGTATTGCCGGCAGCGACGGCTTCATTATTAACCATTTTAACGAGTCCCCCATTTTCACCAACCATGGCAAGGGCTCCATCGGTTATGATAGCTGATAAATTTTTCATAGATAAGGAAAACCTTTTCATCGTCGTTTTTAATGCATCGAATAAATCTACAGACTTGGTTGTGTCTTTTAACGATACTAAAGCAACCATTTCTTCAGTGATATTATAATGTTCATCGATTCCTCTTATAAAAATTGCCAATTGTGCCGTATCAGAAGCATCAGTGCTTTCGTTCATGGCTAACGAATAAAATCTAAAATTAGTACAATTGCTTTTTAAAGACTTTTCGACTGAATTCCCCAACTCCTCAATTCTTGTGGCTATAGTTTGGTGTGATAAACTGATTTTAGAAAAATCCAACCTTTTTTCAGGAAAATTATGTTTGCTACGCTTTCCATACATTCTTTTATAAATTCGCCATCAATAAAAGGTTTTGATTTTTTTCACTATTAAATTTGCTACGACATAACTTGCTTTTATAATGTTATTATTTTGAGTACCTGTCTTTTTAAAAAAAATTTGTTCAGACGATAGCCCTTTTTTTAGTTCTGTGATTTTATCTTTACGGCAAATGCCGAGATATACATCGTATTTTGTGCCACGCTTTTGACTATAATATCGTTTCAAATTGTAGTCTTTAAAAACTGGCACAAAGTCCCTACAAATTAAGCAAAGTGCTTTATAATTCTCCTCAATAAATAGTATTTCTCCGTCCAGTTTTCATTAACTCTTTTTTCATCTTCAATTTTTCTTTTTTTGGTTCTACTTGATTTTTTAATGACATGAGATTTTTTAATGACAATGAAACTGAGACACAAGGCACCTACCGGTACAGTAGCGTAACAGAATTCGTAGTAGAAGAGATTCAATTCAATCTCAAGTAGAGAGATCCTGAACTTTCAACTCTGAAACTCTTTCAGAAATGTTTTTTTGATGACGAAGACCTGTCGATTACCTCTGTCGTTTTATGGTTCAGTTCCGGCACTTATACAGAATCTTGCCGTTGGTGCGTGGATGCCCAGAGTGCTTGATTTCTGTTTGTTTTTTTGTCTATTTTAGTATAATTTTTTTATCTATATCTGTTGGATTATTTAATCTTTCAGAAATGATTACTGATCGTGGACCGGTCAGGGTTCCCTTTTATAGACTCAGAGAGCATGGAGAATTTTCTGGAACACCCCGAGCTGTAGCAGACGCGCGATTGGGGCAAATCTACGGTGGTGCGGTGCATGACGTAGGAACTGGGCACGTGGCCATGCGCCAAGATCCCTCGCAAAACGGGATTCAGCGAGAGGAAAGTCAACGGGTCGGATCGATTTGGCGAACTTTCGTGAACTTTCGATGGCCCCTTTTTCTGTGAAGGGTTCCCTTGGCCAAAAGGATTAGGAAATCAAAATGCAATGCAATATACTGCATACAAATATTGCAATTCATAAAAAAAATCCGCCGTCGAGTGGATACACACATAATTCGAAACGTAAATTCTCATGGCATACTAAGATGTTTTTATTTAAATTTTTATTTCAAAATAAATGTCAACGAATCGATTATATATGAAAAATATTGCAAACATTTATTTTTTTAAATAAAAATGTGTAAATTTAAATATTTTCATAATTTGCGTTTGGGTCGCATTTTAAAGGGTTTTGGGCCGCATGCGCTTTTAGACAAGACTTTTGGGCCGCACTTTAGACAAGCAAGATCTATATACTATTTAAGCTGCTCAGCCGATTCTTTGGGCAGTCCGCGAGAGAAGACTACTGCATCGATTTACTTCATTTTGGTCTTAAACGACAGATTTTGATGTATAGATGTGTCAAATTTGGTTTTTGGAACCACAATTTCGATTCATAACGATAATTTACAATTTAAAAAAATTGCTCTCTGCGCATGCGCAGTGACATGTTTAGATCTGGCTTTAGATACTCACTAAGAAAGAGGCCGCATAAACACATTAATTTGTTTCTACGCATGCTCAGTGACATGCTTAACTCTGGTTTTAGAAAGTTACTAAGCAGAAGGCCGCAAAAAAACATTATTTTGTTTATTCCGAGAAATCTCTCTAGCTCTCTCACTGCAATTTACATTTTTAATTATGTTTGTGAGATATAGAGTTAAACCTGACGGGTTACTGAGTACACATGCCAAAATTTTAGTTTGTTATTGAGTAACCCTATTTCTTTTTATTGGGTTCAATAGTAATTTTTTAAAGTGTATTTCTCTATTCTTAATATTATGGTTTTCAACATTTGGCAATGATGTGTGTTGAGTATAATTTGTGTATTAGTACATTTATTTACTATCCAGCCATCATGTTTTGACGGGTACCAACTAGTTGTCCCCTTAAAAGGCAAACGATTTTTTTTTCAAAATCAGTATCAACGTAGGAAAATCTACAATACCCATGATTTAAAATTTCAACCTATCGCATCTTCTCTCCACCCCATGTTCCAATATAAAGGGATAATGAATGTGGATGTACCTGGACGTTTTAATTTTTTCTTGAGACCGTGGAAAATTCTCTTTTTGGCTTGGTGCCGACATCCAATTTTTCAGTTCCAGCAACAGTTTTATTCCTTATCAAATGAAGAGGCGTACGAGCAACTGAACTCTTCCGCTTATAAACGTAGACCCGCTTATAAAAGTATTTTACACGAAGTTCTATGAATATCAGTTGGGGTGGGGGGGGGGAAGTTAAAAATTCTCGACAGCGGTCATTTTGCAAGAAATTCTTTGAATATTAATGGTCATGACTTAAAAAAAAAATGTTAAATCGTCGATTACTGTTCTTGATACTCTATAAATTTCAGTCGTGGTCGGCGGGAAAAAAAAGCAACTTAATATTGACGATTATTTTGTATTGAAATAAATATCACAAGTTTTTGGTACGACCAGAAAAAAAAAGTTGTTAAATCGACTTTTTTTTTAACGTAGGATTCGTTCCTCCATAACGGTCATCCGGAAAGCAAAATTTCAGATGTCCTGCGCCGCGAGTTATAGTTTTGGCAGCGCGCCAATCCCAGTCTGTATCGCTACGGCAAGCAGTAAACAGCTAAACAGAAAAGAATGAAAATGCGTCAAAATTTTGACATACATATATGTATATATATACATACGTACATATATATAGATACATATATACATAACTCATACATGCCTATATATATACATGCATATATACATGCATATATACATATATATATATATATATATATATATATATATATATATATATACATACATATATATATATATATATATATATATATATATATATATATATATATATATATATATATATATATATATATATATATATATATATATATATATATATATATATATATATATATAAATAACCCCCTTAATGCCCGTTCTTACAAAGGGGTATGAAATTTCTTGTTCTAAAGAGGGAATCGGATAAATAGGCCCCGTAAGCTAAAGGTTAAAGGAATGCTTTGTGTTTTAGCAGGAATCAGAACGAATCGAGTTTAATCGAGGATTCGTTTTAAACCAGTTCGTTAAATGGAGTTGCTACTGTAGCTGCCTTACAGTTATGCCATAATAAAATACAGCAACTACAAAATTCCAAAAAGGGACTTCCTTGACCTTTTCTAGGAACTTTTGGATGTATACATGTACAGAACTTTATACATTTACAAAACTATGAAAATTTTGTATTTATATACACTTACAAAACTATGAAAATTTTTAGTAATTCCTCTCTATCGGTTCGCTCTACTGTACGTTCAAAATGTTCAAACACCAGCACATAAAATATCCAATCTATTTGTCGTGTCAAATTAATAAATATTTTCCAGATGCCATAACGCGCGGTGTCATCGCGACATTTTCCGGATGTTTTTCTCAGCTGCCATATTTTTTTGCACGTGAACCCTTTCGCGAGGAGCGTGCCAAGAATGCGTGCCATAATTTTTCGTCTTAATTCTGGACGTTCTTCTCCGACGTTGTCAAACTAATAGCTTCATCACAGAGAACGAATATAATTTTAGTCTCATTTTAGAAGCCAAGCTTCGGGGGCATGCACTAAATATGTTTCAAGGTCGGACTCGGAGAAGAATCCCGGTTTCTAATATCTCGGGAAAATTTTGCTGAGAGATGACAGAGGGTAATCGCTCCTCGTCGCGAGAGGTTAGGTGATACGGCAACTGCGTTACCCCGATTTCCCCCCAGTTACATTACGTTTGTCTCCGGTTGTTAATGATTCTCAGAGCTCTTTCGCCAGAATGGGTACAGTTTGACACCGAATCGTTTTTAGCGGTTTATGAACACTGGAATCTCCACGCTAATCAGAATGACTGGTTTTGGCGCTGACAGAAATCTGTGTATCTTGTCAGTAGTTCCAGTGTCGACAGGCATCCAGAAAAAAATCATTTTTCATTACTTTTGCATCATTTAAGACGAGACATTTACCTATGGAAATATAGTTAACGAAGTCAACCTTTCAAGATTTCCTTTTCAACTTCTTAAATAAATAAGTCAATCTCCCCCCCCTCTCTCTCTCTCTCTCTCTCTCTCTCTCTCTCTCTCTATATATATATATATATATATATATATATATATATATATATATATATATATATATATATATATATATATATATATATATATATATATGTATATATATATATATATGTATATATATATATATATATATATATATATGTATATATATATATATATATATATATATATATATATATATATATATATATATATATATATATATCGCTCACTCCTTTCAACAACGTCATATCTCAAAAAACAAGATTTTTCAGGAGAGTGATTTGAAAGTTTAAAAATACATTGGAATGTATTGAATATAAATTTTATTTCTGCTCTCTAGTGGCTAAATACTAAGCAGTGAGATATGACGATCTTGCAGGGATATACTACTCTTTTAGGGCATTCTGAAAACAAGCATAACTAAAAATCGTCGAATTTTGAGATATGACGTTGTTGAAAGGAGTGAGCGATATATGCATATATATATAAATGTATATATATAAATATATATATATATATATAATATATATATATATATATATATATATATATATATATATATATATATATATATATATATATATATATATATATATATATATATATAATATATATATATCTATATATATAAAAGAGCTTGACTGTTTGTTTGTCCGCTATAGAATCATAGACTGTTTCACTCACAGGGACCAAATTCGGCACAGTTAATATTTAGGACCGGAGAAACTTAAATCAGCAAAAACGAAGTTTGGGTCTCAATTAGTTTTTTTAAAATTAATTTTTTAATGACTTTTTGTGCCTGTAAGAGGTGCGAGGTACCCCTGTGGATACAAACCGTTCAGTGAAATCCGAACCTATCCCTCTTCCCCCGCGCGGGAGAAGAGGGGTGAGCGGGGAGGGGAGAGCTTCATGGTAATAACCTTTGGCCTTTCCTAACTGACCGACTAACTGACAAATAACGCACAGTTCAAACCGTTGGACATAAAGAACTGAAATTTTGCATGGTGATTCTTCTATAGTGGAGTTTATAGTGGAGGGGTGAACTGAGAAAGATTTTTGAAAAATTCTTCTTCGATTTTTTAAAATTAAATTTTTAAGCTGTTTTTCTAATTTTTTAAAGTTTGTATTTAAAATGATAATCCGAGGGTTATAAAATTTATATCACGAGAAATATCATAAAAATTCCTTTAAAACGAAATCTTTTTCGAATCTTTACCTACCTCCCTTTTCTGATTTTTGGTGAATTTTTAAAGATTAAATTTTAGAATGTAATTTATGAAATGCTGATCACGTGGTTTTTTCTTTTTGTGATACTTTAAATTAATTTTGCGTTACATGCATAACAACGAAATAAATTGACAAAAGAAATATTAAAATACGGTAAACGATAAAATTTAACCACTAGACTAACTGAGATGGGAGTTTTTTTTGAGAATGCAGTTCAAATTAGTATGTTTTAACACAACTTTCCCGGCTCTGCTTTTTGTCCTTTGTTATTTGCAGTTTTTCTCGTCGCTTGAACCGATTTACATATTGCTTTTTCTACGGTTTTTGGCCTTAGGAAAATTAAAAATCGAATTACAATTCGCTTTTTCAACGGTTTTTGGTCTTGGGAAAATTAAAAACCGATACGGTTTATGGCCTGTCGACAATAAAAAACCGAATCACCAAAGTAAGGAAAATAGGCTTCATGTGAAATCGCGCCTTACTTTGAATAAATAAAGGGGATAATGCATCTTGCACTTTACCTCTTGGGTGATGTGGAAAAAAGTGAGTCTCTTGGGTGTTGTGGAACAAACTGAGCTTTTAATGGAAAAAGAAATAATAAAGGCAAATGTAAATTATAAAACTTATTTCTAATTATACAGTGGATCAAACAAATCTAATTAAATCTAATTAAACAGCATCTAACAAATATAATTAAGCAGTAAACTTATTCAATCCAAACGTACGAATCACGCAACACCGTGTTATTAATTCTCAATAAAATCAGACGTATAATCAGACGAAGGTCCGCAAGCTCAAAGTTTCTTTCTTTCTTATTGTTTGTATATCATTTCAGTAGAAACGCGCTAAGCGCAATTTGTCTAGCCGGATGAACATGAAGAGCGGGGGGTGCAGCCCAGTATTTTTTTGATGGAATGCATAAAAATTTTTATATCTATATATCTACCCGGGCATCGCCGGGCAATACACTCATGGACAAAAAAATTAGCGCACCAAGAAGGAGTCGTCAAAATGAAACGAAATTTTACATACGTAATGACTACTTTGATATAAGTAAATGATAAGAAAATCAAAGAAAAAGGATAATTTATTTCAGAGAAAAAGGCAAAAGAACGGAGGAGTTAATACTCCGTTGGACCCCCTCTAGCGCGAATGCACGATGCGATACGATCGGGCATTGAGTCATAGAAGTTCTGTATGATGTCTTGAGACATTTCGTTCCATATTTGCTGTAAACTTGCCTCTAGTTCGTTCAAACTCGTGGGATGCCCAACTCGTCATCCCAAATGATCCCAGATATGCTCGATTGGAGACAAATCTGGGGATCGGGCAGGCCAAGGAAGGGTAGTAACAGTGCGGAGACAGTCTTGTGACACCCTTGCCGTATGAGGCCGAGCATTGTCTTGTTGAAAAATGGCTCCTGGGAGCCGTTGCATGAGTGGCAACACATGTGGTTGCAGGATTTCATGAATATACCGCTGGGCTATCATGGTGCCACGGAACAATACTAAGGGTGACCCTGTATTGTAGGCAATGGCACCCCATACCATCACACCAGCTGTGGGAGCGATGTGTCGCTGTACAGCAAAAGCAGGATTGAAGCGTTCACCACGGACTCTCCACACACGAACACGATTGTCATCACTGCCGAGATTGAATCTGGATTCGTCGCTAAAGACGATCTGGTTCCATTCCGCTGCAGTCCAGTTTCCTCGTGCGCGGCAAAACTCCAAACGGAGGCGTCGATGGGTGGGCGTCAAGGGCAGCACACGTAATGGGCGCCGTTTTACCAACTGTCCTTCAGCCAGGCGCCTTCGTATGGTTCGAGAAGACACAGAGGCCCCTAGTGAAGGTGCTACTTGTGCCTGGATGGCGGCCGATGAAGCAGTTGGCTGTACGCATGCATTTCTTACGATGTGGCGGTCTTCTCGACGATTGGTCTGTCGAGGGCGTACAGAGCCTGGTCTTCGTGTACATGACATCTCTCGGGTCCACTGGTCCCAACACCTCCTAACAACCCAATCAGAGCGGCCTAATTGACGAGCTACTCGCCTAGCTGACCACCCAGCTTCCATCATCCCGACGATTCTCCTCCTCTCAAACTGCGACAACTGCTTATATTGTCTTCGAACACGGCGTAATGGCATGTCTATCTCAGCTCTTCCTTTGTAAATGATTCAGCACACTCAAACAAGCTTTGGTTACCTGTTTTATACTCCACAGAGTGCGATGTTCAACGCCCTCTACCGGCTATACGTAATGCGCAATCACGCGGCATTTCTAATCATTTGCATATCTCTCCGACATGTACCTTCATTGCAAGTTTCGTTACGATCCCGCAATTATTTCTTGGTGCGCTAATTGTTTTGTCCATGAGTGTATATATACGTACGTACACACACACATATATATACGCTGATTAAGTAAAATTGGAATGCCGATTCCCATGCCTTTTGGCAGACGTACTGCGAGAAGATATAACTGCTTTTTCATGCAGCTCGTTTCATTCAAGTTGGTTTTAAACGCTTGTCTACTAGGTATGGGACTTGCCCAACGGTCCGACCAACATTGGAGAACCACAAAACCTTACAAAAGAATTTATTATCGTTCCCTTTTGTGATCATCCGTCAGGACTGGGGGTCGATTTTGCATCTCCCAACCTCTTAACAGGGGTTCTTGAAAATGAATTTTATCACAGATGAAGGGAAATCTCCTTTTAAAATATCATTTTTCACAGGGTTACACGAAATTCACTTTATTTAACAACCAGCTTCCTTGTTTCGTTAATTGTGCACATCAATTTAAATTATTTACTAAAATGGGATTTTAGTAGATAACAGAAAAATTGCAAAAATTTATAAATGGGCGGAAGGAGGTTTCCGAGGTAATTCAGTTTGAACACGTTGGACTTCGGACTAGGGGTCCTCGGTTCGAATCTCGACGATGCCATTAAATACCTTCGTGTCTAGACTGCATATGGACACGTTAAACCTGTAGACCGGAAAGTCCTATGAGGTCAGTAAAGGTGGAAGAAGGTACGAACCCACCATATGTTTTATATGCTTTCCATTTTAAAGTCATCACTAAAAGTCTTCATAATGCCACATATATATATATATATATATATATATATATATATATATATATATATATATATATATATATATATATATATATATATATGTATGTATGCAGGGTGGTTATAATTAAAGTTCCACTTTGAAATGGTCATAAAAGCAAAACTACTGGACCAAATGTTATCAAACTTGGTAATAGTTTAAAGGAGATCATGGGAATTTCTTTTCCGCCAAAAAAACTCACCACCAGGGCGGAAATGGCACTGTATGCAATATTGTTAAACGAAATAAGACATGAAGACATTTGTTTAAAATGTGTCTAATCGTTTCTGAAACGTGTTACAAAGCATGTTCAAAGTGGCGTGCACCATTTTCCGAAAGCAAGTTAAATCGCGTTACTGCATTCTCAATAGTAGCTTTAGTATATCAGGAGGAATGTTACGGACATGTCGGTCGGTGTATAGCATCTTTCAATTCCGCCAAATTCTTCAGATTATCACCATAAAAAGTGCTTTTGAGATAACCCCATAGCCAGAAGTCAATGGGGTTGAGGTCTGGTGACCGGGGTGGCCATTTTGTGGAAAAGTTTCGGCCTATAATCCGTTCATTCGCGAAATGTTGCTTAAGTAACAGTGTGACACATGTACCAATGTGCGGTGTCATTGGCCCTCGGTGTACTGCTCTTACTGAACGATATCTTTGCAAAGCACGCCGTTCATTGCTATCGCATTCATAATAGCATTTAACGAGAAAAGCACGGTCTTGCATGGTTAGAGACATTGTCGATTCGTAACAATGAGAACTCTGACAAACAGGCTCACTTTTATCTGGAAAATCAAATGACGTGTAAAGCGCATCTGCATAAATCATTTGCTTCTTCCAGCCGTACGCCAGTTACAAGCCATTGCGCGTTTGCATAATCCCACAAACAATTTCGTTTTAGAAACGATTAAAAATGTTTTAAACCGATATCTTCATGTCTTAGGGACGAATTCAGGCTTCAAAATTCACAAATTAGCGATCTGTAAGAAAATGCGCACACTTTAAATGGTAGTTTTGTTTAGGTCAATGTTTCTTAAGGGTATACAAAATGTTAAACCCGTGTAACAAAAATTTAAGTTAGATTCCGACCCTTATTTCGTTTAACAATATTGCATACAGCACCATTTCCCCCCTGGTAGTGAGTTTTTGAACTTTTTTTTCCGGAAAAGAAATTCCCATGACCTCCTTTAAACTATTACCAAGTTTGATAACATTTGGTCCAGTAGTTTTTCTTTTATGACCATTTCAAAGTGGAACTTTAATTATAACCACCCTGTATATATATATATATATATATATATATATATATATATATATAAGCCACAGCTATATAAAAATATATATAATCTCCATTTTTTGTTTTGGGTAGAGTTGAAATAATATTTCTTTTTAACATAATTTAATAGAATAAAACCATGTTATTGAAATTTAAAGTAGGCAATTTTAAGCATGAGAATAATTTTTAAAAACCCAAATAAATATTTAAAAAAATTATTAGTTAATTTTATTTTTTTTAATAAAAATAATTTTATAATTAAATTGATTTTGCGTTGAGACTTCATAAGAATTCGGTTAAAGTTTAAACTAGGCATTTTTGAATACGAAAATAACTCTTAAAGATCACCAGGCAGTATACATACTTTAATTATTAGTTATTTTAAATAGTTATTATTTTAAATGAAAAAATTCCGTTTGTAATTGAATTATTTTTGCGTCAATACTTTAAACATTCCGCTAAAATTTAAACGAGGCATTCATAAACACGAAAATAATTTTTAAAGATCACCAGTAAATATTAAAAAAAATATTAGTTATTTTTATAAGTAATTTCTTTAAAGAAAAAAAAATTCATTTTGTAATTAAATTGATTTTACTTTGAGACTTTAAAAATTCGGTTATTCTTGGACAGAGGGATTGGTTTCTATTATGTTCAATTGTCAGTCTGGCTTGCAATGTTCGGTTGTGAGACATCTTTCTTCTTTGACACTTGTCTTTGTGCCAGTTGCGCTTTCTTAAAGGTTGGAAGTAGAAAGAGGAAAAGATTTCTCACAAATATGTATTAGCGACAGGCAAATTCTGTCGGGCTGAATACGAGAAGATCTATTTTTGCACGACTCTAAACGATTTGCATTGCAACTATGGAGTGTTGCCTGGAGTGGGGAAAATCTCTAATTATATCGAATAGGGAAAGAATACCTTTGACTATATCGGTATATTTCTATTCAGACTTTGTAATTTTTGGAACCCTTATATAAATAAAAGCACATATCAACAAATCATCGGTCTCTTTATGCAAATTATGGTAATGAGTAAAAATACTTACATGAATTTCTTTTTTCATTGTAAAGCGGATAAATGAGTTTTAGAATATATAGGAAAGGATACAGAAAAAATGTAAAATATAAGCTTTTGATATTAGTAACCCACCTTGGGTAAGGATATAGGATACAGAAATATAAAATATAAGCTTTTGATATTAGTAACCCAACTTGGGTAAGGATATAGGATACAGAAATATAAAACATAAGCTTCTGATATTCGTAACCCAACTTCGGTAAGGATATAGAATACAGAAATATAAAATATAAGCTTTTGATATTAATAACCCAACTTGGGTAAGGATATAGGATACAGAAATATAAAATATAAGCTTTTGATATTAGTAACCCAACTTGAGTAAGGATATAGGATACAGAAATATATAACATAAGCTTCTGATATTCGTAACCCAACTTGGGTAAGGATATAGGATACAGGAAAATATAAACTTTTGATATAGTAACCCAACTTGGGTAAGGATGTAGGATACAGAAATATAAAATATAAGCTTCTGATATTAGTAACTCAACTTGGGTAAGGATATAGGATACAGGAAAATATAAAATATAAGCTTTTGATATTAGTAACCCAACTTGGGTAACTAGTTATTTAAAATCTTATATTTTATTTTTTAATCATCCTATATTCTCTCAAACTCACTTATTGAAATGGCCATGAATGAGTAGTGGTTTTTGATCTCTCTCTATCTTGTCGTTTGCGCCTTGGAGGGATATATAGGTGCAGCTCCGATTTTAGAGCTTGCTGTTGAGGTTCACAAGGATTGGAGTCCAACATCATACCCGCTGCCACCACAATTTTGACCGAATATCCCCAAGGAGGACATTTGGGGGGCTCGTACCCTCCTCCCATCCCTACAAACATCATGGAGGGACTTACCGACTTAGAGATTTAACATGCCCATACCCGAAGTATACACAAGAGTATTCATTGGCGCTTGTCGTGATTTCTCAATACCGACCCGCTAACCACTAGAAGGGCCGCGGGTACCGAGTGATTTTTAATAGCAATTGTAATTTAACTGGCTGCATTTCTGTGAAAGTAATTACTTTCACAGTTTAGCTTGTTTGCGCAAATAGCAGACTGAGATGAATGCGCATCAGCTCGGCGCACCACTCTTCCTTCCTCAAGTAACTTGTCTCAGAGTTTGAGCTACGAGTGTGGCAACAGGGTTGCTTTTTTGACCGCCCCTTTTGAAAGAGAGAATTCTCTCATTCAGTGTGCTAATGAACGGTGTCCAGTGAGTGTGGTGAAAAACTTTGTCCCGTGAGCGCAATCCGTCGTAGAAGGCTCTATAGCTGGTGTGTCGGGGAACCACGTGCTTTGTCTGTTTCTAAGTCATCGTGCAGCAAGGAATAAATAGTGTAATTTTGGTCAACCGCATGTTGGAAAGGCCTACGAAGGTATTGCCCTACGAAAGAATCATCCGTTGTGGGCCATGTGTCTTTTGTGAAAAAACCACGTGCTTCGTCTGTTGCTAACTCGTCATGTAGCAAGGAATAATAGTGTAATTTTGGTCAACCGCATGTTGGGAAAACCTACGAAAGTATTACCCTACGAATACTCCTACGAAAGAATCATCCGTTGTAGGCCATATATCTTTTGTGTAAAAACCCTCGTGCTGCCTCTGTCTCCATGTTGAACTAAGTGATTCTACCGTCAAATGGTGAACGGTTGTTTTCGAATTTTTAAAATTCGATTTATGTGTCTTATACTTTGTATCTTGGGTGATTTCTGAAAATAATCTGTGTCAAATGTTAATGAAATGAAGTGTGCAAGCAAATAAATGAATGTAGTACAATTTGTGCTAGTGTCTGTCTAAGATATCCTCACTGCTTGCACGATCTATATATTTTAACTTATATGCAAAACTTAAAAAATAACACAACGCATATGATAATAGAAAGCAATAATAATTAATTCAGCATGTTTGATTTAATATAATCAGTAACTCATATTAACATAATATTGAACAATCTATAAATTCTAACTAAAAACTACACGATCCCCTGAATTAAGGATAATGTAATCTATTTTAATGATATATCAATTTATTTTAATAATAATCAACCCATTTTAACATATTTGAATAATCCATTTTAACAATTTCAATGAATTATAAATCTTGAAGCTATCTAAGGAGTCGTTTTCTGTTCTGAAAGATAACAAGATTTAACTTCCAGCAAGAGTATACTTTGAGTGACCATTCAAGTTCTTTCAAAGAGCTTGCTACAGGTTAATGTGGATTATTAATTTGCATCAATATATTTCCAGTAACTGTATTAAAGGAGGTCTATTTTAATGGATCAAGTTTAGGTGTTGTTATTGCTTCAACTGAATAAAATTGAAGCCATTCTTTCACGTACGTCGGTTTTAGTATTTTAAGTTGAGAGATAACTAGAGTTCGCAGTATAGAAACTGTTTCTCTCCGAGGGTTCAAAAGAACAGAATAGGCTTTCATTATTACTCAACTTAATAGATCATTTTAAACTTGAAATGGGATAAGCAGATTACGTGATACAGGAATCTTATTTGCCTTTTCACGAATGCAATCTTTGATTGTGTAAACTAAAACTAGTATTAGAGAAGCGCTCTCAATGCCTCAGGTTAATGTCAATCAAATACTAGTTTTGAGTTTTATTCTACCGTCACACATCGAGTGTATCCCAGGTGAGCTCAAATACAAGAATCTTACTTTTGTTATAACGTACAGCAGGATTAAGAAAATCTTCATTTACTGTGTAAACTAAAAATAAACAAAATTCTACGATGTGTTTAGAAGGAGAGAAGCATTAGTTTTCAGATAAAAGAATAGCATGGCCAGTTTTGTCTTTGAAGTATTTAGGATTCAGGGGACATTGAACTACTTAAGTGCCGGTGCACACTTGCGGCAAAAGTAGTCGGGACGCTGCGTTATTTTCAATCTGCGTGGAACGCCGTTCCAGTGCACACTTTCGCGGTGATAGGCATCAGCGGCAGTGTCTTGTTTGCCACCAACCGAGTTGGATCGTACACGTGCCCAATTATTTAAGAAAAAAGTTGTTTTTTCTTACTTAGTCTACAAGCATGTTAATCGTGAAAATATAATTAGAAAAAGGAAGCACTGGATCCATCCATACAACAGCGAGAGGTACTTGAAGGGAGCGTTTAATGTATGCTTGATGGATCTCAGGGGAAATGATGAAAAGTTTTTTAATTATTTTCGGACGACCCACTTAAAATAAACTTAAATACTTGATCATATAAAAGTTTTGTTATCTAATGTACTTATTTTATTAAAAGTTGTAAAAAATTATACTTACTGGTTGCATTTTTTTCATTCTCCGTGTTTTGGCTGAAGTTCTCAATAATGGTTTCACAAATATTTTCCCAAGCAGACTGTTTCTTTATTCGGTCTTAATAGTCCTCATGACTAACATCCTAAATTATCGGGCGAGATTTTACTTCGTCGATGAAAGGTTCGACATCCACATTTTCATCAGACTTCGTGTAAAGAGACTTCACGAGCTCGATAGGAGATAAAACGCTGCGGCAGATGTGCACTGCCCAGTAGACGAATGAGTACTACCAGCTATTGGGTTACAGGAATGTGGCGCGCGTTCCACAGGAACCTGCGGCGACATGGGAGTGGCGCCGGCGGCCCGTGTGAATTCCAACAGCAGTTGCTCTGCATTTCTTCTTATCGGATTGAAAATAACGCAGCATCCCGAGTACTTTTGTCGCAAGTGTGCACCGGCACGAATACAAATAAATTGATACAATATCCACGATTTTAAACTGGCATCCTTCTAGCTAGTGCACCGTTATTGGGTACTTAGGATGCTCAGATTGAATTCCGATAAGTGCCACTGAAGGCTCTCGTGTTCACACCGGGCACGTTAAACTGCACGTTGAAAGTCCCTCCGGGGGATTTGTAGGCTTGGGAAGTGGGTACGAGCTCCCCAGGTGTCGCCCCTTGGGATGTTCCGTCTAAATTTTGATGACACCAGGGGGCTGTTGGTACACCTATACAGAGCTACAAATTCAAGAAATCAACAACATTCGCGGTGTTGAATGGGCGAATGTTGAAAGAAAACGTGTCAAGTTGAGAAAAAAATTAAATTTTTCTTTCAATTTTATTCAATACGATAGCATTTGTCTGGTTGCCATCATAGTTTTACTCAGTCATCATGTTATAAAAATACGTGGAAAGATTTCTATCATTTTAGGCTGTTAGAAGAGCCGAAAAAGACAATTTATTTAGAAGTAAAAAACCACTCATAAAAATTATAGTGAATTTTTAAATTCTAGGAAAGTCTGAATATAAACCCTAAATATTAGTCATCAGTCATTGACAAAAATGGAATGTTATTTCGTAAGAAGTGAGGTTTTTTTTTAAAAGAATCTTATCATAATCTTTCTGCGTATCCATGTTTCTGCAGCGCATCTGAGACCGAAATCACCCATTTTAAATTAATTTCAAATGAATGATCACCAGTCTTCGAAAATTACATCTGCCTTTCCAAGTGGCATAAAAAGGAAAAAAGGCAAATTATCATTTCTGTCTGGATATATTATTGATGCTTAATGAAATAATATTCTGTCTGAATTGCAATTAAATGTGTTATGCAAGTGCATCGGGTTATAAGATGAAATGAGGTGTACATACCTTATTCCACTGCATGACAAAATTTTAATTAAATAAGTTTAAAAAAAAAGTTTTTATAATTTTTAATCAATCAAGTATAGTACTGCTTTGCGTGACTGGGGGATTATAGATAGCTTTTTTTTTTTGAAAATATTCGTTCTTCAAAAGCTCTCTAAAAGTATTTTTAAGAAAAAAGCACATATATATATATATACAGTACAAATCGTTTATGAGAACATCAAGGGGACTTTAAAAACTGGTTCTTATAATCGATAGTTTTTATATCCGATAGATAACTTAAAACTGCTGGAAATACCAAATTCATTGTCACATAATTTCTATTTACACCCGAAACATGACGTTCAAAAAATGGTTAAAAGGTTCATGTTCAATCAAAGGTTCGTGTTTGAAACGCAAAGTCCTATCCGGGGTCATTCTATGATAAATAACTTGGTGGGTAGCACCAAATGATAGTAGTAAACTTGGTGGTTAAATTGATATGATAAAGTTTTGGCACGTGATAATCTGTGTTGATTTCATAATCTTCAGATCCTTCTCTTAACGTGGTCCAAACGGTTTTAAGCAAGTTATCAGAAACTCCTGGAGTCACGGCCTTCAATTCTCCACTGATTCTCCCGAACACAATGGAATGCCTCTCAAGAAATCTCTGGATCCACGAAGTTGAACAAACAAAATCATATTTTTTAAAGAGCTTTGCAAATTCATTTGCTTTGGCTTGCAAAATCGGTCCGCTTAGGGGAATGTTTGCACTCCTTTGAATCTTAAACCATTGCAAAAGGGCTTCTTCTATGTCAGCATGTGGACTTTTTCGAAGTTTCTTAATATAAGTCCGATCTTTTTCAAATTCTTCTTTTAATTTTTCTCTATTCTTAAATATATTTGAAATCGTGGCATGACTAACCATTAATTCGCTGGCTACTGCTCCATTTTTTTCACCGATTTCTAAACTGGAAATTCCGTTTACAATTAACATGTTCTAATAAGCGATATATTTTCCCAGAAACCAATTAATTTTAAGTCAATAAAAGCGATATGTTCTTACTAACGATGTTATTATAACCGGATTTTGTATCCATCATTACACATGAGAATTGGAGGGGACTTATAATTCCGTTCTTTTAAGCGATATGTTTTTATAACCGGTGTTCTTATAAGCAATTTTTACTGTATATATATATATATATATATATATATATATATATATATATATATGCTTTTTATATATAATTTCACTGTAGAATCGTTAAATATAGAAAAGAAGGACAACTAAATGTTAGGGCACAGGCTGCAGAGCTAAGACTAAATAAACATTTTTGTTATTCCCCGAAAATAACGAGGTTTGTCGTAAAACATTCTTAAAAAATTCGGCCGAAGTTTTCTTTCGTTTTCTTTGCAAACTGTGTAAAAGTCGATCTGTATTTTTAGTTACAGTTACAGTTATCACACAAATTTCTACGATTTATTCATATACTATTTAACAAATTATCAAGATTCATAATGTACTATCCAGAAAACATAATCTAATATATAAAAATGAATGTTTGTATCTCTGTAATTGTATAGAAATCCACAGTTTAGGAGCAACGATCGTGAAATTTTAAATACAGGCGTCTTTAAAAACAGCCGAGGGTCTGAAGAACTTCAAAAATCGAAATTAATTACCGTTGATTTTTAATTAATAAAAAACCCCAATTTTGAAACTAAATGTAAGCTGTTACACTTTGTGGCATCATCCCTCTGAATATGGCGTCCACGTTAGGGTTAGCTGACAGCGAGCGAAAAGATAAAAATAAATAAAATCAAAAAGTTTCAAGTTATATATTAAACCAGAATAATAAATGAAAATAATAATCTTTCAAGTCAGATTTTATACTTTAAGACATTTCGATTAACGATCGTCGTTTATTTTCGCCGTGTTATTTTGTAAACAAACGTTCTCTGTTGCCATTTTCATTTCAGACATTTCTTATTGAAACGATGTAATGCGTAGTAAATGCGTTAAATATTTCTTATCTAAAATTTATATTTTAAAACATTTCAGTGAAATTAACATCGTCTTCAGATTATAAACAGACGTTATTTGTTGCTATTTTCATTTTAGAAATTTCTTATTAAAATGATGGAATTCTCCGATATATTTCCATAGTGGAGATTTAGACACATTACAGAATTAAAAAAAAAAACCTTTTGTGTAATTTATATATTTGTGTGTGTTTAATTATTTCAAGTGACTCTAAAGTGGGCGTGGCATTTTTTCCACTAGCGTGAAAAATCAGAATAATATTGAATTATTTAATTTTTTTTTTTTGCTCATCAGACGACAGTAGCAGCGAGTGGCAGTAGTTACACAAGTTTGAATTTGAAACATTGTTTTGTTGTTTCCTAAAAGAAGCAATAATCCGTTACTGTATTTTATATTGTTCTTAATTTTATAATTCACAATGTACTTTTAAAAGCATAAAAATTAGTATATCTTAACTAAAAAGAATCAGTCTAAACTTAAGCACAGTTTTGCGATTTATTTACGGTTAACTATGTTTGTGTTTAGCTATTCCATTTGTTTGTTTTAAAAAATGATTTTTTAAAGGTTTTTTTTGGTGCTTTATGGTAAAATAGCACTTAAAAATTAAAAAAAAGAAACAAAAACTTAACTGTAAATAGCATACTTTTTCTATAAATTGGTCAATTTGAAGTAATTTTTATTGAAATTTAGCTAAAATGCCTATAACTGCATAAAAATCTTAATGCTACTATTTTAATTTCCCAAGCACAATTCTAAAAATGTTATAAAATACGCAGCCCTACTTTCCGATTTAGTACAAGAGTTTAAAATTGATTTCAGGACTTCGGGGAAAATAACCAATTTTTGTTTTTGCATGTTTTCTATTCTATTTACAGTCGATATAGATATAATGCTAGCAAATTGTCAAATGGAATGCATAGAGTTGCAATCTGACATTTAACTTAAAGAGAAATTCAATCGAGTCTCTTTGTTGTACTCATAAATCATACCTGCCCAGATATAAATATCCTTCACTGCATAGTCAAGCGTTATTCTGGTCATCAACGTTTGGAAGCACGTACATCTGAGAACAACTATTTTCAAGAGTTTCAACTATTTTGAAGCACACTAAGAGTCAAATTCGAACCAAAATTTATTCGTTGTTTTTTAGTATTGATGTGTATGACATTTCCCATCCCTTTTTTATACTATGTTTAATTTTTCATGCAGAGTTCACAAGGCAAAAGACAATTTGACAATTTTACTTTTCAGCTTTTAGTGGTACAATGATGAAAGACTGCATCTACCAAAATACTGAGATATGTATAACATTTCGCATGCTTTTTTTTTTTGGTTATGTAATTTATACTGTGTTAAGATTTTAAATTGATTTTGGTTAACAAACATTCCACAATTTGACATTTTTACTTTATAGCTTTTAGTGGTACAATGATGAAAGACTGCATCTACCAAAATACTGAGATATGTATAACATTTCACATGCTTTTTTTTGGCTAATTTATACTGTGTTAATTTTTTAAATTGATTTTGGTTAACAAACCTTCTTAAAATTCAGGGCAACGCCGGGTATTTCAGCTAGTTTAATTAAAAAAATTACCCATTTCCTTTCGACTGTTTATTTAAATACATCATTCGTCTGCTTATTTGGAAGTTTCTAACTCCCCTCTAAAGTGGCTAATTAGAAGTATTTCCATATAATGATTGGTATTTAATATTGTTTATTATTCTCACTAAAAGATAATGAATTTTGATGAAAATCAAGAAATTCTTTTAGCAGAAAACTGTTTCTGCTAAAAGTATGTCCCGTTTATTTAAAGTTACTTAATAACTAAAAAAAATGGACTTAAAATGTAATCATATATTAATTTAATAAAGTTTAATAAATATTTATGAGTGCATTATTTAGAGATTAAATATACAAAATACAAGTACTAGTACGTAAAAAGAAAATAATTAGCTTTAGAAGAGTTTCTCTTTACTGATCTATGAATCCGATAGATTGAACTTGGGCAAGATTGTAAAAATCGCGTTAAGTTCCGAAAAATGTATACTGTTTACAAATTGCATTCATAAGTAATTTAAAAAATTGCAACTCTTGAAAAGACTAAAATCTGTTTAATGAAAAAAAAATGTGAAAATTTTTATAATTTTTATGTTATCATTTAACTAGTCTAGGCAGACAAAAGTAGTACTTTAACTTTGAATGAAGCATGTGGATAATGTATACAGTGTTTCAGAAAACATGATTTTTCAAACAGGTGTACCGTTAATGCGATTATACGAATAAGGAAAAAAAATCGGAATTTTTCCATTCTTATGTAATTTTGTACCTAATTCAGAATTTTACATACCATATTTTTCGGACGATAAGACGTACATTTTTACATAAAAAATCAATTTAAATAATTAATGTAAAAATTTTACAAAAAATAATATAGTTTACATAAAAAAAATCGACTTAAAATTTCCGATGCTTTAAAAGTGTTTTCTAAACCTTTGTACAGACTTACGTACTACTTAGACTGAAAATAATATTTTTCTAAAGAGACATAAGCAAATAAAGTCATCTTGAAAAAAACTGACTTAGGCACTTCTTGTACCAAGCCACAGATTATATATATATATATATATATATATATATATATATATATATATATATATATATATATATGTATATATGTATGTATGTGTGTGTATATATATGTATATATATATAAACACATACATACATACATGCATATATATATATATATATATATATATATATATATATATATATATATATATATATATATATATTAAGAAGTTGAAAATATCTTTATATACCTAACAAAGTACAAAATATTCTTTTCCAAAAATCCTCCCATAAATTTGAGGTGCGTCTTATCGCTCGGTGTGTCTTATCCGAAAAATACGGTACATTTCATAAAATAATATAGTTTAAATTGACTATGAATTGTATAAAGCACAAAGGTAAAAATGCAAGCCAAAGTGATCACGCATTTACTGTTCAGTTAAAAGAATATATATATACAGGTGGTTATCAAAATAATGGAAACACTAAGAAACATCATGAAAACCTTTATTAATATGGAGGAGGATCATCTTTGTCATGAAATACCACCTGATTCACCTTGGAATTGGATTATACAAGTCATGAATAGTGGTTAATAATATTATACTATTTTTCAGGGAAAAATCATGAAAGTTCCTGTAGAGAAGCTGTGGTGTATATCGATACCTGGATCTATCCACTTATACAGATCACAGTGGTTGGATGATATATAGTCGGGGAGATTGTACAGGGCAAGATAAGATATTTGACTTTCATGCTCTTCAAACCAATACTTGATAGATTTAGCTGTATGTATAGGGGGATTATTATCCTGGAGAAAGTCTTCTCCTCCAAGAAACAGTGTTTGCACCATAGGATGAACTAGTGAGCTAAAATTTCGACATAGTCCTTCCCATACTATCTCCCTTTTAGGGTTACAATACGACCTGAAGAAAACCATGAAATACCACCCCAAACCCTGATAGATCTACCTCCATAATTGCCAGTTGAGGTGAGACAGCCATAATCTTACGCTTGTGTAGGTGTTCTCCAAACATACGCACGTCCTGTTGCGAGGAACAATGTGGACAATGATTCGTCGGACCAAATGCCGTTTTTCGACATACTAGTCGACCAGAATTTGCTCTCGTGGCACCATTGTGAGCTGTATTTTGTATTGGCATCTATTACAAGTGGCTTGGGAATAGCTACTCTTCAGTAAATGCTTTGCTTGTGAAGTTCCCTTCTACATCTAATGGTTGATACCGGAACATGCAGATGCAGATTGGGCTCTTCGATCATTTTGGTTGCAGTTGTTTTCTTTGCCGTGGAAACTGCTTAAAGTTAGCTCTTAAGCAATTATCTAATATAATTCCCTGTAGATGTAGAATGAGATATAACCAACATTTTCTTTCCATAAATCGGTCTCAAACAAAACATCGAAACGAAAACAAAACAATGAAAGGAAACTGAAAGAAAACTTTACTGAATTATTCAAATAGACGATTTAGTAAATGCAATGCTTACTCACTGTTTTCAATCCAATAGAAACATAAATTTTGTATTTATTGCAGACTAATCTATTTAATAGTTCGACAGAGCCTAAGTACTTTTGTTTCATCTTTTTTCAAGAGAAGATAATAATTTTAAGGTTCACATCATTTTCTTTTTGGAAAATATGGGGTGTGGAAAAATAGGCTTAGAAGTCATGTACTCCAAAGAAAAATATTCCTTATAATTTCCTTTTGATAAATTTTAGACAATATTTTTGAAAATTGTAAGCGTTCAATCAGTTTTATGTGACACATAAAGAGCGTTTAATCGTATCAGCAATGCATGAGAATTAGAGCGGATTCACAATGTTTATGATGTAGGTATAAAAATTCAACTACGCAAACACCGTGGATCTGGTTCAATTTCTGCGGTAGATACAGTATTTGTTGACAAATAGATGGCAGCAGGATGAAACGAGGTCCAGGAAATAAACTATGATTTTACGAGACCGTCGAACACAGTAACGATTGTTGAGATTTTTCACCAGGTGCAACGCAGGGCTATAAAAATGCCCACTAGCGTTCTCTTTTGTTTTATTCCACTGGTATGCTCCTTTCTCGAACGTCCGGATGAACATTCACTAAAAACAGACGTTTCCGGAACCCTCCAGGTGATGAGGAATGCCGGATCCTGCCATTTTAAATAACTCCGCCGAAGACATTCTTATCGGTGACACAACAACCGCGATTTCACGTGTGGCGTGGGAGTCCCCCTCCCCCCGCTGTCCCCCCCTCCCACTCGAGGTACAATGGCGGAACCACAAGTTCCAAATTAAGAACAGTTCGTTCCTACCGCCAGCACTGGGATCATCCGCATCCTCTGGGCCATGTTGACAGCAGTTTTGTTTCTTCTGGTCGCTCTAAGATCTTCGTGCGGTTTGCCAAGTGTTATACGATTAGGTGAGTGGATTACGCTTCTCTTGGCCTGGTGGGAAATTTGTATCGTGTGAGAGGGGAGTGGCACGATAAATCACACCAAGAGGAACTTTTGTTCCCACGTGTGCGCCGGTGGAACTTCCACCCATATGAATGAATAACGCCCGGACAAATTTTCTGTTAATTTCCATTCATTAGCTTCTGAATTTCGACGATATTTACCCAGAGCTACGTAAATATCGTCAACTTCATCTCGTAAGTTGATGCTTTCATGTGATGACGAGTTCAGTTTTTTTACCTTTGAGATGAAACCTCTCGCAAGGTGATCGAATAGTAATTAGAAATGAATTATAACAGGAATTAATGACTAATTAGTTGACATGTTTGCTGATAAATTTGTAGTAACAGAAATGAAATAGTCCTCATATGTATATTTTCATTGTTCCTTGACTTAAATTTCACTTTTGAAAATATTTGAATTCCCAACATTTTTTGTACCTTTAATTATCTCTACAAATAAATTTAAACTATTTTTTGTTCTTTGTGGATCTAGGACCTATTAGATGCTTTGGAAGCAAATTTTATAGCTGATGTTATATACAAGTTGGGAATACCCCTTGTTTATAAAATTTTTAATAAAACTTCTACTCAAGTGGATAAAATTGTTAAGAAACAAATTTCTTAACTTTAGCCCTTGTACATGTTTTTACTTTGGAAAATGCTCGTTGAATGTTTCTAAATATCTTTTTATGTTAAAAATATCCAGTTCTTCATATTCATCGCATTTTAAGTGTTATTAAAATAAATTGTAAAAAAAAAATAGAATGCCGAAAAATTATAGAATGAAAAATTTCAGTATACATCGATGCAAAATAAAAATACTCAGCGCATAAGTGAATTTCTGCTTAAAATGTATTCTTTTTTTATTTGTATTAATATTTAAAGTTTTTTGAATATTTATTCGTAGTTATGGAGTTTATAAGATTAAAAGCTAAGTTTCTTTTTATTTTGAATTAGAAAGAGATGAATGTACAATAAAGTAAAAAAAAAATAATGCAATGCATTTTAAGGACAAGTTAAAAGTTGGCGATATCATAGATCTTGAAAATAAAACTTTGAAAATAAAATATACATGATTAAAAGTCATTGGAACAAAACATATATAAATTTGTTTTTACTTTTTTGCATTCATTAATTTTTATTTTTTAAAATTAGTATTTTTACGCTTTTATATAATTGTTAAATTCTTCCCTTGAACTGAGAACCAAGTGTTATGATCATATAGTAATTATTATAAAAGTCTGTTTAAAAAGATATGTCAATAGTAAATCATAGAAACAGTGAGGTAAGTTTGTTTGATTTTTTAATTCTGACACTCATGGAAGGAAGTCAAATTAAATTTATTTGTTAACAGAAATGTTTCTAAATTCTTCAATTCATTAAAAAAAATTGATTAAATTTACGTCATGAAAAACATGAAACTTTGAATACAAATAGTTTTACCCAAAGTTTCTCCTTTTTTCGTGATTAACAATTAATTAATGATTTTTGTAATTAAAATATGTTTAAAAATATGTTTAGTGTGATAGTATTATTGCAAAAAGCCCACCCGTAAAAAATGAAATATTTTTCATAGCTTAAACAAACGGGAAAAAATTTGCTCGGATGCAAATTTCAGCAGGAAACATAAACTATTTAATTTTCAATTAATCAACAGCTATAAACAAAGTATTAAATGATTAAAAGGCATGGATACGTATAATGTATACAGGAAATAATCTCTTTATTGATTCTAATCAAATGGGGAAGAAAACAAGCTTTCAAATTTTCAAGAACCCAGGAGAGAGAAATATTTTTGTATTATTCTTAGATTTAAGAGCAAAAGAAAACGTTTAAAGGTCCTTAGAAAGAAGAAAAATAAGGTTCAAGACATTAATTAGTACACGATTAATACCTGCACACGCACAAACATCGGTTTCAAAGCAATAAAAAGTTTATTCGTACAATAAACACGTAAAATGATATCTTACTCTCAAAAACTACACCTTCAAGTCTAATGAAGTAAGAAATAATTTTACTAAAAATGACACATTCATCCAAAGTTTCTGATTTCAATCACTAATGAAGAAAAGTACTATTTCTTGTAATTAAAAAAATACATCTCAAAACAGCAAGACCACAGACAAAACATTGCTAAAACAATTTAAATTTGTTTTTCAGTTTTAAGCATTGGGAAATTTAAAGGTTTTATCAATGTCGTTGAATGGAATATTTTATTTGAGTTTCATGACTGAATCCCAATATCACTTCAAAGAACAACTTAAAATGTGCGGGTATTAGGGAAAATTATTTATATATACATATATATATATATATATGTATATATATATATATATATATATATATATATATATATATATATATATATGTGTGTGTGTGTGTGTGTGTACGTGTGTATAATACGCATGCTTGATTTTGCCCGAAATTTTTTGAAAAAATTAAAATTCGACTATAATGGGCACCCATAACTTTTCAATATTTTATTCAAAAATTACACAAATACTTATTAACATAAATAAAATTTGTAAAAAAAAAAACCAAAACGTCAAATTCGGTAAAAAAAAAAACTTAAATTTTTCATTCAAAACAAACAATACCCTTATATTATCAGTCTTAACCACTTTTACTAGAATACAGCTCATCTATTGTTTGTCGTTTATTCATTGTTAAAAAATGTTTTTTTGCACACGAGTTTAATGCGCACCCTCATTTTTGAAGACTTAAATGTGAAAAAAAAAGTGCGCATTATACTCAAGATTTTAAGATCAACAAAAACTACTTACATAAAAAAGAGCGCAGTAGGCAGTTTTTAATGCTTGAAACTTTGATATTTGAAACTTTAGTTGAATCCAAATAAATTTCCTTCAATTAAAAAAATACTTATGAGATATTTCTTTATGTGATGGCTTTAAGCATATGTGGATAAACTGCACGAGACAAGGAACGGGAGGGAAAAAAACTGACGAATTGGATACTGAGCATATCATTCTATAGATTTGTTAAAAGATGTAAAGAAATTTTTGAAGCATGATTAATATATTGAAAACACTCAACTGAAAGTCGGTAGGGAGATCAAAAATATATGTAATCCTAATCATGTTTAGTTTGCGATTTCAAAAAATACTCACAGGTAGTCTGTAATCATACATCATGTCGATGGGAATCGATTAATAATGTAGTTTTCTTCTACTTCCGTGCAACAGAATCATAAAATAGAAGCTTTTAAATTTACCGATATAATTTGCATGAGGAATGGATCCGAAGAAAAATGGATAAACAGTAGTTCCTAATTCATTAAAGTGACAGAATGCAGCCTTTTGTGCTGATATATCGTAGGAACAGTAAAAAACTTTTGCTATGGTATATCAGATTATAAGCGTATAACATATTTATTAATCAAGAACCGATACACACACACACACACATACACACTCACACACACACACACACACACACACACACACACACACACTCGCACACATACACACATAAACACACTCGCACAAATACACACACACATATATACAAAGTATTAAATGATTAAAAGGTATGGATACGTATAATGTATACGTATAGTGTAATCGCTTTATTGATTCTAATCCAATTGGGGGGGGGGGGGGGGTGCTAAAGCTTTGAAATTTTCAAGAACCCAGGAGAGAGAAATGTTTTTTGTATTATTCTCAGATTTTAGCGCAAAAGAAAACGTTTAAAGGTTCTTTTATATATATATATATATATATATATATATATATATATATATATATATATATATATATATATATATATATATATATATATATATATATATATATATATATATATATATATATATATATATATATATATATATAGATAGATACATACATAGATAGATACTGGAATCCACTGAATTTGAATTAATATGTTGTTTTGAACTAAAATTACAGTATTTAGATAATAAATATAGATTTTTTGCCTCAACAGCTCCTAAAAAAACAGCAGATCCAGAGTATCTTCGTTTATCAATAATTTTAACTTACATGAATTAATTACGTTAAGAAACTACTGAAAGAGGAAGAATGTTGAGCAAAACATTCTGAAAACTATCCTGAAAAATGTCACGCGCTATTAATTCCACACGAAAGGAAAGAAAAATAAAGGTGGAAAAGTATTTTTAAAGCTGAGAAGCATTTATGAGAATCGCTTGAAAAAGTGATTGCTATAATTCTAAAATGTGGTAAACAACTCGTCTGCCTAGAGCTGAAATCCAGGATAAATACGAAAATGGAAAGGAGTAACGTGAAAACGATCTTTTTTAGTAACTCTCAAAGATAAGTTTTTGTATAACATAGGTGCATAGCAATAGTTCTATGCTTAAATTTAACACTTCTTATTTCAGATATAAACAAAAGGAGGAATCGATCGGGAGTTTTTGGCTATAACATTCTATAAACTTCAGAAGGGACTATTTATATTTTGAAAGATATAAAGTACATGCCCTTGCTTTCAAAGTTAGAAGGTAATCTGCTGCAACGTTTAGTAATATTCATGAAAGAAGATGAAATTAAAATTGATATAAAAGTTTGCTATGTTAGATCTGAGGCAACGTACGACAGTAAAAATAAGCACAATTATTTGATCTGATAAGCTATTTGACCTGAAACTGAAATGAATATACTTGAATTTCGAAATGCTACAAGATAATTTTTAGCAGGGTACCAAAAGGCTCATTTTAAAAGAGGAAAGGAAAATCCTTTTCCGGTGGAATATTTCAACAGTTTAAAGACGATTACGTCCAGTGACAAAAACGAAATTACGAAACTACACGTTCTATGTTATTATCATCTACGCTCCTAGTCATAACAGCAATAATTCTCTTTCGTGCATATTCATATAGAACGTTTCATGTGATACTTTCATATATGTTAATATTGCACGTTCTATGTCATCTATATAGTATATAAAACAGTTCCGTAGCTGACTGACTGACTGACAGATAACGCACAGACCAAACCGCTGGACCTAAAGGGCTGAAATTTTGCATGGCGATTCTTCTTATAGTGTAGGGGTGCACCAAGAAAGATTTTTGAAAAATTCTCCTTAGATTTTTTAAAACTGAATTTTTAAGCTGTTTTTGTAACGACAGTTTAACAGCTGTTTAAAACGCCGTTTTAACGCTGTTTTTGTAATTATTTAAATTTTGCTTTTAAAATAATAATTTGAGGGTTATAAAATTTATATCACGAGAAAGATCATAAAAATTCCTTTAAGATGAAATTTTTTTCGAATCTTTACCTCTATTTTCTGATTTTTGGTGAATTTTTAATAACTAATTTTTAAAATTTAATTTATTAAATACTGATCACGTGTTTTCTTTTCTTTTTGTGATAATTTAAATTAATTTTGCGTCACGTGCATAACAGCGAGACAAATTGACAAAAATATTAAAATACAGTAAAAGATAAAATTTAACCACTAGAGTTATTGCGATGGAAGATTTTTAAGAATTTAATTCAAATTAGTATGTTTTAGGGATATTGAACATACAAATTAATTGCATACATTGACCGTTGTATTTAATTTGAATATTTTCTTCTACATTATTTTTATCTATAAAAATATCCGTTACGATTTTTTTAATATATATATATATATATATATATATATATATATATATATATATATATATATATATATATATAATCGGGCCTCTATTTAACGAAGTCGCTAAATCCCGAAAAAACGTTCGTTGTATGGAAAATTCGTTAAATAGAGATTCACCTTTTAAAATACTTTAAACTACACAAAACAGATTTTAAATTCATAAACACTAAATATTCTATTTCTTTTATATATCTTACCCATTAAACAGAAATCTACAAGGAAAACAAGAGTAAAACAAAACATTTTCCGGGAATGCACTGTTTTTTCAATTAAAAAAATTATAATAAAATTAATGAATTTTAATATGTCTGTTAATTTTGTCTGAGTTTTTTGTTTGAAAAAGTGATTTCTCTCATAATACGTCTCTCATCTTTGCAATGTCACCAAAAACCCCTTCAGGTGTATTTCCTTCAAACTGCAACCAGCATCGGAATGTGTTAAAAGAAAGTTAATGTGTTAAATGTGTTAAAAGAAAGAATAAGTTTGAAATGTTCAGATATATTGTGAGAAATATGGAGAAAAAAAATATTGGATCACAAGAAAAAGTTCGTTAAATAGAGATTGCGCTACGCTATTTGGAGGTCATTTTACGAAGAAATTCACAAAATGTTCTTGGTTCCAAGGAAAAGTTCGCAAAATAGAGAACTTCGCAAAATAGAGGTTCGTTAAATAGAGGTTCGACTGTGTATATATATATATATATATATATATATATATATATATATATATATATATATATATATATATATATATATATATACATATATATATGTATATATATATATATACATATATATATATATATATATATATATATATATATATATATATATATATATATATATATATATATATATAAATTTTACATCCTTGTTCAAATTCCTCACATGATTGTTTCACCATGAAATGCAGGAATCAAAACCATTTCCATCGAAATCGATCATTTTTGAAAAGCAGTTTATTCAGTTTCTTTTCGTACTTCATGCGAGTTTATGATACTATGGTACCCGATTTCGGGGCATCACTATAAATAGTAACATCTTCTAATTATCTAATTTCCGACACATTCTTTACTTTTAACCTTAGGGAACAATCCAACTTAAAGCATTGATGATGTCATATTTTAACAAATAAAAATCCCAAAAAACTTTATAAATCTTTCCTTTTAGCGTAAATCAATCTTTCCTTGACTCAATCTTTCTAGTCAATCTTTCCTTGACAGTGAATTAGCTATTGTAATATTTATTATTTACCACTTAATTAAATCATGCATTTAAGATGACTCCAAGCAAGGAAAGATATCCCCCCCCCAAAAAAAAAAACTAAAGTTAAAGTGAAACTCTGTTATGAGAAAAGAGAGAGCTAGGATATCCTCAGTAAATTATTTTAAGTCTGCTATACAAGTTTTGATAATGATGACTATTTCGAAAACTTATTAGAAACTATAATAGTTATCTTTCTCTTTCATAAATATTCTCAATCATCCAAATAGCTAACAAATACTTCAACTGATTTTGCTGGTGAGTGTTAGATATCTACAACAGAGATGCAAACCTATTGCATATAGAAAATTACTCTAAGGTTTCAAAAAATTAAATTAAAAACTTTTTCCCCTTCATATTTTCTCCGAAGTCATCAAAGTAAACAAATACCTGAGAAAGAAGGAAATGTGTTTGATATGTGTGTAAAGGAATCACATGTCTCGTGTCAAAATTACCAACTAAAAGAAATGAAGAGGTTCAAAGGATTTTCTATCTCCGTTCTACACATACAGAAGCTTTATTTTTTATTTGAGGTTACGAGGAATGTTGTCAGGGGATAGCACAGTTGGTAGGATACCGGTATCGAGGTTTGGGGGTCAGAACTTAAATCCCAGTTTCCTCAAATAGTGGTTTTGAAAAGGGTAGTTTGGAAGGCCAGAGGTTGTTTTCAGATTGACTTATGTTCAATTAAACTTTTCCTCTTAAAAAAAGAAAAATAAAACTTAAGCTCGCTTTGAAATAAAAATAAGAAATGAATGAATTTTAAAAGAGAATCAATAAAAAATATAGTCTAATTTATTTACAGTCTAATTTATTAAGAGTTGCTAAAACTTTTACTATATCCTATGTTTATAACTTTGTGAACTATTATTTGAATTTTTAGAGTTCAAAAACAATTAACGCAAAATTTGAGTGGATTAGTAAAATAGGATGTTCATGTCTTATGCCAAAATGTATGTAGAAGAAGAAGCTTTCTTAGACAGTTAAAAATTTTATATAAACGAACGTTGTATATGCAGTATTGAAAATCTTAGTAGAACTGAAGCACATTTACAGAGCATTCTCTACCAGCCAAGAGTTATACTTTACAGTTCTCTTGGATACCGTGTTGGTTGATTCTGAATCGTGACGAAGAAAGCACCATGATTTTTAAACTCGTTCAACTTATTAAATTTAATTTATCTGCGTGCTCAAAGAATAGTCTTATAGAGTTTATGCACTTCTACCCTAACTTTGGATATGTATATCTTGAAGTGACACTCTAAATAATTTCATTCAAACACAGTTCTTACATAACAACAATATTTATTCAAATATTTGCATATGTAAATTTTGCTTTTCAACATAAAGCAAGCACACTACTAGTACGAGATATATAATAGTTATGCAAGGGAAATACAATTCAATTTATTTTCTGGTATAACTATTCATGCAATTAAAATACAACTTGAGATACTCACAAATACTTCGGAAAGTCGACCAGCAATGCTGCTTCGTAAACTTTGGGCCTAACAAGAACTCGCTTAGGTTTGAAGCAACCTAGCTATGCCTCGAGCGGCTGCTCGCAAAACTCAACTATTATTAAACCAGACTCTAAGCTTAGCTCCAGCTCGATACTTCGTTTCGTCAGCTCTACTCCTCCTTTCACTTCCTCTCACTTCGTCTCTTTAATCTAGCTGCTTGGTATGTATACCAACCGCGTATGCCGCAATTAGCATATCTTAAGCAGCTTCTTTAACTTTATTCACTTAAAAGTTCGATTATTGTGAATCGAATCTTATGTAAATCTTACAGTCTGTTCTGTTTATATAGCTGACATTGTAATGTCTAAGGAAATGTTTTCTTAACTGTGTTTCGAGGTACCTTGAGATTCTGCAAGATACCTTTCAATAAAATACAAGTATGGATATCCGTGAAATACATGTAGTGTTCTGCCATTTTGGAAAATTCTTTAAAGATTCCCTGATAGAATAATTTTTTCCCACTGGTCTAAGGCAATGAATATCTAACAAAAATTATCATTATGAATATCTACCCTGATTTTTGGTTTATTTCCATTAGCTAAGTTTGAATATTTCGACATTTTACACTCGGTTTCTTAACGTTTATTCATTGCATTGTTGAAATTGAAAATTTAATCTTTTTCTCATTCTTTTCTCTGCTATATTTTTCAACCTCTGTCACTAACATGTTAATAGCGAAATATCATATGTCAGTAGGGAAATGTTAACAACACAATATGTTAATAACAAAGATAGGTTTTTTTAAACCTATTATATGCCTTTAGAAATACGCGAATTGCCCAACTAAGTTGAGGGGTAAGGTGAGCTCTGCAGCTGTTCTGAAAATAGATGACCCAAAGTAATGACTGTTATTCGGAAAAAGGTTTTCAGAAGGAAAGTTCTTTCCTAAAAATAATTCATACAAAGAATGCTTTAATTCTCGTGGAGTAGACAAAGTAATGCTTTAATTCTCGTGGAGTAGACAAAGTAATGCTTTTGCTTTCTTTGAGTTACATTATCTGATATAAAATACAGCACTTGTATTCTTTAGAATCCAAATTTCAAATTTTTCCTGTTTGAGACTCCAAACTCGAGTATATTTCTAAAACTACATAAAGACCTCCTTCTGGGTAAAAATACGTTTATTTTGTAAAATGAAAATATTTTTTTGCTTGAGTAGATCTGTGGTTTAATTGCACTACTGGACTGGAGAAGATATGATTTTGTTTTGGTTAGCATTTTTTTAATCAATGTTTAATAATTCACACTCAATAATAGACGTGAAATGTCAAATAATTTTAACGTAGGATTACGTTTCTCCATAACGGTCCTATGGAAAGCAAAATTTCAGACACTAAAACCGTCCGTCCATCCGTCCCAGTTATAATTTTGGCAGCGTGCCAAACCCAGTCTGTATCGCTTCGACAAGCAGTAAATAGTTAAACAGAAAAGTACAAAACGCTACCAAAATGCGATAAAATCTTGACATACATATATGTACATATATACATACATACACGTATATATAGATACATACAGGATGACAATTATTGAGCTATAGGAAAAAAAATATTTTTAAAAAATACTGATTTAAAAAATTTTATTCAAAATTGAAAAGTAACTACAGATGATCGACAGTTTATGACATGTTTGATATGCTTGTCATCAATGGCTCTGATGTGGCGCAGACGAAGAGCAAAATTTTGCAATAATTTTTGCTCGAATAGACGATGGATATACTCTCAGAACTTTGACGATGGATATACTCTCAGAAACTCTGTTTTTCAATATTTTCAATGAAAAATGAACAACAACAACAATACAAGTGAGCATGCTAAAAAAAATCCCAACATGCCCTGCATTCAATCGCGAAGTTTTCACTGAATCTCGCCTATGGTTCATTATCTTATTAAGTTATCAAGATGTTTTTTTCATATAGCTCAATAATTATCACACTGTATATACCTAACACATACATACATATACACATACAAAAGAGGTAAGCAATAATAAGTAATCCCACGTTAATAACTCGCGGTAGTTTCGTTAGAAGAGACTACCTGAACATTTTTTTTAATAGTGTTTGAAATATACCTTCATATCTCTACTTTACAACGACATACGGCATATAAATTACAAAACCATAATACAAATCACGCGGCTTCATAAAATAATTTTCTGTTTCAAAACGAAGAGTTGAAAAGGCTAGTAAGATTTAGCACTCCACAAAATAGGGGCTTGAGGAAACCTAATAGTAACACGTCGACTGTCGATGCTGAGGGTGCTCGGATCGAATCCCTACAACCGCCATTCAATACCTCCGTGTCATGCCGGATATGAACACGTTAAATCCGTAGACCGGAAAGTCCCTCTATGAGGTCAGAGAGGTTGGGAGAAGGTACGATCCCCCCGATGTCAGCCCTGGGAGTGATCGATCAAAATTGAGGTGGTACCTAGCTAAGTCGGACTTCGGCCCTTGTGGTGTCGTTATAAAACCGGAGCCTCACCCCTCAGCTCGCTAGGCTATATGGACCTGGTCTGGAATACTTTTCTGCCAGGAGGCATAAGAAAGAATAACAACAACAACTCCGCAAAACAAGATGATTGAAAAAGACACTAGTATACTGATACTTAAAAAATATTTAACCGAGGATAACTTCTTAGAAGACATTGACTATTTTCATGGTAATTGTTTTCGAGAATATGCTGCTATTAGATTCTAACGAGTAATCAATAATAATAATATGCAATTTAGGCCTATGTTAACAAAACTCTGATCTTCAGAAGAAAAATAGTCAACTGGTTTTACTTCTGAAAACTTTTGAGGCTTGTTAACTGTCTGAAACTTGAGTTACTTCTGAAAACTTTTGAGGTATAAATCTTTTGTATGATGTTTAACGTAACGAGAAAAATTGAAAACTTCCTCTCGAGATTAAACCTGTGATGAAAAGTCATGAAGATAATACCAATTATCATCTCAGAGAAAGAATACTGGACTTGAGTTTGAGGCTAGGAGACCCGGTACCGATAGCCGCTCGCTATAAAGTGTCCTGACCGATAGACAAAATGATTATGCAGAAGAAAGAAAGAGATATTACATTTAATAATGGCGTTTTAAAGGTGGACTAATCCCTTAAAAATGGGAAAATAGAGAAGTGATAATAAATTCAGAGGAGGAATCATACTACATCAGGTCTCATAATTATTTCTACTACTGGGCTTTCGGTAAAAAAATCTGATATTTGGGTATAAAAGATTTGGCTGATTGTGGCGTAGAATTAAACTTGAGCTGCCAACCACTACGTAACACAAATACGACTTGATAAGATAATTTGTAGGTTTATTACAAACTTCGGTCTGTATTGTGGTGTCGTGGCCCACAACTACACTTCAGTACACTCGAGACAGGTTGTTTCAGAGAGAAGACAAAGCCTTTCATTAGCGTTAAGCTCTTTTATTATTCTCGTTGGTTTTAAATATTTAGAAGTTATATACAACACAGTTACATACAGCATCTAACCGGCTCTACTCAACGATCAACATAAAGCATCACCACGTAGAATAGCGGGTCTCTCGATCCTTCCTCTAGCGATAGCCTCCGATGCCCTCTCTGATCAGCTGTTCCTCTGTCCGCCTCTTTGTCGTTCCAAAATAACCTCTTCCCCCTTCAGGATGTGGTCGACCCTTTTTAAAAACACCTTTCGAATGTTTTAGAACAATCGAGATACCTATTCAGAATTTCCAGATGGTTCCAACAAAGACATTCCCACGGTGCTTAACGACATCTGGTGCTTAATGATCAGCAGGTATGGGCAGCGTTGGTTGCTAATGAAAACCATTCTGCTAACGGAAAAAATAACAGTAACCAAATTCCACTGCGCTTCCAAAAATCGGTCTAAGGAAAAAATAACGTTAAACACATTTGACTGCCGCTTCCGAGAATCGGCCAGGTGGTTAAGAGGAGATTATAGCCACGTTGCTACAGTATCCTTTTATTTGTCTTGGGCCCTGTAACCCTGATAATCTTACACACATTCTTTCTTTTATCTTGAAAGCAGTTAGACTTCTTTCTAAATCGAATGAATCTAATTTACGGGCAAGCGTCATGACCAGAGAGATCCGTGCCACAATTTCTTTTAGTGAAACTCGAATACTTATAATAAGTAATCTAACATTGTAAACTGTTAGATATTGATTTGATAAAACATGATTCTTATTACATTAAGTTTAGTCACATTTTAAGTAATTTTTTTCCGACTTTTCCAGTTGTATTTTAAAACTTATTGCATCGATATTGCTTATTCATATACTTATGTCTTTTTTCCTGAAGGTGGTCTTTTTGATGTTGATGAACAGGAGCAAGAACTTGCATTCCAAATAGCCGTCGACTGGATTAACGAAGATTTGGGAATCTTGCCTCGATCCAGCCTCATTGTTCACAAAGCAGTTCACCAGCCTGACAACAGCTTTGAAGTGTCTAAGAAAGGTAGGTCCATTTTTAATGCTTTGTTCTAGAGGTACTGTGGTAACATTACAGTATTGTATGGTTCCCTGAAACAGGATAAATGGAATGTGATACTTTGTGTAAGTTGATGTATAATAAGATGGACTGTTCTTTTCCCTTTTCTATTCAAATATTTAAATTTAAATTTCTGCCTATTAAGGTGACTGCCTACGGAGTCAATTTTTAAAAAAAATAATTTTTTAAAGGATTTTTTGGTCTTTTATGGTAAAATAGCACTTAAAAATTAAAAAAAGGAACAGAAACTTGCCTGTAAATAGCATAATATTTAAAAATTGGTCAATTTGAATTTTTAATGAAATTTAGTTAAAACGCCTATCACTTTGCACAAAATCCTAATGCTACTATTTTAATTTCCTTCTCACACACGATACATATGACAGTTATCTTCAAAATGACCTACAATCTAAGAGAAATTTTAAAATGCAAAAATAATACATGCAAATTTATGTTCCAATATGAAAATTTACCCCGATTCGTCATTCCTTTCCTTATAAAAACAGCCCCAAATAAAAAACTATTTATTATACACCAATTATTGTGAGTCATTTCATTAACAATAACATCTAAAACATTTCCTGAAAATTTTATCAAATTATATACATTATTATGTGAGATATCATGATAACCGTAGAGATTTGTGCTAAAAAAAAACATAATTCTGAGAAAAACGCATTTAAAGTTGTTTGCCACTTCCATTATGTAACAGAAGATGCTTTTTAAATAGCTATAACTCTGCTTCTAATTGATCTAGAATGAAAATGAAAATGGTTTTGTAAAGAGAAAAGATTGAATTACACGATTCTTGCAAAAAATGAAATTGACCAAAATAGTCAAAAAAGGACATTTTCAACCCAGGCAGTCACCTTAATTAGATAGGTTGCGCGGATGTCAGTTACCACTTATATTAGTTATCAGTTGGGAAAAAGAAATACTTTCTGTGGACCGTTTTTCTGCATCCCTTGCACTCTCCGTCTCTTGTAGCTCAGATCCCAATGATAAACGTTATATCGGCCTTTGAAATTCCGAACAGAGTGACCTGTAGTTTATTAATATTGAAAATTTACAGGGTTCTCCTTCCCAATCAGATCTTACCTTACTTTTGAGTCCTGCTGTTTTATTCTAAAACACGAAAGGAAATTTTTTTCCAGTGCGTGAAGTTGTTTTTTATTTCCATCCTGAACGCTGTTGTGTATTAACTCTATTGGATTCGCTCATATCAACCTATGGAAAAAATTTGTCTACTATTGACAGCTACAAAAATGCTGATAAAATCCATTAAAAATGGTATTTTCAGATAGCCTGAACTTTTCTGCATTTTGCAACAGGATTCATTTTACGAATTTCGCCCACCAAAGAAATTTACGAGTGTTTAAAACACACCATACCAGATTTTTCCCTCGAATAATTTAAATTAAAAAATATTTGTATTTTTTTAAAACGAAAAATGCCCATAGATGCAAAAATTTCTTTCCGAATTACAGAGCACAATTAAAAAAATCTTTAAGTCGGAAATCCTTGGACAAATTTTCTCCATAGGTAAACACTGAGGTGAGCGAATCAATAGGGTTACTACCTAACAGCCTTAACCGATCCTAACTGATACATTAAATTTTAGCTCTTAATCTTAGCCTTAGCTTTTAGCTAAGGCTTTTACTATAAGTCAACAATAAAGCAGTCAACAAACTCTTTCCACCTCTACTTGATAAGTACTTTTTACAGCTACATAAATGCTGATAATCCAATAAAAATGGTACTTTCAGATAGCTGGAACTTTTCTGTACCTTGCAACAACATCAAATTTCGTCTCCCAAAGAAATTTATGAGCATTTAAAACACACTATACCAGATTTTTTCCTCAAATAATTTAAATTAAAAAATATTATTTGCATTAAAAAAAAAGAAAAATGTCCTATGGCGTAAAATTTTTTTTCTCTGTTACGGAGTAATTAATTTTATAAATTTCATCCACAAAAGATATTTTGGAGCGTTTAAAACACACTACTCCAGATTTCCCCCCCAAATAAATTAAATTTAGAAATATTATTTGCATTTTATTTTAAACGAAAATGTTCCAAGGTGTAAGATTTCTTTCCTTATTACGAAGCACAATTAAAAAAAAATCTATATATCCAAGTCGGCAATCCTTGGACATATTTTCACAGAAATTAGAATTTCACAGAAACAGAAATTAGAATGCTAGTGTAATGTGTTCTCTATTCCACAGTATGCAATCTACTCACATTCGGATTAGCGGGAATCTTCGGACCCCAGTCCCCCATGTCAGCTCTGCATGTGCAGTCCATATCAGATGCCCTGGAGGTGCCTCACATTGAGACAAGATGGGACTATAAGCTGGCTAGGGACGATCTCAGCATTAACTTATATCCACGTTCATCACATCTCAACTTAGCTTATATAGATATTGTGAAGCTGTTTGGCTGGATGAACTTCCTTATTGTTTACGAAGAAAATGAAGGTAAGTATAGGCTTAGAGAAGTATGTTTTGTACAGATTGAAATTTTGCACTAGTAAGTTTTTCTTTTTTAAAAACAATCAATGAAATATTTGTTACGTTGCTTTGATATTACATTTTTGTTTTAAGATAGAAAAAAAACACTAAGGTACTTTTCTATTCAGAAAACAGTATTCGAGTGCAATAGAAATAGATATTTGGAATAGAAAATTTTTGATTATGCTGATTTATACAAGCATTTTTTTGTTTTATTTCTTTTTAGGTAACGAAGTTTGGTCAGTAACGTGATTAAAATACACATAGTGGGAACAATTAGTTTACATTTCTAGTTGTTCGAATTTTTAAGTTGTTAAAAATCACATGACATGACATCATGTTAACATTTTATTCGGGTAAATCATTTATGTTATTTTGAAAAAATATTAAAAGCCTTAAGTATTTAAAAACTATATTGGTAAAAAGTTGAAAAAAAGAATAATTAAATATTTAAACTTTAAAATCATTAATGTTTAACAGTCGTTTTAATAACGAAATTTCATTTTTCAGGAGGTTTTTTTTAAATCCTAAATTCCTTGTGCTATAGCGTGAGGTTAAGATCTTAATTTCACATATCTGATCAACTTATACCAGTGTTTGCGATATGATGGATCTAGGAGTATAGCAGTAAATGCTTCCATTTTAGTAAAATGGAATGCGTAGATTTCTAATGAACGAAATTTCATAATGTTCAGAGAATACTTTTTAGGAACTTTGTCAAAAGTTTATTTGTTTTCCTAATAATTGATTGAAATTCAATTGGATTCTCCTTATATTTTATTTTGAATCAATTCTTTGGTCTACTTGTAGAATTTAACGCCCATTCAAAATTGATCTTTCATGATTTCATTGCTTTTCTCTCAATAGCATCTAAGAACATCGAAATGAAACAAACACATTGATTAATAAATGGTTTTTAAAAGTTTCGTTTAATGCGAAGTAGTAAGTCCCTAAAATGCGTAATCTCATTGAAAATCCCTGGTTAAAATCCAGTTACAATAAAATTGTCCGTATTTCAGTTATAACGAAGAAACGAATTTCCTTTTATTGAATCTTAACTAACTGATTGATAGTTTAATTTTAAAGCTATAAATTGTGGAAAATATTAAAAAAATAATAAACAGTTTTGCAAAATAAAACTTCCATTAACAATGCTTTGTTTTTTTAATGTGAAATAAAGAATTTCTTTTCTGTTATGCCAAATCAAGAAAGGAATCAAGGGTCCCCCCTTTTAATTGTTATAAATAGAGTGAAATACTAGGAGAATAAAAAAGTATCGTTTAAGTAGAACGGGAAATACAATAAATTTTGCATTAAAAAAGCTTAAACAATGTCATTAAAGCTATATATGATTAAATGATTTATTTTGCCTTGTAATTTTAAACGGAAATTTTTTTTAAATCAGGTATAATACGGCTACAAGATTTCCTGAAAGAAAGCTCCAACTACAACTGGAATATTCAAGTTCACCAGTTTCGTCCAGACAAACCCTATAGAAATCTGTTCAAGGAAATTAGAGCCTCTTTCAATAAATGGCCTACCGAAGATATTTGCATTCTTCTCGATGTTTCCACAAAGCATTTGCATCAAGTATTGAAACAGGTGATCGTATCTTTTATTAAAAAGTTTGGCTGGCAGAATAGTTATATAACTACATAATTTCGCTTTATCTGTGAGTTCATTCGTTATTGTCTGGTACAGTATTTAAAACCCTCCCATGAATACTTTATAAAATGAGCTATTATCCTTTAGAATCAGTTCTTAAAAATGTCGATTCATTTGACGTAGTAATCATAGAGTTCAGATGATTTAATTGTAGTTCATAAATGTTTAGTAAGTAATTCGCTGAAAATGTGTAAATTCTTTATCTAACGATGTCTTTGATAGCATATTACCCTAGATAAGGGATAATTTATAAATGTCTAGTAAGTACTAGGAATTCGCTACAAAAATGAGTAAACTCTTTAGCTAACAATATCTTGATAGCATATATTACCCTAGATAAGGGATAATTTATAAATGTTTAGTAAATACTAGGAATTCGCTGCAAAAATGTGTAAATTCTTTATCTGACGATATCTTTGATAGCATATTACCCTAGGTAAGGGATAATTTATAAATGTTTAATAGTACTAGGAATCAGGCCCTGATTTTCCATTAGGCCCGGCAGACCCGGGCCTAGGGGCCCCCGAATGGCTGGCCCCCCAAAAAAAATTTTAATTTTAAAAGAAAAAAGAAAAAAAATCCCAATTCAAATTTGTTTTTAATTTTACCTTTTTTTTAATAGCAATTTTTTTAATATATCCTTTCAAATTTGATTGGTTCATCATATGTATAGTTATATGTATAGGTCATCATATGTATGTTATAGTCTATATAAGGGATTAATAGGTTTTTCTGGTTGCATTGTATTGGTGTTTTAATGATGAAGTTAATATGTTGTATTGCCTTTTTTTATTTGATAATGTTCTAGGCTTCTACGCTTCAAATAGCCAATTTTTGGTAAAATGGTACTTTCACAATGATTCATGATTAATTTTTTTGTTTGTCAATTTTGGAAATTTTATGCCCACATCAATGTTAGGGGGCCCCCATCCCGAGTTGTGCCTATAGTAAAGAATTTTCCAAATCGGGCCCTGCTAGGATTTCTCTACAAAAATGAGTAAATTCTTTATCTAACGATATTTTTGAAGCATGATGTTATCCAAAATTTGTGGTTCCTAAACTTCTTTTGGTAAACCGCTGGGAATAATGGTTAGAGTCCTCAGACATGAGGTATTTCCTTGATCAGAATCTTTTGAAAGGTAGATTGCGGACCCATTTAGCTGCGAGAATATAGTCGCGAAATAGAGAACAAGACAGTCTCCGTAAAGATTTTTTTTTACAAAGCTGTCATGTTACGGCTCGTTAGGAGTTGCTTTCAAACAAAACAATCTCCCTGAAGTTTGGGCTTGGAAATATTTATCCAGAATTTTCAGAAAAAGCCCTACTGTGAAATTCTGCTTTGTGTGCAGATTTTTTAAAAGACGCGAGTCTTTTTTTGTAAAACTTGTGTGGGTGACCTTCCAATTTATGTTGTTTTATTATGTTAACAAAACCGATTCAATATGGAACCTGACTCCAAAGTCAACTTGAAAATATTGACTCTGACTTTACCTAGTTTTATGGCAAAGACACAAGACAACCCATCGCCTAGCAACTAAAAAAAATTTCAGGTAGTCTCTTCTAACGAAACTACCTCGGGTTATTTACGTAGGATTACTTATCGTTGCTTACCTCTTTTGTATGTATATATGCATGTATGAGTTATGTATATATGTATCTATATATATGTACGTATGTATATATATACATATATGTATGTCAAAATTTTGACGCATTTTGGTACTTTTCTGTTTAACTGTTTACTGCTTGCCCAAGCGATACAGACTGGGTTTGGCGCACTGCCAAAATTATAACTCGCTACGCAGGACATCTGAAATTTTGCTTTACGGAGGACCGGTATGGAGGAACGTAATACTACGTTAAAATACCGTGCACTCCTACATGAAACCAATATAATTATCAGTAAAATTACTTTTTCCTAATCTTTGGTATTTTAACACATCTATATTAAGAATTTTAAAAATACGATAGATTTATATTACATATAATTGTTTTTTCTAATTTTAAAATTGACATGTTGTTCAAAGGATAGTTATCAAGAGTAAGTTTTTCTATTGTTGTATTTCCTCTTTTTTATAGGCACAACAAGTTGAAATGATGACGGTTCGAAACCACTACATTGTGACATCTTTGGCAAGTTACATTTAAATTTATAATTTAGAGCAATAAACAGATTTCCTGTTTGGAATTTGTTTTGAACCTCTTAAAGTAATCAATACAATGCTTCTGCGCATACAATTTCTTCTGATCCGCAAATAATCGAGTACATTCCCAGTTCAGTTTCTCTTCTATTTATAAAACACTGAAATATATAGCCAACTCAACGTGAAACAAAATCAATGATACTAAGATTTTGTTGCGAAAACTAATTGATTAATTTCGTCTTAATGAGTTAGCCTTGTGTATAGGATTTATATTATTTCCTTCCTCCGTAAAAGGTAAAAAAAAAACTGGAAAATGCCTCTTTTTTCTATTTCTGTAACTTATTTTGCTGTTTTTAACACTAGAAAGACGGCTGCAGTCATTTTGATGGTTTCGGACATACTATTGAGCTCTGTCTGTATTTATGTCCTCAGGCTTCTGAAATTTTATGACTTTTTCTGATTTTACGCGAAATATGCACACACATTTACAAAATTATATTCGATAGTAAAGAGGGGGAGAAAATGTGTTCTATACCTACTGAGACTGAAAGTCGTCAATTTCACAGCAATATAGAAAACAGGCAGAAATCTTTAAAATAATCCCGGAAAAATGTTAGTTACTTTTCGTATCTCCCCCCTTTTGCAAATAACAGAAATATTGGCTATTCGGAAATATTGATGTTGAAAAATAAGGATTGCACAAACCATGCATATATTTTTACGGATAAACTATACCAGGTTGTCGGCTCGGCATACCTGCATAAAAATATATCTAAATATATACTAATTTATTATATATTGGTATGAAATACTGTAGTTCAAAATTTAAAGTATTTAACCATTTTAAAAAAGTTAAATATTTTAAATTCTTGATTTTATTTTTAACCGTCAAAATGAGGGCGTTCAGTCTTTTTAGTAAGAAAAAGTTTCCGACTTTCTAGTGTTAATAAATATCAAGGCGTTAAAAAGCTTTACTACACAAAACATATCTGCTTTTTAAATGAAATCCGGCAGTGTATTTTAAGGTTTTTGATATTATTGAATTTAATGGAGGGTTTTCAAAGGTGTTAATTTTGTTTCATTAAGTGTTCTGTAGTGATATATTCGTGCTTGTTAGCAAGAAATTTTTTTTATTGGCAATGAACATTTTTCACCAATGCAGTAAGTAAAGAAAGAAAGTACGTTTAGTGACTAAGTATTCACAATAATGCATCATTGGGAAGAAAAACATACTCTGCCATCATAAATAGTGGAATAAATTTAATGTTTTCCCCTCCACAATGGTGATTCCAGGTAAAAAACAAAACACACTTAAACATTTCCTCGAAAAACGAATAATCGATGAAACTTCATTAATCATTTTAATGTAAAATACTGTCTTAACTTCTTCTCAACAATCGCAATTTAAAGTTCAGTACTCAAACTTTTATACAGCTAGCTCCAAGAATTGCATTAATTTTAAATACAATTCTGAGATTAATTGCTAGATTATGCGAAAGGGAGAATTATACATTTCATTTTTGTTGCAGGATCTCCACACGATTGACATGGAGGATTTTCAATACAGCCGTGCGAACATTACGGGATTCAAGATCGTGAATACTGAAGATGAAGAATATTCCGAATTATTAAATGAGACCAACTATAGATTAAGGAGAATGAAAGAAAAACAGATTTCTTCAATATCGGTAATGACGGATACATTCCCCTTTTTATCTTTCTGTCTCGCAAATCTAGTTAAAATTGAAACGACACTAAAATGAAACACCGCAATACATCATTGGGAAGAAATAATAGAGGGGTTTCAAGAACTTTTGTATTTAATAGAGAAAGTGTTAAATTGAGAATAGCTTAAAGTATGACTACACAGAGAAATAGAGATCTGGGGATTAATGCTAGTCCCGATTTATTCTTGGTCGTCCCCCATTTCTCGACCTAAAACGAACTAAAAAACGAAACCCTAAACCAGTGGTTCTTAACTTTTTTAATAGTCAACACCCACTTGAATCTGAAAACAAGCTCTCGCACCCCCTTGAAAAACGTGTTTCTATTTTTTATTTAGGAAAAGACATTTATTGCAAGATGATTTATTTATTGCATAAAAAGTTAATACATTTACAAACCATACTATATTATTACATATAAAACAATATCTACATTTTTAATGGCTACTTCGTTGTTGTTGTTGTTTGTTCATAATTATCCTTTTAAAAAGGAGGGTCTTTTTTTGAAAGAGCCACGCGTAAGTCATCAGATGTATTTAAGTGATTTCTGGCATTTGTTTTGATGTGCGAAAAGTGATGAAAAACTCATTTCACAAAGGTAAGTGGTGGCAAATGGTAAAAGTGTCTCTAATGCTGCTTTTGCCAATTCTGGATTAAGTTTTAACTGCGTACACCAGAACTGTTCTAAGTCCAGTTTTTCCAATTCTATTTCAATACGTGCATTAGCTTGTATTGCGATAAGATCGTCTTTTAATAAAACGTTGCCATCCATTGAAGTCAAAGGTCAAAGCTCATTGTCCTTTGCTCGAGGACAAAAGCCTCAGGACAAAAGCCTCGGGGTAAAAGCCTCAGCTAATAGAGGCTTTTACCCCGAGCTAAGCCTCAGCTAAGGATTTAACGTATCAGTTAGGATCGGTTAAGGGTTCGTTTAGGGCAGTGGTTCTTAACCGGGGGTGCGAGAGGGCATTTCTAGGGGTGCAAGAGAAGGGTGAAATACTTTTCCACTCGAAATATAAAAAAAAAATTAATAAATGGATACTCAATCCATTTTTGTTTGACCTAAATGGACGGCATTTGACTTTCGGTCAAATATGGAGTATCAACTTCAATAAAGCAGTCAACAAACTCAGTCCACTTGATAAGTTGGTACACTTAAACTCAGAAAAAAAAGAAAAAAAAACAACTCATTATTTGGTAAGTTGATACTTCTCCATTTTACTTACTACTGTTTTAACGTAGGATTAAGTTCCTCCATAACGGCCCTCCGGAGAGCAAAATTTCAGACGCTAAAACCGTCCTCCGTCGCGAGTTATAATTTTGGCAGCGCGCCAAACCTAGTCTGTATCACTTGGGCAAACAGTAAACAGTTAAACAGAAAAGTACCAAAGTGCGTCACAGGTGCGAACTTTACATTTCCAATTTTTCGGGGCCCTAAAAGTGGTTACGAAGGTGTCCGCTTGGGAAAAAACCCGAAACCGCGAAAACGAAAATATGTACCGCTCCGGTCTCAAACTTCTCGGAAGCGGGAGGCCTGTTGGGGCTATGCGTAGTTCTAAAATATTCTGGAATTATCTGTCTGTAACGAAGTGTTTAGCAATATTATTAATGCTTCTTTTCAGTTATTTCATGCGAAATTTCCTACTGACTACTTAAAAGAATAAACATTTACAGGGCATTCCACATTTCCTTCTTTATAATAATAATAATAATAATAATAATTAAAAAAAATAAAATATTGTAATTTTAATCTAGCACAACTTTTAAGCTGGATATATGTTTTCTAATTATGGAAACATAATTAGTTTTATTCAGAAAGTAGACAATAATTTTACTTTGCCCTCCCAGTTTTTAAATTTACATTCATCTTTACTCAAAATTGGTTATTAAGACATAAGAGAGTTGGAATGAACAATCATTACTGTATTCGGTCTAAATAAAATCTGTCTCAAAAATGAGAAACTTTAAAATAGTTCCTTCATTCATATCTGAAATATTTTAAGACATTTCCAGGTGCTGTTTATAGGGGAGAAAATAAACTTTTTAAATATTCTAGTTTGATAAAAATATCTGTTTATAATTATTCATTTTTATCCGTCTTGCTACATTTACAGCAACCAACGCTATCTCTGAATTTATTTAACTCATGACTGCAATTCTTTATAAATACACTCATGGACAAAAAAATTAGCGCACCAAGAAATAATTGCGGGATCGTAACGAAACTTGCAATGAAGGTACATGTCGGGGAGATATGCAAATGATTAGAAATGCAGCATGATTGAGCATTACGTATAGCCGGTAGATGGCGTTGAACATCGTACTCTGTGGAGTATAAAACAGGTAACCAAAGCTTGTTTGAGTGTGCTGAATCATTTACAAAGGAAGAGCTGAGATAGACATGCCATTACGCCGTGTTCGAAGACAATATAAGCAGTTGTCGCAGTTTGAGAGGGGGAGAATCGTCGGGATCATGGAAGCTGGGTTGTCAGCTAGGCGAGTAGCTCGTCAATTAGGCCGCTCTGATTGTGTTGTGAGGAGGTGTTGGGACCAGTGGACCCGAGAGATGTCATGTCCATGAAGACCAGGCTCAGGACGCCCTCGACAGACCAGTCGTCGAGAAGACCGCCACATCGTAAGAAATGCACGCGTACAGCCAACTGCTTCATCGGCCGCCATCCAGGCACAGGTAGCACCTTCACTAGGGGCCTCTGTGTCTTCTCGAACCATACGAAGGCGCCTGGCTGAAGGACAGTTGGTATCGCGGCGCCCATTACGTGTGCTGCCCTTGACGCCCACCCCTCGACGCCTCCGTTTGGAGTTTTGCCGCGCACGAGGAAACTGGACTGCAGCGGAATGGAACCAGGTCGTCTTTAGCGACGAATTCAGATTCAATCTCGGCAGTCATGACAATCGTGTTCGTGTGTGGAGAGCCCGTGGTGAACGCTTCAATCCTGCCTTTGCTGTACAGCGACACATCGCTCCCACAGCTGGTGTGACGGTATGGGGTGCCATTGCCTACAATACACGGTCACCCCTAGTATTGTTCCGTGGCACCATGACAGCCCAGCGGTATGTTCATGAAATCCTGCAACCACATGTGTTGCCACTCATGCAACGGCTCCCAGGAGCCATTTTTCAACAAGACAATGCTCGGCCTCATACGGCAAGGGTGTCACAAGACTGTCTCCGCACTGTTACTACCCTTCCTTGGCCTGCCCGATCCCCAGATTTGTCTCCAATCGAGCATATCTGGGATCATTTGGGACGACGAGTTGGGCATCCCACGAGTTTGAACGAACTAGAGGCAAGGTTTCAGCAAATATGGAACGAAATGTCTCAAGACATCATACAGAACTTGTATGACTCAATGCCCGATCGTATCGCATCGTGCATTCGCGCCAGAGGGGGTCCAACGGAGTATTAACTCCTCCGTTCTTTTGCCTTTTTCTCTGAAATAAATTATCCTTTTTCTTTGATTTTCTTATCATTTACTTATATCAAAGTAGTCATTACGTATGTAAAATTTCGTTTCATTTTGACGACTCCTTCTTGGTGCGCTAATTTTTTTGTCCATGAGTGTAGTATGAAATTATGATAACATAATTTGATACACTGCTTCATTCCAATCAAAATTTTTACTGTATTGAAAGCTGATCTTATAAATGATGTATGATTACTGGAAATTTAAACAGATTTCTATTATGTTATATTTCTAATACTAATGTAATCTGTTTGCAACATTGCAGGACCATAAAAGTAAAATGTTTGTAAAATAAAATATAAAAATGTGCGTTTGTGTGTATGAATAAACTTGAATATTTCAAATTACTGATAGCTTAAAGTAATAAATATATGAATTTCTTAACATGTAAATGTATTTCGGAATATTTTAAAATAGTAAAGTGGTAACATACTTATTTTTATCTTTCTTTGCGTCTTGTACTTCCCAGAATTCCATTAAAAGCTAGGGGGAGAAATCTTCAGATTTACAATTTTTACAATAACTTTTTGTTGATTCAATAACCCATTAAAAACCTCATCAAGGGAGGAGTCACATTAACAGTACCGGAAGGGTTAACGTAACTGATGTTCAAGATTTCCTATACAAGACGATCTCATAGAAAATTTCCTTTCAGACTGCATCGGCCATGCTATACGACGCTGTCTTACTGTTTGCAAGAGCTCTCCAAGATCTGGATAACGGGAAATACGTGAACGAGTTTCCAGCTATCTATTGTGACTACATCACAAAGGGAACCGATGGAACCAGTCTCATAAATTACATGAAATCGGTAGTATAAGCTTTTTATTAAGTGAAATTAACCTTCAGTTTAGCATTTTTATATTTAATTTGGCCTTTTCTTTTAGATTTGTTACTTTAATGTCATATTTTTAGGTTTGAATTTGTAGATAATTAATGTGATTTCATCACAATGATCATACATAACAGGATTCATCCTTTGATACGTGAAGGTGAAAATTAATAAATGATTTTCACATTCCCTGATTTTTCATACAAATCTGAAGGAGATATCGAGAAGTTTTCTTAAAATTCTTTAACTGTATCCCGTCTTTCCGATATGTTGCCATGTTTTAGTACATTTTTATATTCCTTTATCTAACTCTGTAACTGAATTTTGCAAGAATATTTTCTTAGAATATTTTCTTAATGTAGGATTTCTGTATTTTCTTTACTATTTTTTGTCTCAAGAAGCTCAAAATCCCTTTTAAAACAGGATTTATTAGTTTTTCAAATAATTGTTGCTTTCTGAGAAGCTTTTATATTAAGTGTTTGATGAGTAACCGTCAAATGTTTTCTTAGCGGAAATTCTCTCCAGAAAAGTAAGGGCCTGTTCACATAGAATCTGTTAGCGTTAGCGTTATTCGTATTGAAATATATTTAACCAATTATAAACCTCCAAACAATTAGCGACGAAATTGTTAAGGCCTGTGATTGGTTTAAAATATATCAATACAAGTAATGCTGACGGATTCTATGTGAACAGGCCCTTAATGTAGTTTTAAGATACGTGCGGACTTCTGAGAACATAATATTTTAAATTATAGAAATATAGATTAGTAATTAAGAAATATAGATTAATAAACTAGATTATAGAATTATAGATTAGTAAACATCTAATCCTCACTTTGAAGCTACTGAAACAATGTTCTTTGAGAAAAAATTCCTGTCATGGCTAGAATTTAGTATTATGAGCCAGTAGAAGGATATATATATATATATATATATATATATATATATATATATATATATATATATATATATATATATATATACATACATATATATATATACACATACATACATACATACATACATATATATACACATACATACATACATATATATATACACACACACACACACATATATATATATATATATATATATATATATATATATATACTGTTCCTCTCTCCGTTATATCAATATAACGTGTCCGTGCTTCGAATTTACGTAAAACCGAATTGTTGATAAATATAATATTTTAGTAACATATATACGTTGTATTATTATTGTGACAATTTTTTTTTCATTTCCATTCATATTTCATTAAAATTGTGGTCCGTAAACTTTTTTCTTTATGTAAAAAATCTCTCAACCCCAGTGGACATTTTTTGGTGGTTTTAATTTTTTTTTTGAAATTAGAAAAATGCTAACAAAAAAATAGAAAAAGAAATAAGCAAATTTTGACATCATTTTAAAAATCAATGGACTGTAGATTTTGGGTTTATACTTATTTGGTACAATTAATAAAAATTAAAAAAGTCTTGCTTACCTTCTGCGCTTGTTTTTGACAAATCTCGCGTGAGTAAAACGTTATATTTAAATATTAATGCGTATTTGTATTTCATTTAGGTATGAATTAAGGAAATTAAAATACACTGGCGTAAGAAATTAAGAGAATTTGCAGACTTGGTCGATTATCTCTAGAACTATTATATCAATTTTAATGAAATTTGATATGTTCATACATTGATACAATATGAAACAAATAACCATTCAATAATTAAAATACACACCCATGATCATGCGCAACACTCGTTGGAGTCGGAAGGTATAAAACAGTGGTTGCAGAATAAACAAAAAAAATGGGTTAATAGATGGGTTAATAGGGGGTATGGTCCCCTCTTACAGATATACAGGTCTCGCAGCGTGATTTCATACTTGAAATAAGGCAGTTTATCATTTCCTGTGGAAATTGGTCCCACTCGTTCAGAAACGCTGCTTTCATCCCCTGGATGGTTCTCGGAGGGGGGTTGCGAGTTGCAATTGCCCTCCCCAGAGCGTCCCAGACATGCTCTATAGGGTTAAGGTCTGGAGATCTGGCTGGCCAATCCATCCGGCGAATATCCTCACTCTCTAGAAATTCGTCGACCAGAAGAGCTCTATGTGGCCTCGCGTTATCGTCCATTAAAATGAACTCAGGGCCAACTGCACCCCTGAAAAGGCGAACATAGGGCTCAAAGACCACATCCCTATACCTCACACCAGCCACAGTGCTTCTTTCAAAGACATGGAGAGGTGTGCAGCCATCCAACATGATGCCTTCCCAGACCATTAAACCTCCTCTGCATTAATGGTCGATTTCGCGGACATTGGAGGGTAGGTAGTGGGTCTCTGGTTCTCTCCATATGAACATAAGGCGAGAATCGGTGTTTAGGCTGAACCGGGACTCATCAGTGAAGAGAACGATCGCCCATTGATCCATACTCCAATCTCTATGCTCTCTGCACAGCGATAAACGGATTCTCCTGTTCGTAGAAGTGAGCGGGACGCAAACAGCAGGTCTTCTTGCAAACAACCCTCTCTCGTGAAGTCTTTTGGAAACAGTCACCCTTGATACACGGGTTCCTGTGGCTGCATACAAGTCACGAGAGAGCTGAGAAGCTGTAGTACTCCTGTTACGCCTCGCTATAATCGACAAATGGCGATCTTCTCTGGCCGTCATGGCTCTTGGACGACCTTGCCCAGGCTTTCTCTCGATGTATCCGGTATCCTGGAACTGTTTCCATAAGTTACACACGATGCTGGGCGTTAAATTGAACTCTCTACAAATTTGGACTTGAGATTGGCCTGCTTCTAGTCTCCCCACAATTCGCCACCTCATTCCATTATCTAAACGTTGGTGGTTACTCATTTTTACTGTTACAATTAGAAATTAACCGATTGCTGCAAAACAACACCAAGAAATTCGCCGAGTTGTGCTAGCGAACGAAATGCGTCTTAACTTACGCGCGCTTATAAAGCCTGTTTCTCTACTGGCTCAGCCTACACACACGTGTACGCTTACGTATTTGACGTACAAGATTTGCATTTTTGTCTAGAAGCAGTGGTTTTACATTCAGTTCAGTTCTTTTTATGAAATTCGATAAAATATGCAAATTCTCTTAATTTATTTTACCAGTGTAAAAAAGAGCATGTTTTCAAAATTATGAGCCTCATATTAAAACACTTAAAATTATAAAGTTCATTTATCAATATAAAACTAAAATAGAAAACAATGAACGAGAAGGGCGAGCCTGGACCTCAGATAATATTTGTTCAATATTTGGGAATGCTATTGTCATATCATGTTCTGGGTTCAGTTTTGTTTGGTTTTTATAGCTACTCATTTTGGAAAACCCAGAGTCCCACATACAGGTAGTAGCGAACGAAAGCAATGCAAGTATAGCCTTGTAAAACTGTTTGACTCCTTATTTAGCAATATCATATCATATATTTTTTAACCCTTCAGCAAGCGTACAAACTTTTTGAACACCAGCAGGTGCGTGTGGCACAAAGTGCAACGACCCTTTCAACCTTGATTATTCCTTTTGTAATAAAGTTTTTTTTTTCAAATTGAAAATAATAATTCTGCATTTTATGACAAGATATAAAATGTTGATAATACTGAGATATATTTATAATTAAAGGCCAAAGAATGCAGATACTGGTTTAATGCATATGTATGCTGTCTGGTTTAATGCATCTAAGGACAACTCGCGAATCAATTCCTATTATGTCCAAAAACCTAAAAATCAATGAGAGAGTTCATCTTCGTGATATGCGGGATACCGCGTAATAGCTGCACATTTGATCGACTACATCAACCCCTGCTTTTGTCGTATTGTAATTCAGTATAATCGCTGGTTTACAACGATTAAATCACGACTAACAATGAAGGGAAAGGAATAGAAGGATCAGAAAATCATATCTGCATTAGAGAGGGTGCAGCTATAAATAGAAACAGCTTAGAACATTCAACCCATTTATGTACTTAAAAACAAACCATTCAGAATTACGAAAATGTTGCACTCTATACCCGGGCGCAACCGCTGAAGGGTTAACATATAAAAACGTTAATAAAATATTAAAAATATGTAATTATAGAAAATTTAAAGCCTATTTTTTAATTAAATAATTCAATATGATATAAATTTACTCAAAACTCTGCGCGACCTCTCTTCTTTTTTTCGCAACACTCACATCGGTCGGGACTTACAGTTTGCGCACCACTTCCTTAGAAGATACTTCTTTTGTTAAACCAATTATTCCTTCCAAGAAAGGGATTTTATAAAACTATATGTTCAAGTTGTGAAAGTCGGTAGAGGTTCCTTATTCCTGTGTTGAGGAGTTGCAAATTTCAAACTTGTGTCAAGCCTTGTAAGGGATAAGGGATGAGTGTTACTTTAATCGAATGATTTCTTTAATCCTTCGGGGGGGGGGACAACTGCCTCTCAAACATCTATGGTTTCTTTTTTAAACGCTAGCCCCCCCCCCCCCAACCCTTCAACCTTGGGTACCGTGAATCTACATATCCTTCAGTCAACATCTTGTATTCAATTTCGAAGGGTGATTTGTGACGCCAGCCTTCTATAGTTCAGGTAAAAATTAGATTAATTAGAGCAAAAAAAAAATAAATAAATAAAAATCCCAGCCCAATTACTGGTTTGACTAACTAAATGCCTCTACAAAACGAACCGTGATATAACCTGTGATAATTGGTTCTGTTCAATAGAAGCTGGTCAAGAATTAAGGAGAAATTGTTTGACGATTGTCGCTACCATGAAATGTAATAAACCACAAATACCCTCTGAATTTCTAGTTAGGGAAAGAGATATTCCATTTATATCTGCATTCCAGGCAGATTTTCCCACTAAGTGAGAAAAGAATCATGTTCCCACAGACATAGGCGTAGCGTACTTCTAACTTTTTTTTTTCTTTTCGGGGGGGGGGGGGTACGAATTGAATTCAGTTAGGGCCCTCCTCCGCGCATTGACTGCCGGGCGGTTCTTAAAATATGAAATATCATGATTCTTTTTTAATTGAATAACAATAGAATTGATGTTTGAGTAGTATTCAAAAGTTATAAATGAGAAAAATAAATATACTATAAATAAAATGAGAAAAAAAATATAGTATCGAACTTTTGTTATGGATCCTATCACTGTTAAAAACTATGTTAAGGCTAAAGACATAATCGGAATCTTTCAGTTTCACAGTTTGAAAGAGAGAGGAAAAACCAACTTTCATAAAAGTTTTCTACAATTTACCGATTTTAACTGAACTTCTATTAGCATTTTAATTTATTTCAAGTTAAGTTGGGGGGGGGGGAGCACGTTTCCCCCCCGTGCATAATATCCCCCCCCCCTGGACGCTACGCCTATGCCCACCGAAGGGTTTGTTATGTTTCTACTGTCGTGAAACTGTTATTAATGATGCAAAAATCATCATTTTTAGTTGATTAACATCATTTCATATATTTCAGAACAAAATTCGGGGTTTGACTGGACTGGTCCACTTTGATGGGCAAGGCTTTCGATCGTCCTTCACGCTAGATATCATGCAACTCACTAATTTTGGAATAAAAAAAGTAAGTTCTGAAAGTCAGACTTTCTGTTTAGTTTGGCGACTTATGAAAAATAAGCACATGACCTATAATTAAATTATTTTATGCATTATTTTACGTAAAATGTTTGGAAATTGCTTGCTGAAATGTTAACTCAAATTTTCAGTGGTCTTATAAGATTTAAGACACGTGAGAATATTTGTTTTCCGTTCTTATCTATTTATTACTCTGCCAGTCTCATGAACATACAAGGTATACATATTATATGTGTACCAATTCATTGTATAGTTTACCTAAAAACCATTCAGAACAAATGCCGAAACATTAATTTAGGAGTTACTTGTTTATATTAGAGCTTATTTGACTCTCTGAGAACATGTTTTTAATACATTGCGTTTAGACATTGATCAAAATAACCAAGAATACAGATAAAAGACTTGCTTGTGTTGTTGTTGCTTATGCCCCTTGACCGACACTGTAACATCAGATCAAGTCCCGAAGGCTATGGGCGATGAAGGTGTGGCTCCTGTTTTGAATTAGCACCACAAGGGTCGGAGTCCAACTTGGCTAAATGACCGGTCCCGTAATTTTGAACCGAGTCCAGTGACGAGACCGGAACACTTGACCCCGCACCTCCAGAGGTAAATTTGAGAACTTGGAGGACATTGTAGCCACGTCCTATTTTACGTGCCCCGGCCACCATTAGTGAACACGGCGGTAGATTTGCAGCGACGGGCATCGAACCAGGGACGTTCAGATCACTGGCCCGCTGCTCTTGCAAACTGGGCTACCGCACCCATAGACTCGCTTGTAAGAAGAATTAATATAGTTTATAAAAATAAAGATTAATTCGCTTTAAATTCTTTCTTTTCGCACCAATCTTTCCCGTACATCAACTGATAGAATATTTTACGTACATTTTTTAAAAAATTTCCAACGGTTGGATACAGAACACAGCTGTGAACAGAACAAAAATTTTACTTACTTACACACACACACACACACACACATATTATATATATAGATATATATACATATATATATATATATATATATATATATATATATATATATATACATATATATATATATATATATATATATGTGTGTGTGTGTGTGTGTGTGTGTGTGTGTATGTGTGTGTATGTGTGTGTGTATGTGTGTGTGTTAGTGGGAAATTTTTAGACCTTTGGAGAATATATATGCATAAGTTATGTTTACACATTATTAATTATATGCATGTGTACAAATAAGAAATTATTTGCAAAATGATTCGCACGAAATAACGTTAAAAGTTTATAAAATTGCCTTTTTATTACTTTTTTAGATCGGGTCAATTTTTCCCGGTCGGTATATTAATATTACTGAAAAGATTCCAGAAGAGCAGTTATCCGGTAATAGTTTAGAGCACAAAACGTATGTGATCACTACCATTTTGGTAAGTTTTATGTATAATAATTAGTTTTTACGCATGACGAATTGGTAAATTTGTCCTGATCACAAAATATGTCGATTATTACAGAAATACGGTGGAGAAAACTATGTGATTAAATATTTTATTGAATTGGAAGGAGCAAAATATACCGCTAAATTATATGCAAAATTGTATGTTTAACTTCGATAATGAATTTCAAAAGGAAGACTTTTCTTTTAAGACAAATTTTAATTTAAAAATTCAAGAACCACAACTTTTTTTTATGCATTTAGATCAAGACAAGAGTGGTTTTTTTCTGTAAAGTTTATCAGGACTCAGCAAAATAAACTTTGAGTCAGAAAATGGCAATTTCATAAAATGTTCTGAATGAGTTTCTAAACTCTATCATAGGAAGCTATATCTATATCAATTTTCCCCTTCGGACATCTCCTTTGTCAAAAATAATTGAGACTAAGTTTGAAATATAAAGAAAAGTATTTTAATTGAATGTTATTTTGTTTTTATATACCTCATGATGCTACTATTCTGTACATGTTACGAGCTGCAGAAAAAAAATTATCATTGATTGATTTTAGTTACTCCCCGCTTTATACCAGAACTTTCTTTAAAATATTCTATTTGTATTGTGACTGGATTCTTTTATAGTGGTGCAAAAGGAAAGGAAAGGAAAACAACACTGGTTGAAAGGTGGGTGGCGGGCGTAGCGTACGTGCTATTGACAATTGCTGCATCGCCTTTCAGCCAGTTAGGTTTTCGCCGAATTCTGAGCAGTGTGACAGAAGTCGCTGAAATGAACACCTCCTCGCATCATTGAAAGATTTAGCAGGATACTGACCTCGAAAATGGTATTTATGTGAGGCCCGATCGTTGGAAACAACGGCATTGGACTGTTAAAAAGTATATGGCAATATCCTTGTAGCGTACTGGAAATATGGTCTTATTTTCCCAAGCCCCCACAAGTGCTTGAAACACAGCTGCGTGTTTTTCAAGGAAAGTGTTGCTCGTTTCCACCAGTTCGGAACACGTGGGGGGATTAAAAACGTTTTCCCACAGATGCAGCCAGTAAAGCTGTCGTCCTAACGATTCTGGAATGCAATAAAGTTGCGAAGGAACTGTCACCAACGTTTGCCGACCCCCTGTCTGGGAGAGAGTCGCTGGGTAGAACGCGCCATGTGTGGACGTGTGTGTTTTCGGCTTTGTACGTTGAAAATCTACACGGGATTTTAATTGTATATGTTGTACTGTTTAAATGTTAATTCTTTTGTAAATAAATTTCCTCGTTAAGTTTTTGTTTTTAAAAATTGGCTTCGCATGTTATTTAGGACTCTGTCTTTGTTTGTTATGGATCCCATAGTAGTAATTATTAGCAAAGCCTCAGAGAGTTTATCAGCCTTATCGTGACGCCACATCCCCAAATGGAGCAAAAATCAGTAACGTTGAATGATTAACCCTCAAACGGTACAGTGATTTGAGACGAAATAGGTGGTACGGTCGGGTCGGATCCGACTCGATCGCTTTTTTGATGAGGCTTTTGGTAGAAATAAGTACACTATAAGCATTCTTCTTGTATAATAACATTTATTGGTAATATTTTACATGAAATAAAACCCTTTTCGTAGAAAAAATAACCAACGAATTGTAATTTGGCTAAACAAAGAAAATCTTTTTGGCATTTCCATAGAATGTTGTATATATTAGGTCTAATATGTAATTTAGTCTACCTAGTTTTAGAAGTTAGTGAAACCAACTTTCCGAGCATAAAAATGTAAAAAATAATATATACTGACATTTATTGGCCTTCAAAATCGAAATAAAAATTTAAAAAATCTAAAATAAATTTAAAAAAAATGACTAGTGATCATGAATAATGTTTTTCAACAAAGGCACTCGTATTTACTTATTCCTATATCTAGTAGGGTGGTCTAGTAGGTCCATCTGGTAGGGTTCCTTGTCAACTCGATCTCTTGCGATGAGAGGGGAGAGTACGGGACGGGGAAGACACACCCTTGGGTCGGATCCAACCCCCACTGTACCGTTTGAGGTTAAAATAAATATATAAGTGTGTACAGGATGAGAAACTATACCGTTGGTCTCTAAAAGCAGAGTGACATTTGAAGAGAGATTCAGTTGGTAGAATACAGACCTTTGGGGCTCCGATGTCCGGGTTCGATCCTGGTCCTTGCAGAACATCGTTTAAATAGGTATTGCAAACTGTTGTTGTCACTATTTTTTTTTAAATACAAAGTGCTATTTTTCCATTGAAAAACAGCGAAGTGAAAATGGCTGACTGTTTTTATAAAATTACTGTTGATGTTCCTAATACTAGATATCTACCCCAAAACCTCCAGATGACACCAGGTGATCCCCCTTGTGAAGTAGGAAGAAAGTAAACCGGGTTGTAAAACTGACTTTAAGACTAAAATTATGATCAAATATAATACTTTAATTTTTCTTTTTCAGAACAAACCATTTGCAATGTTGAAAAATTCTCCCAAGCAACTGAGTGGCAACGACAGGTATGAAGGATTCATTATAGACCTGATTGAGGAGCTGTCGAAGCAGCTGCATTTCTCTTACGAGATACGAGAAGTGGCTGATAACAAATATGGAGTTGAGTTGGATAAGACAAAAGGCATATGGAATGGAATGATCGGAGAGATTGTGCACGGCGTAAGGGTTTCCATATATTTTTTTTTCATTTGCATTTTGACAGAGGTAAATCTCAATCTCAGAACTTACTTAGCTTGTTTACGATCTAATTAAGTCCTTTCCCAAAAATCTATTTAAAATGAGAAATTGATGCTTGTTATTTATATTACGAGGACATTCCTCCTCTCCAGCGTTTTATCTTGCGTTGTGTTAGGGCAGGAAGAAAAATCCGCGCTGCAGTACAAACAGGACTCCGGGAGCACAAAAAATACCACGTGGAATTCGTTTTCAAGTCTTTGTTATCACATACACATACAGCAAACTGACTTCCCACGCCAGTCAAGATCTGGACATCCCCAACTCCTTTCTTTCGGCTGTGTGAACCCTTCTCAAGTAGGGGTTGCCAGAAAATGTGGGCCTCCCAAAAACCGCCAACAAAACAAAGCCTGCCAAGAAAAGGTGGGCCAACACCCGTACCCTTAATGACGAGGACATAACGATCGGAAGTGCTGACCCACCCAAGATGAAGCCCCTCCCCAAAAACCTCCAACCACCAGAGGGGGACGTCTGAAAGATTAATGATGCTCTAAGACGGTAGCAGATGTTCCTGACCGGTGGCCATTGCACATCCGGCCGATACCCGCAACGAAAGACATTCCCGAAACGGAAGAGAGGGGGAAGGGAAGAAGGAAACCTACCGCAGACAAAAGTCTCCACAACATTTGCTATTTTTAGTGACAGGATTTGAGCTTTGAAATTAATCTATACATTTTGTTAAAAAGGTAAAAGTCTGTTGGACATTACTATTAACATATTTGAGTTGATAGACTAATACTTTTTTTTCACCCCGACCACGCGTCTTCGGACAGATTCTTGACCAAATGTCTTTAAAACAAAGAAAATGAAAAACAAAACAAACTCGGTTTCAGCTTCTAAATACGCACCAATGTGTCATTCATTAAATTATTTTTTCTTCCTATGCTAAAGGGCCGGACGATGGCCAAATGGCTAGGGCGCTGGGTTTTGGTCTAATTAGCCCTCGTGTAGCCAAAAAATTGACTGCATCCATCCAAACCAAGCCAAACCTTCCCCTGCTAAACGTCGCCAAGTGTGGTTGTGTTCGCCAAGTTGTTTTATTGGAAAGCTTGTCGAATTTGAAAAAGGGCAGAATCGTAAGTCCGTGGAAGTGCTTGCAGTAAACAACATAGTGTTAAAAAGTATTTTCTTAAAAGTTATTTCTGAACTGCTATTGTTACTTCTTATTCACACAGAAGACTTTAATGGCACTTCTCTACCTTGATATGTGTCATGCAGTTCAGCGATTGAGCCGATGAAAATTCCTTAATTAAATAAAAACAAAATAAGTGTCACGAAAATGCCAGTCTGATATTTTTGATGTGTCGTGACTAAAATGAAAAATGAAAGTAGTAGTGTTGTATATTGTTATATAAAATTAAGTATCGAGAATATTTATCTAGTATCGATCAACAAATACTGAGCTAGACTTCACGTTCCTCTATAAATGTTACTAGCAAAACCTTTGGTACCCTTCTGTATGACAATCACCACAGCATCGAAGACTTGGCTGATTTTCAAGGTTACAGCCTGCTTCAAAAAATATGTCGTGTCATTTCTTTGAAGAAATTCATTCTTTTAATACGTCTGCATTGTTGCTAAGACATCTGCATGTATTTCAACTGCGTTTCGTCGAGTAAAATCTAATTATATAAAATCTTCTACGAGTGGTGTAAATTTTTGGCATGACTTAATGTTTAAATTTTAATGTTTAATTTTTGATGGCAATACTATTTGTCGAGGTAATAAGAGGAGATAAAATTGCCTTAATATTTTAAAAATATTTATTGTTAGAAATCACTAAAATGGCAATTGCGTTTTAAAACTCTCGAAGGTAAATACTTATAAAAGACAAGGAGGGCAATTTTACGAAACTCTTTACATTTTGGAAGCCTTTATAATATCACCTACATATTACAAGACGATTCATAACTTATTAAACTGCGTCATTTTTAGTATAAACTATTTAATAGTTACATTCGCAATAATTATTCAGCTCTGAATAACAACAGAATAATTCATTTCAGGCCATAATTTGTACTGATACCTGTTAATTCGTCCATATTATGGCGACCACGGCTCTCGCCTGTACGCCCTGTTCAAACTGAAGACCGGGGCTGCGCAGCAATTCCTGCAAACTCATCCGAAGGTTGATTTCCCATGTTCGGTGATGTTTCACATGGGACTGGGCGCCGGACGGACAGTACAGATCTGCCGACCAATTGGGGCAAGCCGGGGCCCTTCTGATACCTGTTAAAACATCTCAGTCATATTTACTAACATTCTCATTCCCGCTATCACTTCATGCTAATTTATCACTCTACATTATAGATCATGGTGTGCAAACTATGGATTGCGACCCACAGGGGGGTCGCGAAAAATATGGAAAAGAGTCGTGGAGAGTTGGAAGTCAATTTATATCACATTGGACAATTTGATTAAAATTATATATTTTAAATTATCGATAGTAAACTATTTAAAATTAATATATATATATATATATATATATATATATATATATATATATATATATATATATATATATATATATATATATATATATATATTTATATATATATATATATAGGGTGAGCCAGCCAAAAGTTAGTAAAATCTTTAAAAATCCATAAAAAACAAAGAAATCTTGATAAAGAAGTGCGGTATACAAGAAAGGGCTCACAAGGAAGTCGGATTTTTGTAGAAGCGAAAAAAAGTTAAAAAAGATAAAAATGTTAAAAAAGTCACCGGTAGATGGCGATGACATAAGAGAGATTCAACAGAATTATGCAAATCAATCTTGCAATAAAAGACCGTGATACACGAGGATTTTACGGATTTGCCACGAAGGGGAAGACCCTCGTTGGCGGAAGGCCGCATTACTGCGGTGGAAACAGTTATGAATAATATGGCGGCGGAATCGTCCATGGGGAGTAGCAGTACTCGCAAAGCTGGACCAGTGACTTTTTTAAATTTTCAATTTGCTGCTAAAAAAAAATCCGACTTCCTTGTGAGCCCTTTCTTGCAAACTGCACTTCTTTATCATAATTTCTTCCTTTTTTATGAATTTTTAAAGTTTTTACGAACTTTCGGTGCACCTGGTGTATATATATATATACATATATATATATATATATATATATATATATATATATATATATATATATATATATATATATATATATATATATATATATATATATATATCTGTGGCTTGGTCGAGAAGTGCCTGAGTCAGTTTTCTCCAACATGACTGTTTGCGTATGTCTCTCTAAAAAATATTATTTTCAATGTAAGAAGTACCCAAGTCTGTACAATTTAGAAAACACTTTTAAACTTTGATTGAAACTGATTAGAAAAACAGGTTCCTTAAATCGATATGTAGTTGAATCTCAGGAAACTCAAAATGTCTAAAAGTTCCTTTCCAACTATTATACAGAGCAATTTCAGCTACTATAGAAAGAAAATTTCTTAAAAAACAAATAAACGAAGAACTATCACCTACTTGACGTACTTGATGCTGTTTAGAAAATGGTTGGTTATAAATTCACCAAATTCGGTATTAAGAAAATAAACATTCAGTAGAGCTCTAACCTCTGTTGATAACTAAAATATCGTTATCCTTCTCTATTTTTACATATATTTTTAGCACTTAAGTCAGATTTTATCTTATAGTACGGTCTAGACAGGTTGAATTGGTGGCAACTTTCCATGCTGAATATCCATTAAGTGTTAAATTTTCTATTTCTGCAGGTAGCTGACATGGCAATAGCGGATCTTACCATCACTTCCACCAGGGAAAAAGTGCTTGATTTCACCTTGCCTTTTATGAACACAGGAATAAGTATACTTTACAAGAAACCTACAGAGAAAGTGAAGTCGCTTTTCTCGTTTCTGTCTCCATTTTCGAAGGAAGTTTGGATCTTCGTAATGGCTGCCTTTCTGGGAGTCAGTTTTGTGTTGTTTCTCGTGGGGAGATTAAGCCCCTATGAATGGGAAAACGTTAATCCATGCAGGCAGGATGAGAAGATGGAAGAAAACTGTTTTACTTTATTGAACAGCATGTGGTTTACTATTGCCTCGGTGATGCAGCAGGGCTGCGAAGTGACACCCAGGTGAGGCAGGTTATTTTTGGTTTCTTTATTTAGTATATATTTTTGATTCCCAAACTGCTCCAACTACAAGGAAACACGTTCCAATTTTCCGTCCTATGTTTCTGAAAGGCATGATAATAAGGTAATGGCAATAACATTGAGATAAACATTCATGTTAACTCATTTCAGATTTAGGGTGAATATCCCAAATATCACCCCTGTGCCTAATATCGCCTACTCGTGTTTCCAAAGTACGATTCGCGCTATGTATGAGAAAATGCAGTAACTTCTTAGTTCTGGGTTTGTGCTAACAACAGCGCTAGCGACAACGCTCTTATCACTGACAACAGAAACTATATGGCGTCTGAAGTTGTTTTGGCTGTTTTCCTATATTTTGCCTCCAAAGAATCCAGTGAATGACCAGGTAGGTGCATCCAAATTTTAACTTTGCTTATATCATTTAAAAGTGAATTAAACAGAATCCAGAGGTGCTATTAGTTTTGAAAAAACTGCGTTTTAAACTTTGTTCTTAGCATATTTGTGTTGACTGTTGTGTTCCTAATATCGCCTACCAAGTTGATCCTAATATCGCCTACTAGGCGATATTTGGAACAGCTACTTTAATTAAAAACTAAGTATTGTATTCTTGTTTCCTTTTTAATTTTAGTTATTTTATTACACTTTCCGTTCGCTTTTGTTGGAGGCCTCTTGTCTAAGATGCCAAAGGAAATTAAAAATAGACAGACATGGAGTAAGTCTTGTCTGCAGGCCGCATGTCAGTCAGTTCTGAAAAAAGAAATGGGAACGTTAAAGGTTTACGATTAAGGAACGTTAAAGGTTAAAGATCTACGATTTGTGAGTACATTAAAAAAGATATGAATGAGAAAAACGATGGAACTGCGGAGGTTAGAATAGTGGTGAGAATGAAACTTAGGAGAAAACCTGTACTGACGGATGATTTAGAAAAGGAGCAAGTTAACTATTGCAACGAAATGGAATCCAATTTGTTTCGTTTGACTCGAAACAATGCTAAGAAGATGGTCTACCAACTTGCCTTGAGAAACAATCTTCCCCACCCCTTCTCTGAAAAAACAAACTCAGCTGGTCGAAAGTGACTGAATTCGTTTGTGAAAGGGAACGCTTCCCAATTGACAATCAGAACTCCACAGTCACTGTCAAGAGCCAAAACCCCAGGGTTCACTGAAGAAAACGTGAAATCCTTCTTCACAATTCTTAAAGCAGAACTTGAGAAAATTAAGTTCTAACCTACTAGAACTTTTAATGTTGACGAAACGGGCATTACATCTGTCTAAAATAAAAATGTACAGGTGATTTGCTCGATAGGGAAATCAACTGTATACAAAATGTCATCGGCAGAGAGGGGGAAGTCAGGAGTGGCTCATGTGCACCTCCTGATTTCAGTGGAACCACAAATATTTTGATGCAGCCAATGGAGAGCGCAGGAAATATATATGTTCCTTCTGTTTGAATGATTAAGTGGCCAAATTAGGTTTAAATTATTGGTATTACTTCTGTTTAATTTCTTCCACAATAGATTTTCTGTTCTTTGTTCTTCTTTTTATTTGAGTTTTCTTCTTCTCTTTTTTTCTCCTCTCTCCCCCCACCCATGCAACTCCAGCATTCAATCTTGCTCAGAAGGACTTTGCTAGCAACGCCTTTTAACAGGTGCTCCTAATTTCGCCTGGTACGCGGTAATAGGAACAGAGGTAGGCGATATTAGGAACAACTCTGGGGTTCACTGGAAATAATTTTTTCAATTTAGCTACATAACTTAAACTGGCACTGGTTTTGGAGCTGGTTGATCTCAGGATTCCAAAGGAAATAGTTCCTAGGGATGTTCTTTGAGTTTCCAGCCTAATCAGAAACTAAAAATGTGGATGAAATGTCGAAAAAAGTTAGAGTAGGCGATATTTGGGAGACTTACCCTATACACGTTACAATAAGGGAATTATTTTGAAAGATATATGATTTTTGCTTTACGAAATATGAATTCTTATTTTCGGATATTTTAGAACAAGCAAATAATAAAGTAAAATTGTTTAGCAAAATAACCTTATTTCACCAAAAGAAGTTTTTAGTTAAAATTTTTAGTTGCGGATAGAAATTTACTAAAAAGAAGTTTTTAGTTGGGGATATATTTAAACGTTTTCCAAACAAATAATTAAATAAAATAGGTTAGCAAAATAACCTTATCTCAGATAAAAGAAGTTTACTATAGCGTTTTAGGGTAAAAAATATGACCTATATGGCGAATAGAAGTTCAATCAATAAAGTAACTCAAGCAAAAATAAGATAGTGTGATAAGTGACAATTTATGGTTGCCAAAATATTGCTAGGTCAACACATTTCGCTCACAATTCTACGGAGGTTTAGCCACTTTATCATCTATTAATCCTTTTCTTACGTATATGGTACTTTAAGAAATATTAAACACTAAAAGTATTTAGAGGTCTTTTATTAAATTCTTTCTTAGGGCATGATGAAAAAGTAAAAATATCTCAACAGTCTGACTAGAGCATTTATTTGGAGGACAAAGGGGGAATATGTGTTTTAATAAAACAGTAATATCTCAAACAGTTTCTTTATTAGATGACAATTTTTCGAAGCCATCATTTCTCATATTTGAAATAGGAACTGGAAACTTGCGCAGTACTTTGATCATATGAAGCGTTGAAAGGCAAAGTGGTGTAAGTCAGATTTTCAACTTTTTTCATTTGGGGGCAAATATGTATCTCCATGTTTAATTTATAGTGGAATTGTAAATAGTTATTATTTGCAATATTGTAATAATTGTTATGAATTATAATTTGTTCAATTTATGGTGGAATATTTTGTAGTTTTTGCAGTTAAACTCATTTAACTTACACCACTTGAATTACTGACTTACACCACTTTGCTTTTCACCGCCTTATATATCGGTAGATAGCATAGGACTATAATTTTTTTGGTTTACAATAAAATGACTGAAAGAGATCCTGAATTATTTTGGAAAAGAGATCATAGTAAAACCCAAAAGAGTTATGCACATCCTAAAATGATATCCAATATTGCTGTTTCACTGTTAATTTATTTAATAAATTTTTTGAATAAACGGATGGACTGAATGAGAACGGAAAGTTATTTGGTTATCTTTTGACCGATTATACAAGGATGATACCTTTCTTCAGCCCATAAGTTCCAGTACTTCTGATATGAACTATAATTACAAAGGGATAAGGAACAACTCAATTTGCTTATTTTGTAACACCCAGAGTATCAAGGGGTTGGATCAGTGTAAGAAAATACGACTGTAACATTCCATACAATAGCTATGTTCCCTTCTCTCCCTTATTTTGAATTTTATTAACCTCTTTCTTCTCGCTACCGTCAAAATTAAGTTTCGCCCTCTATTTCTTATGCCCGTGATATTTTCGGGCTCGAGTGTTCAAAAGTAACACACCAAAAAGATTAAAAATAATTCATTTCATTTACTCTGAAAATTTTTTATTTCTTATTTTACATACCAGATGGCAGCACCAGTCTATTTATAATGTAATTCGAGATGGGTTTTTAAAACTAGATGAAGCAGATCAAGAAATAAATGGAATCCCCGGAAAAAAATAGGGACTTTTTTTACTGTTTTCTTAAAAATTATGCGATTCTTAAGGGGTTAAACCAGGGATAAAAAAAAAAGAAAATATAAAGCTAAGTTTTTTCATAAAAGTACTTAAAAAAACCTTTTAATAATATCTATCGTCCAATCCTTACATTCTAAAATATTTTGGGTGCCTAGATAATGTAAAAATTAGATTTACATATGACTGATAACAGTTGTCAAGCAACCGAAGTAGACAGAGAAAAAGTATTTTCTGTCTTTTCTATAATTTCTTGTTGTTAAGCATTCACAACTGTTCAAGTTTACTTAATAGCTTAAATATGTTTTATGATATTTTTTGTCTTTCGCATTTTTTTAATACAATTTTCATCAAATAATTTATTACACAAACGTTTCTGAAAGCAAAATGTTAACGCTATACGTCAACTCTCGATTTCCCTTTGTCCTTCTGACACGTAATTCTTCCATGTATTACAGATCATCATCTACGAGGACTGTAGCCAGCATTTGGTACTTCTTCACTCTCATCATGATATCGTCATACACGGCCAATCTTGCGGCTTTCCTTACCATCGAGAAAGTAGTGTATCCAATAGAATCGGCAGAGGACTTGTCTAAGCAAACTAAAATCAAATATGGATGTCTGGCAAGTGGCTCTACGAGGACCTTTTTCGAAGTAGGCAGTAGCTCGACCATTTTATTTATTTTAATGCGTTCAGATCACGTCCGGGTCACCACTTTGGGGTTGAACGGTAGGCTAGGTAAATCCTTTCCCCAAATCTGACTTAAATAGAGTGAACACGAAGCAGTTCAACCAGAACTTGGTTTTTATTTTACAATAACAAAAATTAAAATGATAAAAGAAACATAAATTTCGGGACATAACTTGTGTCCAAAAATTAACAGGTGAGTCTCTTCATCGGCAGCGCTGGTCACCAGGCGTCGAGCGGTTGCGTCGGAAGACAGGCCTGAATGTACGCTGTGGTCGACTGCCAAGCTGATGTCTCCCTCCTTCTCGTCCTGGCTTTTATACGCTGCATGCTTCAAAAAATAGCATACAGCGTTGAAAAATACAGCGCTGTGGCGGGTTCGGAAGTACCGCAGATGGTTCGTTGATTTCTCATGTTGGACCTGACGTCACGCCTCAGATTGACGTCACCACAAACGTCATGTTGCAAAAATCGGCGATTTTTAGTTATGCTTGTTTTCAGAATGCCCTGAAAGAGTAGTATATCCCTGTAAGATCGTTATATCCCACCGCTCAATATTTAGCCGCTAGAGAGCAGACTTAAAATTTATTTTCAATGCATTTCAATGTACTTTTCAACTTTCAAATCACTCTCCTGAAAAATCTTGTTTTTTGAGATATGACGTTGTTGAAAGGAGTGAGCGATATATGTGTTGCTTGAATAAGCAATAAAGTTTTTCACTAGTAAAATAGATAATTCATTCGCTTACAGCTATAGACATTTATTGCGTTCCAAAATTTATCCACAAACACAATTTTTTTTGAGGTTCAGAGTATGACCGATTTAAAATTTACTTATTTCGGATTACTTATATCCTCTCTGGGATTCATCAGGGAATGCTGTACGATTTCCGAGTTATAAGAGCCCCATAGTATCACCAGTGAAATATAAAAATAAAAATAGCCCACTAAAGTCATTCTTCCAAAAGTAACCCTAAGTCACTCTTTTTACCCATGACGCAATACTGAAGGAAAAACTATGTGGTTCTTCCTTTCTTTTTATATATCTCTAACGGTCCAGGCACATTATAAAGTACGAGGGATAACTCTAGAATAACTCCTTTATTCTCTACGTAGAGGCAGACTAACATATACAGACTTGGGGCTTCCAAAATAATACACAACAGTACCGCAACCCGCGGTACTAAGAAACTAAAGGTCGCAATGAATCCCTCAGGCAGAGTAGGCATTTACTAACAATACACGTACACCTCGGCTCTGAGCTAATTCTCGAAGTCGTGCAGCCACCTCGGCTAAATACCAATACACGCTCTATCAGTTAAACACCGCTATCACCTTCCATCAAGCTTGCCTCGCTCTCTCCCGTATCGCTACTAAAGTCTTGGGCTTTTGCCAACTCAGCGTGTGCCCTTTAAATAGATCAAACACCTGCGCCGAACTCACTTTGGCTGTCATGTACAGCGCTGCTTCCAGAAATTTGCATCTGAGCAACACGCGAACCCTACAAAACTTCCTACTTTTAAGGGGAACAGGACCTTGAAGCTCGACGAAATGACTATAAATATGGTCTAATTCTAACCACAAAAACTCAAATAATATTAGAAAAAGAAATTTTCTTTCTTTGTACATATAAATAATATATCTTTAAATATGTCATATATAAAAATCAAAATTATAAATCTATAAATAATTTTCAGATTAGCAGTTTAGAAATTTATATAATTAACTGCTAATTTTGAGTTTGTGTGCAGCATTACTTTTAAACTATCAATAGGAAACTGATAAAACTACACTTATACAGTATGCCCACTAAAGTCCCTTCCTACCCTCTTAACTTCGGAACGGCTGCTGCTATATTCATAAAAGTGGTATCTAGGTATAGTAAAGTAGCCATGCGCTACTGAATGAAACCACCTATCGCGCCACCTGGTGGAAAACTGAGGAGTTAGCATTCCTATCTCGAAAACGGAACGAGATAGGGAATAAAAGAGATTTACAAAGTTGTAGAAAATCATCGATTTAGTACGAAAAGATACTTTGTAGACATTAATGAGAAGACTACAACGGTTAAAACGCGCATTTGTTTTTTCGTGATTTCCTACACTGTGACGGGACAAAAGGATCTGAGAAAGGAAAAAAAAACAACTAATTTTAACAATTTACCTTTATTTGAGATGTTCAAACTTCTCACCGTCTGCTGCAATACACATTTAGATCCTCGTTTGAATCTCACGTTGCACACGTTGGAGCATAGAGCGTGACACGTTGGCACAAGCGTCCGTAATGCGTCGTTTAAGGTACTGCAATGTTTGTGGAGGGGTCGCATACACCTGCTGTTTCTGGTATGCCCACAGGAAAAAGTCCAGTGGAGTCAGATCAGGTGAACGTGGAGTCCACTCTTCTAAACCACCATTCCCAATTATTTGGTCCCCGAATTCCTTGACGAGGTACTGCTTCACTGGAGATGTCTTATGAGCAGGCGCGCCGTCATGTTGAAACCATACATTCCTAAGATTAAACAACGGCAGGTTCTCCTCAAAATAGGGTATTACGTTCTATAGCAATTGTAAATATCGTGCACCAGTTAACGTGCCATTGTAAAATATTGGGCCGATCAGCTTGTTATTGTAAATTGCACACCAAACGTTAATAGCATACCGCATTTGATGTCGAACGTCGGTAAAACATCTAGGATTTTCCAGCGCCCAGTAATGGGTGCTTTGCCTATTGTACATGCCATTCCGTGAAAAGCATGCCTCATCCGTCCACACTATATCTGCCAATAATGTTGGCTGGACCGGTATCTGATTCATGACGAAGTTGCACCATGCATAATGTCGTTCGTCATCCCCGTCCACTAAAACCTGTTGAGGCGTTGGTCGGTATGAGCGCCTAATTCACTTAGGATTTCCCAAACCTGACTTTTGGAGAGACCACAGTGTTGACTGATCTCTCTTGTGCTGCATTTCGGATATGCGAGGGCGTATGCTAATACCTCATCCGATTGAACTTGCCGTCCTGCCTTAGCTGGTCTGCCAGATCGAGATCGAATAGTAATGCAGCCTGTCTCCCTTAAACGTTTTACAACAGTTAGGATGGTGTGATGAGAAGGATGCGGACCTTCAGGGAAACGTTGCCGGTACAACCTTGCTGCTGATCGTATCTTGCGTCCACATTCACCGTACAGTAAAACCATCTCACAATGCTCAGCTTTGGAATACTCAGCCATGACCACGAGCATCAACATACTACAACTCCAAGAAGATGTCTCTTTTATAGCTGTCTCAGGTGAACTGGCGGGACGTTTCTTACGTATTTGCATACTGCAAAAATTTCGAACACCAAGAGCAAGTTGCGTTGCGTTGATGCGACACTATTTTACACGATCTACGTATTGTCTACTCTGTTTATAAAGACAATCAGTTCTAGGATGAAACCCTCGAGGTTTGAAACGCGGTCCTTTTGATTGGGGATCAAAAGCAATATACCACTGTGCACATTGCGGTGTCGTGTTTTGCCCGAAAGATAATCATTTCTCCTTTCGTTCAAGTTTCGTGACGTCACAGTGTAGGAAATCACGAAAAAACAAATGCGCATTTTATCCGTTCTATTCTTTGCATTAATGTCCACAAGGTATCTTTTCGTACTAAATCGATGATTTTCTACAACTTTGTAAATCACTTTTTTTCCCTATCTCGTTCCGTTTTCGAGATAGGAAAGCTAACTCCGTAGTTTTCCACCAGGTGACGCGGTAGGTGGTTTCATTCAGTAGCGCATGGCTACTTTACTATACCTAGACACCACTTTTATGAATATAGCAGCAGCCGTTACGAAGTTAAGAGGGTGGGAAGGGACTTTAGTGGGCATACTGTATATGCATATTTTATGATACTTTACATTTTAAAACCAGAAAAAAGTGCAATTATGGAATGCTTTTTTTTGTGGGAAAATTATGCAAATAATTGTGATAATTTTTGAAGTTTTCCATTTTTGTACTCAATTTTTAATTCAAATAATATTTATTACAATTTATTTGGTTTTACATTACAGGTAAATATATTACAAGTGTATTCCGACCATTAATTATTTTCTGTAAGCATATATCTCAATTTAATCATGCGCACAGCATTTTATGATTTTTAATCACCAACTAATCATATGAAATTCTAAACTGCTAATTTGAAAATTATTTATAGATTTATAATTTCCATTTTTAAATATGACATATTTAAAGGTATGTACTTTATATGTATAAAGAAAGAATATTTCTTTTTCTAATATTATTTGAGTTTTCGTTGTTAGAATTAGACCATTTTTACAGTCATTTCATTAGTGAAAGTGAGTATGCTATGGTTACTGTTTTAATGAAATCGAATTACGGATCATCAATGTAAATAAGCATAAAGATCAAACTTAAATCGGAACGATATTCATGCAAAATGATAAAATTTGTTACCTCCTGCAGTGTGGCCTTAATGACTTGTTATATAAAGTTCAGATACTTTTCGAAAAAAAAAAATTCTGTGATGCCAAGAAATTAGGAAGTCGCGAAAGTATTTGAGCTGCATGTAGACGCCCCCGAGTTTTCAACTTCCCATCGAGTGCTTCGTTTTGAATATTATTAGATCATCAAATAAGATTCAAAATTAGAAAAGCTGAAAATGATGAAAGCATTCAGTCTCCAGACAGTGATAAATGTGCAATGCCTCAGTGAATGAAGAAGTTTGCTTTCGACGCGAGGAGGCTAGGCCTGTAGCTGCAGGTTATGTAAATTCGTGACGTATTAAACCAAGTCCGCCTATTAATGACCTCATGAATCAACAGGAGACATCTGAAATAGAAAAAGCACATGCCACGGAGAAATATGAACCTTAGCGAGTTTGAGAGCAAACAAACAACAGGAGCCAGGAAGAAATTATGTATAAATATTTACGCGGCATGTAACAGGAATCGGTTGGTAGAACGTCTTCGCTCACCCGCTAATTTAACCCTCAACACGTAGATTGCGTCAGTTACATGGGCTAATCGCATCTTCGGGAATTTTCCGGCATTACTCTTAAAATCAGTAATTTATTCCTATCTCAATATATAACTGACTTGTATATTTGTCTTTTACCTTCATTCTTGATACTTGTATTGACGATTTTGTGTTTAGTTATTTGCACGTAAGATAAACATTACATGTTTACCTTTGTTTTTTAAGGCCTGTCCTGGGTGTAACAAAACAAATTTTATGAATGCATGTGATATATATATACACATCCATATATATATATATATATATATATATATATATACAGTCCAGTTACATGCAGAAAATAGTACATGTAACCGGAGTTTATTGTGATCTGCTGCTGCCATCTGTTGGCAGAAATCTGAAGTTTTGAAGTTTAAGTTTTCGTTAATAAGTGAGTGTACAAAATTAAAATAAATGGAAGCCATTTAAATAAATGCAGTACGTTTAATAAACTTCAGGAATGTTATTCATCAAGCCATAATGGACGAATAATACTCTTTATCCAGGCAACCCTTGGGATAACTTTTAAAATCTGTAAATAATTTCCTTGTCAGCAGTTTCTGGGGACGTAACAAATATCAGTCCACTAGCTGAGCACCCGTGCTCCACTATGGAGTACATTCAAATTAAATACAACGACCGATGTATTCAATTAATGCCAAAAAATATATTTATAAAAAAATAGTAAGGGATATTTTTATAGACAAAATAATATAGAAGAAAATATTCAAATTAAATTCAACGGTCAATGTATGCAATTAATTTGCATGTTTAATATCCATAAAGCATGCTAATTTGAATTAAATTCTTAAAAAACTTCCATCTCAATTATTCTAGTGGTTAAATTTTATCTTTTACCGTATTTTAATATTTTTTTCGTCAATTTATTTCGTTGCTATGCACATGACGCAAAATGAATTTAAAGTATCACAAAAAGAAAAGAAACCACGTGATCAAAATTTAATAAATTAAATTCTAAAAATTAATCTTTAAAAATTCAGCATTTAATAAATTAAATTCTAAAAATTAATCTTTAAAAATTCATCCAAAAAATCAGAAAATGGAGGTAAAGATTCGAAAAAGATTTCATTTTAAAGGAATTTTTATTATCTCTCTCGTGATATAAATTTTATAACCCTCAGAATATTATTTCAAATGCAAACTTAAAAAAAGTTACACAAACAGCTTAAAAATTAAATTTTAATAAATCTAAGAAGAATTTTTCAAAAATCTTTCTTTGTGCACCCCTACACTATAAGACGAATCGCCATGCAAAATTTCGGTCCTTTAGGTCCAGCGGTTTGGTCTTTGCGCTATCTGTCAGTCAGTCACGAAACTGTTTTATATATATAGATTGTCCCAAAAGCTTATATTTTTGTATAGATTTTTTTCTTTCACATATTTTTTTTATTAAGTGTCCTATTTTTACTACGCCTGTTTAAAAAAGTACGAAATAATATTTCTGATATCAACAAAGCAATATGCGTAAATTTTAGTTATGCATCATATAAAATAATATGAAATAGAATTTTTTGGGGTAACAAATTTGGTCATTTGTTTCCAGAAGATCCAAACGTATCTATAAAGTTACAAAAGTTAAAAAAAATTATCGGAAACACAGGTCGGAAACAGTAGGTCTACAAGTTCAGCTTCCCCGAACTATATTTTAAAGTCGCTATTGTCTAATTCAGTGATTCTCAACCACTGTGCCGCGATATTCGTGAAGTGTGCCGCCACTGTGAATAGCCATACATAAGCGACGTCAGACAAGTAGTTCAATCAGTTCTACCTTCCTAGCGGGGACTGAATGAACCAATCCGCATGACTATTACAGTTCTGGAATGGTAGCTGGTAACTGTGGACTGTTACAGTTGTTTTGTTTACTTTTTAATGCAATTTCATTTAATATATCAATGAAAATTATTTCGTTTGCTATTTTTACAAACTATATTATAGGTACATCAATCAATTATACAAGTAAAATTCTTTTGAATTTAACTTATTGTCAGAGTGCCGCCAAATTTTAAAATTATTGAAAGTGTACCGTGGCGAAAAAAAAAGGCTGAGAATCCCTGGACTAATTGAATGCTCGTATTAAATGGTTTTTCCCCCTCTTCCTCGAATACTTCACACAAATATTTTTTTAAAATGCCCTTTTTCTGACAGAACTATAGTTTCGAAATTTGGTCGAAAACTTCGGTACGTGGTCTTCTGGATTTGAAACATCAAAAAACCGTTTTAAAAGAAATCCCGAGGAAACAGTCGCGCTTGAATAATTTATCCGTATCCGTATCACTTACCGCATCAGCTCTTAATTCAACAGTGCAATAAGAAGCTTCATTTTCAACCTGTCTGTCTACATATGATCCATGCCGCCTTTCATTCCCATGGTATGGGAAGAGCCTCTTTTGCTTGTTAGCTGTACTCGTATCACGATCCTCGTATTTCGACGAAAGACAGACACCAAGTGGATCTCGGCCGTGTTGTATAGGAGTGTCACAATTTGATAAATTGACAAGATACAGGTAGCCAAACAGACTTGCCAGATCATGATGTAAATCTTGATAAGGGAATGCTTGAGGAATAGAAGTGAAGACCCATTCTTAGATGTTTCTGGTCTCACGCCTTCATTTCTATTTTTAAGAAGTCAGGCATCAATATAGGCAAAAAAGACTGATACACAAAAATTCCTATTAAGGAATGTATTGGAAATTCCAGATGACATCCCTATAGTCTTTCTTAGTTGATGTATTTTTAGACGTCTTCTCAAAATATTAATTAATACAAGTCAAGGTACTGAACGAGGCTGCTAAATCTTCATCTTCGACTAAGGAGGTCCCATGTACAATAAAAATTTCAGGTAGTCTCTTCTAACGTAACTACCGCTGGTTAACCTACATTATATCCTACGTCAATAACGTAGGATTACTCATCGTTGCTTACCTCTTTTGTATATATTTATGTATGCATGTGTTATGTATATATGCATGTATATATATGTACGTATATATATATATATATATATATATATATACAGTGATTTCCGCTTATAAGAATCACGTTTGTTATTACTGTTTTTGATTCTTATAAGCGGTTGATTCTTATAACCGAAACTTCCCTTTGGACAGGCACACATACACAAATATATACTTGTACATATATATAAACACACAGGCACATATATACATAATTAACTATTAAATACTCTTTAATTTACGTTATTTATCATTTTTAAATTATTTTTTATAATTTTAAAAATACTCAATTTCTAAACAAATACTATAACTCAATTTCTAGACCTATAAGTAACAACACATGATTATAAAATCAACAAGAGGCAGCTTCTCTTTGACTACACTTTGGAAGAGCATCATATCTAATTAACAAGTTCTGTTTTTCAGAAAAACTAAGAGTTTTCCTTGTTTTTATCTTATTTGAATTCGACTATCAAAAAGTTCTAACACTAACTGGCAATTTTGTTAGAAAACTAAAGTGAATACTAGCGATGTATGCTTATTACAGTCTCAGACGAAGATTCACTTTATAGCTTACGTTTCACGGTTTGATTCTGAATCAAACGTGAAACGTTTGATTCAGCATCTGGTTCATCTGATTCAGCAAAATGGATCCGTTTACGTTTCACGGTTTGAAGTGCTGAATCCACTGTCCCGTTTGCGTAAGTGATGGTGGACACTTCGCGGAAGATTTATGTGTTTCAGGGTCCAGAAATCCGCAACCAGAAAGTAAGTGGTGGGAAAAAAGAAGTGCCTGTCTGGAGAAAAGTGAAATCGGACCCGGGCGGGTTAAATGCCCCTGGGTAAAGCTAATAAAGCTTCAATTTTGCTAAGCAGTGTTTAGCAAAAACGTATAAGGAGAAACTCTTATGTTATGTCTAAAGGAATGTATTTTACGACTGTTTTCCACCCCAAAGTTTTATCAATCTTTCTTTTCAAAAACTTAAGAAAGAATTTCGTACCTTTTGAGAGTTCAAGTGGCATTTTTTGGAAAAATGAAAGGAAGGCGAAGATTGCAAACTGATTCTTATAACCGGTGGATTGATTCTTTAAAGCGAAAATTTTAACATGGAAATAATACATTTGTTTTTGTTTTTGCGATATTGATTCTTATAAACGGTTGATTCTTATAACCACTGATCACTATAAGCGGTGGTTACTGTATATATATATATATATATATATATATATATATGTGTGTGTGTATGTAAAAATTTTGACGCAAAATTTGGTACTTTTGGTAATCTGTTTTGGTTCAATTTTGGTACTTTTCTGTTTAACTGTTTACTGCCTGCCCAAGCGATACAGACAGGGTTTGGCGCACACCAAAAGCTATAACTCGTGACGACGGACGATTTTAGAGTCTGAAATTTTCCTTTCCGGAGGACCGTTATGGTGGAGCGTAATCCTACGTTAAAAAAAAAAAAACCTATGATATTCTGTATAAATAACTAAAATTAAGATCAATTCGAAATTCAAAATTTCTTCCGTTTTTAAATTTGTCTTTTATTTACTGTGCGAGCCTTGGCTTACTATGTAAGACAAAGCGAGCAAAGTGGCTTTCTATTACTTGTCTCTGGAGCTTAATTTGCTTTTTAAATTTGTATAGAGTTCAATTTTTGATCATTAATATTGAATAGCTTAAGAGTTTTCAATTTCCTGACATGTTTTACCTGTTATGATGCTATTTTATTATTAAGAAGATTCCATTTACTTTAAAATCTTTAAGCCAATTGAAAAAAAAGTGTAGAATGAGGCTGTGCACTGGCATCAAATGCTTGTTTAAACTTTATATATATCTGAAGCTGTTTTTCCTGAACACAAATCAAAAATTTCTCTGTGTATTGCTTCTTTCGTCAAGCTGCCATTTTTTTTATTTAAAGTAAACAGTGATGCTTGCTTCAAAGAGCAATATATCTGAGTATAAGCTGACATAAGACTGGCAGGATAATGGTAGAAGATTATATAAAAAATGGCTTCTGAACACAGGTTTGCAATTTGAAGAGTAGTGTCACCAAAAGTTTTTAAGTATAGTTTCAGTTTTAACCTTTAACTTAAGTGGCTCATTTTTACAATTCCCTCTTTAGAATCAGAAATTTCATACCCCCTTCGTAAGAACGTCCATTAAGGATGTTATATATATATACACTGCTGGCCACCCAAATTGCAACACCAAGAAAGACAAGAGATATCACAACAAAATTTATTTTGTAGATAACATGTTGACCAAGTATCAAATGATTAAATTTATAGACTTCTGTGAAGTGTGGTTCCTGCCAAAATCAGTAGCCAGAGTAGCCGCCATTGTTGGAGATCACCGCTGCCACACGCCTCGGCATTGATTCAAAGAGACTTTGGATGAGTTCTTGGAGTACAGCAGACCAAGCAGCTTCCACACGTTGCCAAAGTTGATCTGCTGTGGCAGCTGGGGATGGAATCTGGGTCAATCGTAGAGCAACCATGGACCACATGTTTTCTATCGGCGAAAGATCCGGAGAGCGAGGCGGCCAGGGAAGCAATTCAATCTGGCGATTGACGAAGAACCGTTGGACAATGCGTGCCACGTGTGGTCGCGCATTATCCTGTTGAAATATGGCTGTGGGCAAGCCCTGAAGGTAAGGAATGACAACTGGCTCCAACACCTCGGAGATGTAACGCTGGCTGTTTAAAGTACCGGCAATGCGTACTAGAGGTGTGCGAAAGTGATATCCAATACCGCCCCATACCATAATACCCGGTGCAGGACCAGTGTGACGGTGCATAACGCAGCTGTTCAGCATCCTCTCTACACGGTGTCTCCAGACTCGAATGCGACCATCGTGGTGTTGCAGACAGAAGCGTGACTCGTCAGTAAAGACAATTTCATTCCATTCTGCCGTCCACATCCTTCTGTCATCGCACCATTGGCGGCGGAGACGTCTGTGGTTCTGCGTCAAGGGTAGACAAAGCAATGGACGTCTTGCAGACAGACCACTCTGCTGTAAACGGCGTCGAATGGTACGCGCAGACACTGGATGATGCGTTACAGACTGCATGTGCTGTGCTATGGTTCGTGATGTGACTGAGCGATCCGTCACTGCCATGCGCACAATTTGCCTGTCATCACGTGAAGTGGTGCGCTGAGGTGGATGCGATTGAACACGCCGGTCCGTCGTACCCTCCTGCATCCAACGATCACATATCCGCATTACAGTTGTTTGGTTTCGTCCAACACGACTACCGATTTCCCTGAAAGATAGTCCACAATCTCGGTAGGCCACTATCCTTCCTCTGTCGAACTCGGATACTTGATCAAAAGATGATCGCTGTTTTCGACGAGGCATAATTGATCGTTTTTTTGAAAAAACCACAAGAAAAACACAATTGCCGAACTTGAAATCGTCGAAATCACCAAGCCTTAAATAGCGGTTTGAAGTGGCGCCACAGGCGCGTGTGATGTGCGTCTGCGCTGAAATTCTAATCACTTGCATATCTCACCTCCGCTAATGCATGTTGTAAATTTCATGTTATTTGCATGTTTCCTTCAGGGTGTTGCATTTACAGTGGCCAGCAGTGTATATATATATATATATATATATATATATATACTCTGTCACAAAAAAATATATGCACCCAGAAGGAAACGAGCTACTATCACGAGACTTAACATGTATTTAGTGTATGAGGAGATGAGTAAATGATTACAAATTCAGAAGAACAGACCGTTTTATTAAGAATACGTATATATATATATATATATATATATATATATATATATATATATATATATATATATATATATATATATATATATATATATATATATATATATGTATGTACGAGGGGTGATCGAAAACTAAGGTTACAAGGTCGATTTATCTGGAGTTTCGTGTGTTATACAGAAATTAGCTGTGTGCAGTAATTCTAATACATGCGGTCGCTAACTGTGGAGAGTTTCATCTACCCTCAACCCACAGCGCTAGTTGAAAGTTAACAGAAATGGTGACTTGTTTGGAAAACTGATCTCGCGAAGAAATCCGCTCAGTTATCCGATTTCTGTGGGCGAAACATGTAATCGCGGCTGAAATTCAGCGGCAGCATCTTCCTTCACGACAACGCGCGACCTCATACAGCCCAGAGGACCACCACGCTGTTGAAGAAATTTCGTTAGGACATCATCGACCACTCTTCCTACAGTCTGGACCTCGCTCCAAGCGACTTCTATGTCTTTCCTCACTTCAAAAAGGACCTAGGAGACCGACGATTCGTTTCAGCCAAGGAGCTGAAACACTTCACCACAACTTGGCTGAACACTCAAGGATAGGATTTTTACCAGGAGGGAATATTGAAACTCATCCCACGAAGCGACAAGTGCCTAAACCGATATGGAGACTATATCGAAAAATAACCTAATGTATGTACTATCAGTTGGCTGTATTGGTTTTATGAAATAAAATGTACCTTGCAGGCTTTGTAACCTTGCATTTTGATCACCCCTCGTATACACACACACACACACACATATATATATATATATATATATATATATATATATATATTCTTGGGCCCGTATTCTTTGGATACATGCTATCCCACCCTGTAAGGAAAAGGTTAATAGGATGGAACTTGTAAAGGGCAAAATAAAATAGTATTGTACAAGGTCTGTCCCAGAAGTAATGAGAAAATTTTTTTTTGCGCATTTCTGGCAAATCGCCAAGGAAAACAGGTGGCTCAAAAATGTGGATTGGAAAGGTCAGTGATGTATTCCAAAGGTGGCGCAGCTGCTCCTAATTCTCAGCGCATGCCCAGTGGCCTAACAGTGAGTCGTTGTGAACGTGGCTCGTTACGCTTAAGATGCAGCGATCTATTGAGAAACGCTATGCAATAAAGTTTTACGTTAAACTCGGTAAAAGTGGTAATGAAACCTTGCAAATGTTAAAGGAGGCTCACAAAGAAGAAGTTTTGTCACAATCGCAAGTCTACGAGTGGTTTACTGCTTTTAGAATCGACTAACAGAACGTTGAAGACAATTCTCGCTAAGGACGACCATCGACTACGAAAACGGATCAAAACATCGAACGAGTGAGGAGTGTTCTAAATACCGACCACCGATTAAGTTTACGTTCAATTGCGGAATTGACAGGGTTGCGAAAAACAGATGTCCACCGCATCGTTACTGACGAATTGCAAAAGCGTAAAATTTGTGCGAAATTAGTGCCGAAAGTGTTTTTTCCCCAAAACAAAGAAATTCGTGTGACAATTTCGCAGGAAATGTTGGATCGTATATCCAGTGACGAAAACTTCCTAACAAGAGTGATAACCGGTGACGAAAGTTGGGTGTTCGAATACGACCCAGAGACTAATCCGCAAAGCTCGGAGTTGCACACTCCATACTGACCTTGACCAAAGAAGACTCGGATGAGCAAATCACGTGTCAAAACATTACTGGTCTTCTACTGTATTCTTTGACTCTAGAGCAGTGGCCCATAGAGAATTCGTACCACTTGGGCAGACAGTGAATTCACAATTTTACTTGGAAGTTCTCAAGCTCTTAAAGAAAAGGGCAAACCGCGTCCGCCCAGAGATCACTGGCAGCTGGATCGTCCACCACGACAACGCTCGGCCCCACACGACATTGATTGTGACTGAATACCTAACCCAAGAACACATCCCTGTGCTTCCCCATTCACCATACAGTTCCGACCTGGCCCCCTGTGACATTTTTTTGTATTCCACGGCTTAAGATGGACATTGCGACGCCATTTTGACACATTCCAAGATGTCCTAAGACCCGTAACCACGCGGCATCTCACAAAATGAGTTCGAGCAATGCTACAAACACTGGTAGCAACGCTGGACTCGTTGTATTGCTGCCCAAGACGCATATTTCGAAGATTATAAACTGTTTTTCTTTATAAGAACGATTATTTAATTAATGTAATTTTTTTCTCATTTCTTTTGGGACTGACCTTGTATAAACTGGTAGCTTGCTGTTTCGAAACTAGTTGCTATTTTTGCACACTATTATACATCAAAGAGGCTTTTATTAGCAAATTTAGCTCTAGTTTTTATTAAACAACACTCATATAATGTCATCCAACAAAGAATAGAATCTCGTAGGAATATTTTAATTTTAATAGTTAAGACCAACTTTCAAGAATATCTGTTTCTAGATTCATTTTCAATAATAAAATGACTATTCTTCTGCCTTTAATTTTAGACGTCAAGTATAGCAACCTACCGGAAAATGTGGAAATTCATGGAGAAGTACCCCGAGGTTTTGATGGAAAGCAACGAGAAGGGTAAAGAAATGGTCTACGCTGGGAATTATGCGTACCTAATGGAATCTGCATCCATACAGTTTCTCACTGAGAGAGAGTGCAATCTAACACAAATTGGCGGATTGTTGGACCACAAAGGATATGGCATTGCGACGAAAAAAGGTGAGGATAACTTAAGTACCTTCTTGCAGTAAAAATTGTTTTCTTTCCCTGTCTCTGTTTGGAGGCAGTACTATGAATAATCTTTATGGTTACCACTGAAGAAAGACGATGAATCCTGATAAATTAATAAATAAAGAAGTATTTCTTAGACTTCCACATAGCAAAAAAAAATGCTAAGTATAAAATAGGAATATCTAAGTATAAAATAGGATTTGGCCCAGTTAGCAAGAGCAGCGGGTCAGTGATCTGAACGTCCCTGGTTCGTCGCTAGTCGCTGCAAAATCCACCGCCGTGTTCACTAATGGTGGCCAGGGCACGTAAATTAGGTCATTGCTACAATATCTTCCAAGTTCTCAAATTTACCTCTGGAGGTGTGGGGTCAAGTGTTCCGGTCTCGACACTTGATTCAGTTCAAAATTTTGGGACCGATGTTCATCGAGGCCAAGTCAGACTTCAGCCCTAGTGGTACCTCCCCTTAAAGTGAAGCTGCTTACTACCCCTTCGCTAAGGACCTAGGATTTGAGGACCTAGGTCCTTTGGACTTGGTGTAGGCTTTCCTACACAAGGGATTGAAAACAACAACAACAAAATAGAATTTACTCATTCATAAACCAACAAAATGTTATGCTTCACGAAACATTAAGTTAAAAAGATTGTTGGCGGAAAATGCTGTTTAAATTTTCAATTTTATAAAACAACTCCCTCCCTCCCAAAATAATCTCCTCTAAAGTATAAAACAAATTATTGTTTATAAAATATACATGGTGAGAGCCCACCAGATGTCACACCTGGGGTTGCTCGCTCAAAATTGAGGTGGCACCAAGAAAGTAATGTTGACTCACCTGTATGGTGCCCCTAGTCAAAAAGTAGATAACAATTTCCGGTGTTCTTTGCGAATGGCACATGACAAGTGCCTCTGCATTCGCCAGAGAAAAAAAAATGCTATACAGCGTTAAAGATAGTGGGTTTTTAAACTTATTTTACGAAAAATTATTACCAATTTGTTATCAAACATTTCGAAGATTTTCTACCTTTGTACAAATGCTAATGGTCGGACTGACGATAAGTATGAAAAACGAACAAGTCTTTGACCATCTACTTAAATATCCAAAACTAAAAATTTCAAGTTCCCGTAATGGGCATTGAGGGAAAGGAAAAAGAAAATTTCTCCATTACTCTTGTTAAAAGTTTGAAGGTTTTGATTACAGTAAGACACATCTACCTTGAAAAATTCCACATACTGCAGTGAAAGTAAAAAAATTTTATTTTTGGAAAATATTGAAGAAAGATTTTACGGAGAAATCTAACTCATATGTAGGGCTAAATGTACAAACTTTTTTTTTTTTTTTTGCTGCTATTCAGTGGAAATCAAACCTCATCTTGTATTATTTTATCATCTTTTTTTGAACACAGAGAATAAGAGTTTTATACTTTAAACTGTCTCTTACACTTGAAAATAGAAAATTTTACTGCATGCTACAGTATTTTAAAACTGAAACTATGAAAGTTAAAGATTATGTTTCTTTTATTTTGTTTCCATTTGCGTTTCAGAATGTTTAAAATTATTCCTGATTTTTCAAAAAATCATAATTGTTTGCTCAAAATTTAATAGTGTTTAAATACTCAAAAGTACAGAGTTTTATATATACAAATTTATGACAAGGATTTTTAACTTTAAGATTTTACCACATTAAACTATAATTCTGTATTTTATAAGATCCTGAAAAAATCAGTTTGGCGGAGAACTTAAATATTCAAATAATTTACTTCAAATTTAAGATCAAATAATTTACTTGATTTTCTGGAGCTTATATCAAACTGAAATCGATGGTTTTTTTTTATATTGAAAATTTTCTTTGAACTTTTAATATGCTGTTCTCATAAGGTTAATGCTCTATATTTTAAATTGATTTTAGAAGCAATTGAATTTTTAAAAAAAATTGGTATCTAAATAGATTATGAAACTTTTATAAGTTCTAATTTCATTAAATGTGTTATTTAAGTATAGTTTTTGATGTATGAAATTCTATTTCTCATGTGATGAAGAAATATATTTTGACGCATAAACGATAGATGGCAGCACTACTAAGTCATTTTTCCTTAGTATACAGAAACGGGGATGATTAATTAATGTATGCGCAAAAGGTTTTTAATTATAGGTTTTAATAATTTTAAACAACATTGAACTAATTTCAGCATGGTTGGATTTTAGATCACAACACTCGTCATATTTTAAGAGATTATAAAAGTTATTTAAATTGTTTAGATAGAGATCTGATGTATAATGCATTATAAAGTATAGTGCATTTGATATTTTCTATTTAAAGGATATATATATTATTTGAAAAGTACAATTACATTTTAATTCATTATGATAAACTTTAAACAATATATGGTACAATTTTATTTTTACTTATGATACTCATTAAGTCTAAAATTTTTACCATTAAAATGAACCGTTTAAAGAAAGATTTTGAGTACTAATTGAAAGGAAACTAATTCGTAATTTGACTTCCAATGGCTTTCGTTAATACCTAATAGATTGCAATTTTTAATAACACTGTATTGGCATAAAAACTGAACTGAAATAGAGACTTAAACTGATTTTATTTTAATGCCAAAAAAAAAAAATGTTCCAATAACAGTTTGCTATTGTACTAATTTAAATCAAATATTTATAACTTATTTTAAATTTAATAATTATACCTTATTATCTACCCTTACCCGAATAAAAATAAGAAAGTTTTTAACAGTGACAAGATTCGAAGCATTTCACGGGAACTGTGTGCTTTAGTTCCACGTATACGAAACTGATTTTCATGCAGTCTTCATACTGCTTACAAGACCTACGTTGGAAAATTTAGACAATGTAAGATATATAGTGTGTACCGCTTAAAAATATACTGCATTTGGGACTTGCCTTGATTGTGTTATCTAGATTGAAGTCCATCAGGATCAACTTTAAAAAAAGCTACATATTTTGCCTAGATTTCTATGTAAATTTAGACAAAAGACACTGGATTAAGAAATTTAAAAAAAGGAACTTTTGCAGCATGTACTAGTATTTATGAATTTTGCAATGATCGATTTATTTGACTTAAAATCCAGGATAGATTGAATATGTTAGAATGGGGCTTTCTTGTGTAATTCAATGTATCGTGATAATAATGTATATGCAATTTTTTATGAGCAATCAACTTGCTTTGAATGTATCTCCTAGATCATCATCAGGGAAAACAGCAGAAAACACTAGGATCAACTTCAAAACAAGCTATACATTATGTCTCAAATTCTGTGTAAATAAGAAATTTTAAATAAGAATTTTTGCAGCTTATTACAACCTAGCTTTTATGATTTCCCCATGCCCATTAGTACTTTAACGATATCATTGTTAGTTTCACAGTTTGTCTCTTCTTTTAAAATTCAACCGTGATTGCCTTTATTATAATTAAAACTAAATTACTTCGAAGGTTAATCGAGAAACATAATAATTTTTGTCATAAATATCATCATAAGTATAAAGGAGATCTATATACTTATGATGTTCCATACTCTTGATGCAAAGTGGTAGTACTTTAACGATATCATTGTTAGTTTCACAGTTTGCCTCTTCTTTTAAAATTCAACCGTGATTGCCTTTATTATAATTAAAACTAAATTACTTCGAAGGTTAACCGAGAAACATAATAATTTTTGTCATAAATATCATCATAAGTATAAAGGAGATCTATATACTTATGATGTTCCATACTCTTGATGCAAAGTGGTAGTACTTTAACGATATCATTGTTAGTTTCACAGTTTGTCTCTTTTTTTTTAAAATTCAACCGTGATTGCCTTTATTATAATTAAACTAAATTACTTCGAAGGTTAACTGAGAAACATAATAATTTTTGTCATAAATATCATCATAAGTATAAAGGAGATCTATTTTTACCACAGAAATGGGTGAAACCACAAATTTTTTTATGCTCAGGACTTTTTTTTCATCGCTTAACCACAGCAGATTTGAAAAATGATAATTTTGCTTTGCTGGCATTCAGTTTACATTTACGAAGAGTTTGAGATTTATGAAGGGTGCCCTATTTTTAGAATACGCTCTCAATTACGAGTGAAACACCTTCGTCACCTTTCTTGCGAAACTACGATCCCTCTTCATGTGTGGTCAATGTCATGAAATCACTAAAGGAATATTTTGGTAACTAACTTTCCCTTTAGACTGCAGTATAAAAGAACAACACCATAGAAATCTCTTTTTTTACATGATTTCTGACGCTGTGATGTGTGATGATAGACACTTCTGCTGAAATATATTTGAGAAGATGATGCATGCGTTTTATTTCTAAATTTTTCAATCCTGAAAATTTTAAAGTTAGAGTTTTGAGGAAATAACTATGTAAAGAGCTTCAAAGTACAGTGGTACCCCTGTACTCATCGTCAGTTGGTTTCAGAAGTCACGAAGAGTACCGAAAACGACGAGTAACGAACAAATGCTTCCCATGAGCAGTAATGTAAATTGAATTAATTCGTTCCTGAAAACCAGAAATTTCACATTTTACTGAACAATTTATAAATAGATGAAGATTTTTTAATAAAAAATCCTTAAACTAGACACATAATTCAAAACAATAATTACATAAAGTAAAATAAAATTTATCTTCACTCAACCTTAATTGAGAGAAGTTGATGGACTAATGGGATATTAGCGAAGGAGAGCAATTGTTTCTTGGAAGGGGAAATTTCCTTCCATTATAGCATCAAGCACTTGTACAGGTATTCATTCTCTTTTCTGTCTCTTAACATCACCGATCTCTATTGTGAATCCAGATTTAGGGAGTTTCACCACAGAAAGAAGGCAGTGACTATATTTTAATAACTGCAAGTAATTTTTGTTAAAGGGGGAACACGATGGTTATTCAAACGGGAAAATTTAATTTGAAGCTTTGTACAAAGTATGTGCAGCATGGAATCCTTCCGTTCGGGAAGAATGTTTTTCTTGATGTTTTTTCATGAGGTGAAGTGCTAGTTGTTGACATTCATTAAAGAACCGTGGATAATTTATCATAAGACTATTCTGTAACAGTAACCGTTAGGACCGAAAATTACGATCTGAGCCTTAGCAACTTCCAGCTGTCACATGTGCAAATAACATTCTGCTACAGGCTAATCCAAAAGGAAGATTAAACAACTCGTTCAAAAGTTGAACGAGTTAGAAACGAGTTGTTTAGTTCGCTTCAAAACTAAACAACTCGTTTCTAATCTATCAACTATCTACGAAAGCTAATTATTACGTATTACAAATGAATTCCTATTTCTTCTTTCTCCAGGGAACGGTTCTCTCTCCAACTGGCTCTCTGGAGGAATTCTACGTCTTCAGGAGGAAGGTGTGCTACATACTTTGCAAGAACGCTGGTGGAAACAAAAACGTGGAGGCGGACAGTGCATTGAAGTGCCCTCCGGGAGTGTGAGGGAGCTGGGATTGAGCAACGTGGGAGGCGTGTTCGTGGTGTTGCTGTGCGGGGTTGTGATTGCTTGTGCTGTGGCTATCTTGGAATTTCTGTGGAATTTCTGGAAATTTGCAGAATCCAAGGTAAGATTTGATGCCAGTACCGTCAACTGGGGTAACTTTGGTCTTTGCGGGTAACTTTGGCCCAACAAACGCAAATAGACTGAATGTGCTGTATCTTGACAAAGGAGTGTTATTATTGGAAGGGCCAATAGGTGAGTTAAATACAAGGTGTCCGGCCTAAATGTATCCAAAAGTCATGACTTATTTTTACGGAACTACCCATTAGAATGAAAAAAATTAAATAGAAAGAACATCTCACCAAGTTTTAATATCAATCATAGATTTCTATCATAGTATCATAGATTTCGATGTGTGCACCTTTTGTAGCACGATTAACGTCTTAATTGTAAATCAGTTCTCTCCAAGTGTTTCGTAGCATATCAGTCGTTATTAGACTTTTTTGCTCGGGGATTCATTAAATCCGTTGTGTATAAACAAAAAATTGAAACTGTGGATGAGTTGAAGAAGCGTATCATTCAAGCAATTGGTGCAATAACTCCTGATATGCTACGAAACACTTGGAGAGGACTGGATTACCATTTAGACGTTTGTCGTGCTACAACAGGTGCACACATCGAAATCTATGATACTATGATCGAAATCTATGATTGATATTAAAACTTGGTGAGATGTTCTTTCTATTTAAATAAGCTTTTTTAAATTCTAATGGGTAGTTCCGTAAAAATTAGTCATGACTTTTGGATACCTTTAGCCCGTATAATGGGTATAATAAGTATATAGGTATATTATAATAGGTTTGTTGGGCCAAAGTTACCCCAGCTGATGGTAGTAAATGTCAATGTTTAATACTATTATGCATGACTTTTAAAAAAATTATAAATATAGCCTTTTTAATCATATAAACACCAGAATTGTTTTGATAATCAGTCAGAAATGCATTCTGAATCATATATACGAAACAGTTTTCTTAATAGACACGCATTCGGTTACATTAATTAAGATGAGAATGATAACTTCCTTTGGAGCCAAATAGCGACGCTTTGAAGTGTAGGGTTGGTAATACATTTGCCAGTTTTAATTGCCTTTATTAAACTTTCAATTTCTTTCTATAAAGACCATTATTTATGGCGTATTTCCTTGCATAGTTTATTATAAATATGCGTTTTTAGTTTTTCAATAATTTTTAAATTTACAAATGTCAGAATGTAAGTACACTATTTAAAGTCATTATTCTGCACTTGTAGAGATTTGACGAAAAAGAAATACGTAAATTAAAAAATATTTAAGGCAACTGAAACACAGTGCAATAGTATATTGTTAATGAGTAAATGAGAGCCCTTCCTTGATGTAACGTAAAGCACAGAGGTCTTTTTTCTTGTGTTCCATTTTACTCTGATGCTTATAATATATTCATAGTAATGCTTTTATAAATTTATTAATCATGTAAAGAGCCAATGATGCAACATCTTTCCTTGAAAATTATTTTTTGAGTTTGAAAATATTATTTTAATTTTCTGATGAGTAACTTAAATCTGTCATTCTGAAAGTTTACACTATTTTCTATGGTAATTTGCCTTTTATCAAACGCCGTTTGAGTTAATTACAAGTTTGTTTCACTTATGTATATATATATATATATATATATATATATAGACATATCACTTATGTATGTATGCATATATATATATATATATATATATATATATATATATATATATATACACACACACACACATATACAGGGTGTCCATAATTAAACTTCCCTACTTTAAAGTTGTCTACAGTCGAAACTATTTGCTCAGAAAGTTATGAAATTTTGTGTAGGACATATTGAAGGGATAGAAATTTGTTTGAGCGAATAAAAAAAAATAAATTCAAAATTTCACCACCAGAGGGTGTTTTTTGATGAATTACACATTTAGGCAACATTTACTATAGTAGAAAAAATTTATTACAGCAAGACCTGTTCAACAGGACGGCTATCATTTTCAGCTACCATTTGAAATCGTAAGATAGCATGTTCTACAGTTGACCGCAGTGTGTCCGGGGAAATGCTGAAAACATGTCGTGAAATGCTGTCTTTCAGCTCAGGTATAGTTCTTGGTTTATCAAGGCTGACTAGATGTTGCACATGCCTCCAAAGCCAAAAGTCGCATGGGTTGAGGTCTGGGAATCGGGGAGGCCACACATTATGAAAGTGGCGGCTGATGACACGTTCTTCTCTAAAGTGATTTTTGAGAATGTTCTTAACACGAAGGCTAATGTGTGGAGGAGCTACATCTTGCATAAAAATTGTGCGTGAAAGGCACTGACGTGATTGCATATCCGGAACAATTTTATTAAGTAACAAGGATGCATATCGCTCCCCGGTGATCGAGCATGTCACTGGACCTCTAGGACTTAATTCCTCGAAGAAATACGCGCCAAGAATAAAAAATGCAGAAAATCCCCACGGTTATTTTCGGTGAATGCATCGGAACATCTAAGATTAAACGCTGATTTTCTGGTTCCTAAATTCGGAAGTTGTGAGTATTCACCGAAGCGTCCAAATAAAAATGTGCTTCGTCTGTCCAGAGGATTTTCCAAGGTCATTCTGCATCAACCTCAAAGCGAGCAAGAAACTGAACTGTTAACCGCCATCGAGTCTCGAAATCATGTGTAAGCAGCCTCAACACAAATTGAAGCTTGTACGGATAATACCGGAGGATATTCCGCATGACTTTCTGGAGAGTTGAACGGGGCAGATCCAATGCTTCTGCCACACGACGGACACTGGTACTAGCCTGTTCGTTGGAAGCTTTGTCCTCTTCCACCTGAAGCGCAACCTTCTCTACAGCTTCTGCGGAAACAGGTTTCCTTCCTCTTCCAGAACGAATGTTAAAAGAACCAGTTTCTTAAAATTTGGCCACCATTAATCGAAGACCTTTAACAGTCAATGGACCTTTTCGTATCCCCTTCAAACTCCGAAATTTTCGTAGAGCAACTAATGATGAATTAACGTTTGGGTAAAACAATTTTACTAACAAAGCTCAATCTGGTAATTGTAACGATGACATTCTGATTAACAATAGCAAGCACGCTGAAAACAAAATCTCCATGAAAATTTTTAGGTTTTATAACAGCTTCTGCTCTACGTTGACAAAAATTAATTTGCATATTTGTTTCTTCTTCGTTCCTTCAAATCTTTTGTACGAAAATTGGTTATCGACCAAGTTTCCGATTGACTTTGCAATCACTTTAAAGACTGTAAAATTTAATGAGTATGAGTTATTGTGTTAGGGTGACCTATGGATAAAAAGATGGTGAAATCTTAAGTAAAGGACCAGTCGTAAATGTATAATTCATAAAAAACGCCCTCTGGTGGTGAAATTTCGAACTAATATTTTTTAATCAACTTTAAACTAGGGAAGTTTAATTATGAACACCCTATATATACACACATACATACATAAAAATCAGTAGACAGTAAATTTTTGTTACCTATGTCTTCAATCAACTCCTGTTAGGCACTCCCTTAAGTGTATCGTACTGCAAATGAAAAAGCAAACCAAAGAGTTGATGTCTAGTACATGGCATCTTTTATTAGCCCAGCTGCTTAATTAGAATGTTTTAATTAATTAAGAATAATTCAAATTTGAATAGACTTAATTTTGATTTTCGATAGTTCCCATATTTTATAAACTGTTTGAGAAAGAAACTGTTTTAGATACTATTTACATTCGAGAAGTAAAACTGACTTTTATGCACTATAACTTGATGGATATTTTAAATGATCAACAGGCACACACTCGATGACACATCGCTAAGGCTGCTTTCAAATACATAGTTATACAATCGCAGTTTAGAATGCAGTCGTGAATCCGAGGTAGCCAATTGATAGCGCAACGGTTTTTGATGCTTAGGGTACTCAGATCGAATTCCGACAAGCATCGTTAAATACCCTCGTGTCTAGGCCGGATATGGGCACTTTAAACCGTAGAGCGGAAAGTCTTTCTATGAGGTCAGTGGGTGGGGAATGTTCGATACCCCAGATGTCATCCTTAGGGGATGGTCGTTTAAAATTGTGGTGACACCTAGCCAAGTTGGACCCTTGTGGTGCTATTATTAAACCGGAGCCGCACTACTCAGCCCGATTCCTATATGGACCTGGAACTTCCAGCCAGGGGGCATATGGAACAAAAACAAGAACATCAATATGCAGTTATGAATTTGGCCATGTGTTTTTCAACACTGTAACCACGAAACAGTGGCAAATATCATTTCAACGTACAATTCTAATTTATGTTTCCCCCGAAAAGAATATGTGCTGAAACCACCGCAATTATATTATCAAAAAAATGCTGACAATCATCCGTATTTTTAGTCGTGATTTAGTCATTCATGCTGCAACTCGCGGCAGTGTCAGGAAAACATGTAAAAAAATTTTTATTTAATTACATAAAATTTTCCTTACAGGAAGAAAACAATGTATTATACATAACACAAAAAATACAGTACTAAAATAGTCCCGTCTGATTTTAATGGTCAGTAAAAATTTTAAAACTAGTGATTTCAGAAAATACTTCCGGGAAAGAATTTTTTTTTTATGTGTTAAAAAAGGTCCTAGTAAAAGAATATCTATGAACAGTATTTAAGACAGTTACGTGAAGTATTTAAGTTAAAAAAAATCCCCTAAAGAAACCCAAATATTTGCGCCCTATTCCCTGAATGATTTCTTTAGACAAGGTTTGAATAATTGTTTCGGGGCCTCAAGGAAAATAATGTTTTTGTGCTCTCTGCGATGTGAAAAGAAAGGACAAGGCTTTGAAAGAAGAATTATGTTATAACTGCTGAAAAATTACGTTATACACGTAATTTTTTCTACAATTATACATTCTGGCAAATATTTCTTTCTAACGTTATACAAATGTATTTATGCGTGGCTACTCATTAAAATGAATTATTTTTTTATATTTTACGTTCTGCATATTGGGAAATCATACGTAATGTTTTGTATTAAACCATGATTCTCGTCTGTAAAATATTGGTTTAGCGATTACTTTTTTACACTTCAATGTCTCAAATTACAGTTTCACGTTTGGAGCTTTTCTTTATCTCTTTTTTTTGAGACAGTCATCAGAATTTACTCTTTAATAATATTCCATAATAAGGGAGTAGTCAAAACGTAAAAAAATCAGTAGAAAGTAGAAGTTTTGTTACCTATGTTTTCAGATGAACTCCTGTGAGGCACTCCCTTATAAGTGTATCGTACTGCAAATGAAAAAGCAAACCAAAGAACTGATGTCTAGTACATGACATCGTTTATCTCATTTGGATACTTGCGTGTAGATGACATACTTTTTGAGTTACCCTGAGGGGCCTGATGCTGGGATTTTGAATCCTGTGGTTTTTAAGAGTGTTTGTAGTCACTTGGAATGGACTTTAAACCTTAATCCCCGGTCTGCTTTACATCCGTTGGTATATATCATAAACTAGCTGAAAGGCCGCACTTCTCTACGGAGTACATTCAAATTAAATACAACGGTCAATGTGTGCAATTATTGCCAAATATATATATATATATATACATTTATAATAAATACGACGATCAATGTATACAATTGATGTAAAAAAACAAAAAAATATATTTATAAAAAAATCGTAAGGGATATTTTTATAGACAAAATAATGTAGAAGAAAATATTAAAATTAAATCTAATAGTACATACTAAAAATTATAGTACAGTTAATATAGTACAGTTTGAGGATCATATCTTTTACTGTATTTTATTATTTTTTTGGATAATGTCCAATCATCTGCCACATTAGCAAGAAAAAAAATTTTTTTTGTCTATTTAGTTGTTATGCACGTGATGATAAATTTATTTAAAGTACCTGAAAAAGAAATCACGTGAACAGCATTTACGAAATTAAATTCTAAAAATTAATCTTTAAAAATTCACCAAAAATCAGAAAATGGAGGTAAAAATTCGACAAAGATTTCATTTTAAAGGAATTTTTATGATCTTTCTCGTGATATAAATTTTATAACCCTCAAATTATTATTTTAAATGCAAACTTTAAAAAAGTTACAAAAACAGCTAAAAAATTTGATTTTAAAAAATCTAAGAAGAATTTTTCAAAAATATTTCTTAGTGCACTCCTACACTATAAGAAGAATCGCCATGCAAAATTTCAACCCTTCAGGTCCAGCAGTTTGGTCTGTGCGTTGTATGTCAGTCAGTCAGTCAGTTACGGAACTGTGTTTTATATATATATATATATATACTCTTCCTCTCTCTGTTATATCTAAATTACTTCTTATCTAAGTGTTGCTATTTACTGGCTCCATCACTGGAAGTGGAAATGAAGCCGCTTTTAGCAATAAGGGTTACAATCAAACGAAGGAAGTTATAATAGTTAAGACTGAGATTTTGTGTTTTGTGAGAGATTCTAAGATAATGGTGGTTATGGTGTTTATTGGCTGGGGATCTGGGCAGAATTTTTCTAGGCAATGTCCATTTGCTATATTTGGTTCACCATTTATAGATGTGCTTTAAAGTCAAGTAGTGATAAACTTAGTTAATTGTTTATTGTTAATCTAATTTTTAAAGACTGACTTTCACCATCATAAGTCAGCATTAGCTAAATAGGTAGATAATTATTTACGAACATCAATCATCAACATCTTGTTTTATATCAGTTGTGATGCTTTAAATTATATTGTTGTAGCTTAGTGAATTGAATCAAATATTTATTTCAAGATCGGAAAGACGTTAGTAAGGAGTAAAGTTATGGTTGTTAATTTATACTCAATAAAAGTGAAGAAACAGACGTAACCATTAAATAAAACTTAATTTTTTAAAGCTTAGCTAGTAATAAAATATTTTTCATCCAATTAACATTTGTAGCAAATTTCCGTTGAATTTAAAATTAACGATCCATTTTCTAAAGTTAAAATTTAAATTAATTTAACGTTGAGTAAGTTACAGTTATGTATATCGCATTTCCGTAAAATATTTTCTGGTTAAAATAGTGGGTATACGATGATTTTTAGAAGAATATTTTCATGTGTTATGATCTTTAGTTTTTCATGTGATTAACAGGAGTGTGATTAACATATTTCTATTGTTTTTATCAACGTGGTAGACACTTATCCGGAGACATTCGGACTTACATCGCGAATTTGTTGGCTTCATTATGGGTGAGGCGAATTTTTTGGCCTTAACTAGGTGCGGTGACATTGCTGCTTATATGGATACCACCACTATTTAGACTGAGTATCCCCAGGGTCAATATCTAGGGATCTCTTACCCGCCTTCTATTCCAATAAACCCCAAGGAGGAACTTCCCAGCCTCAGATTTTAACTTGCCCATAACCGGCGTAGACCTTGTCTGGGCTCAAACCGAGCTCTGTCAGTACCGTAGTCTCTAAGCGCTAACCAGTAGGTTGTTGCGGGCCGAAGGAAGGGATATATACACTCTGTCACAAAAAATATCTGCACCCAGAAGGAAACGAGCTACTATCAAGAAACTTAACATGTATGTAGTACATGAGGAGATAAGCAAATGATTACAAATTCAGAAGAACAGACCGTTTTATTAAGAAGATATGGCATGAAAAAGGTTACAAATCAGTAAGTAGTAAATCCACCTCGAGCAGCTATACAAGCCAAAACACTGCGTGGCATTGAATCAATGAGGTCACCTATGACCTCCTGCGGAAGATCATGCCATAATCTTTGCAACTGGGCAGTTAATTCACCAGTATTCCGGGACGGCTGCAGTTGCCTTCCAAGCACGCACCAGACGTGCTGTGCTCTATTGGTGAGCGGTCTGGTGACCTGACAGGCCATGGGAGCACGTCATATCCTTGAAGACATTGTTGGGAGAGTCGCGCAGTATGTGGATGAGCGTTGTCTTGCTGATAAATGGCACCTGGGCGACTTGATAGCACAGGCAGTACAACTGGCGTTAAAATCTCGTCCACGTAACTGCGTGCCGTCAAAGTGCGTTGAAGGACGACTAGAGGTGATCGTGTGTCCCAACAAATCGCTCCGCACACTGTCATACCTTGTGTAATCGCCGTATGACTCTCGACAACAAATGCCAGATCGGACAGGTGGCCAGCCCGCCTCCACACGCGTATGCACTGGTCATCAGAATTGAGACTGAATCGGGATTCATCGCTGAAGATCACACGCCTCCAGTCGGTCACACTCCAGCTTGCCCGAGGTCGGCAAAAATCCAATCGACACTGCCTATGATGTGAGGTCAGTGGTAGGCTTCTTAATGGACGTCGGCTCCTTATACCTGCGTCTGCCAGTCGTCTCCGAAGGGTTTCCCTTGATACCACCGGATGTCTGGAAGGTGATAAATGGCGTCGAACCGATTCTAGCGACGTTGTTGGTGCGGACGTGGCCGCTCTTATGATTGAGCGATCCTCGCTCGCATTTGTGTTCCTGGGACGCTCTGACCCTCTTCGACCGTAGACTATCTCTTCTGTGATCCATTGTTGCCAACACCGAGCAACTACCATATCTCTCCGACCGAGGTGGCGGCCGATACGTCTGTTCGACCAACCTGCTTCTCTGAGGCTTACTATACGCCCCCTCTCAAAGTCCGACAATTGTTCGTACTGTCGCTGGTTACGTCTCAGAGGCATCTCTAGTCACAAACCGTCCATCCAAGTCGACAGATTTGTTTGAATAACCCTACGGCACTAGCAATCATGCTTTTAAACTTTCCTATCTGCGCATCTCATATGCGCATAGCGCTTACCCTTGTCTCATTGGAGTTTTAATCATTTGGAAATTTTAATCATTTGCATATCTCGTACCAGACTACATTCCTGCCAAGTTTCGTGATAGTAGCTCGATTTCTTCTGGGTGCATATATTTTTTTGTGACAGAGTGTATATATATATATATATATATATATATATATATATATATATATATATATATATATATATATATATATATATATCGGCGGCGTTATGGCAGATATTGATAAGTCATTTTTTCCTGTTTTCGTCTAATTAAAAAAGTAACTTTTGTTGTGAAGTATAAAATCGCTCAATTAAGGTTTTCAATCCAAATATTCTTTAGTTAGTACCCATATTCAACCTCAAGCATATGCTGGTCTTCAGTGAAATATTCAGTTAGGGACTAAACTTTTGGGGGAGGGTTGAGAAAAAACTTTTTATACATAACAGCATTTGTCAATACGAATAACTTACTATTATTTCATAATTTCACATATCAGCTTTTGCCATATTAAAGAACCAATTTTAAGTGCGACATATCAACTTAAAACATAAAATTGAATTTTTAGGACATATCAATACCTGCCATAACGTCACAGAGTATATATATACACATACACACCCTTTAAATTATTAATAATATTAAATTCTAGCCAGGCAGGGATTTTCTCTCAAGGATCATTATTTCGATAGCTCCAAAGTTGGGATTAGATATTTACTAATCTATAATTCTATAATCTAATTTATTAATCTATATTTCTTAATACTAATCTATATTTCTATAATTTAAAATATTACGTTCTCAGAAGTCCGTACGTATCTTAAAACTACATTAAAGGCCTGTTCACATAGAATCTGTCAGCGTCAGCGTCACTTGTATTGACATATTTCAAACCAATCACTGGCCTTCAGAGCAGGGTATCCCAAAGTGGGCGATGGGGCGATCCAGGGGGGTGGTAGTAGCCTTGGGTGCAAATGGGGGGCGGTGGAAACATAAAGAAAGAAGACGAAAAAATTCTGAAACATACGGAAGACGCTGGACACAGGGGTTAAGAAATAGACCCTATGTGGAAAACAATTATGTATTATAAAATATCGGAAAAGTTCAGTGATATTTTATAGGTTCGTCCTTTATAATAGCTGTGAGAATATTGCGAAGTACCCCTCATTTCGTATGTTAAAACTATCGTATTTAGTTTTTCTCTCTGCTTTTGCATTGAACCATCATTAATCGGTAGAAAGATACATCTGTTCGAGTACTGACTGCTTTTCTTTGGGGCAAGTGTCGATATTTGGCGAAGAGTGAGGGTTGAAGACAATCTCCCCCTCAACATTTTCTAGGCTTTGGCCAGGCAAAGGGGTGAGATCTCATTGATCCACACTTGTGCCAGTATCTATCCCTCCTGGAAAAATAACCTGTCTTCTCAAGTGACCGCTCGGGATCAAATCTTTGAAGAAGATCTAAGTTTTTATTCCAGGTTGCACAAAACATAAAATCAGTTTTCTTAACAATCAAAAATAAGAAAAAACTAATGAGATTCTTTCGGGAAGGGGGGGCGGGGGTTACTTGATGCAGCAGAGGAATCAAAATCAACTTCAATTCCGGATAACGGAACACGGAGGCGAGATAATTTTTTTCTGCAAGCCTGCTTCTTTCCTTGGGTTTAATGTGTTGTATGACGGAAAAGGTGCTTTCGTATGAATAAGTGTTGCCGAACATGGTACAAATTTTAAACCAAACTGATGTAAAAGGGGATACTTCACAAGTGGAAAAAGTTTTGAAACATCTTTCCTCTCTCTGTATTCCTTGTAAAATTTTAATCCGTCCGCAATTCTTGTAATACAGAACGAATTACAGAGACGGATCCTATTCTTCAATATTCATTGCTGAAGGACTTTAAAATAAATCGGTTCAAGATTTTACTGTGGAAAGTCATCAAATCTTCTGGTAAACTCTAAAATTATAATGTCCATGTTGGGCACAGGGGTACTGAATTTGCAATGTTCTATTTTTCCCCTTACCACACGCAAAAATGGACTTACCACACGCAAAATTGTCAAATCGTTTTGTGTTATGAAATTTTTACTATAAGTGAAGAAATATGCACTATGGTACACAAGTCAGCTTTGGATATTGGCAAGTAAATTCCTTTGAGCAATAATACAGTGCTGATGAAATGGCTCAAGATGTTGAAGACCCTTTAGGTGAGGATTTAAAAACGTTCCAGTTCTCTATACAGCTTAATGAGTCAACTTTTCTACGAAATTATGTCTTACTTTTAGCATACACGCGATTCATAAAAGAAGACAATAATTGCTAATAATTATTATTCGCTAAAAATTTGCAAACTGATACTAAAGGAGAATCGATATTTCATGCATTGGAAGAGTTTTTCAAAGTAAGAGAAATCCCCCTCAGAAATATCAGTTGCTACGAATGGTGTTCCAGCCATGCTAGGATGCTACAGGGAGGTGGGTGGGGGGAGCTCTTCTTGCATATTTAAAAAAAGCGGTTCCGAATGTATTCGATGAACACTGTGTCATTCATCGTAATCATTTAGTTGCCAAAAATCTGAGTGAAAACTCATGTAGGTCATTAGAGCATGCTTTTAAAGCAGTTCCTTGGATCACAGATTATATGGTCAACTTTGTATTGAAAACGATGAAGAATCCAATCGCTTGCTGCTTCATACAGAAGTTTATTGGATATCAGAAGGTGCCTGTTTGGATATATCTTATAAACTCCATGACTCAGTGCTAGAGTTCTTAGAAAACAAAAATGATGCTTTATGAGCCAACTTAACCGATTCCAAATACTATGACATAGCTTATTTGATAAACTTGTTTACTAAATTTAATGAAACAAACCAAAGACTCAAAGGCGATGACATGAATTTAATCAAATCTAAAACTGATATTTCCTCGTTTGGGGCAAAACTTCTGTGCAAACGAAATTTAGGACGAAGGGAATTAAGCCAGTTTCAAAATTTATCAACAATAGTAAAACATCATGAAGACTTTATTATATATTGTCAGCACCTGGAAGCTCCCCATTCTGACTTCATTCAACCTTTTGAAGGCATTCTAAATAGGAACATACTCGATTTGGTTTTGGACCCTTTTTCAAGAAGAAACGCAGAAGAATATCCAAAATTACGAGGAGAAATGATAGAAGTAACAACACATGAGGAATTGAAATTCAAACACTGCAATCAACAGTTCTGGTTGCAAAAACGTACCGACACTTTGCCCTGGAATATGGGCTATTGTACAAAAGTTTTTAGCGGCATTTCCTTCATCACATTTAGTGGAACGTGGTTTCAGCGCGATCACAAATCTATGCAAAAACAGGACTATAAACAGAAACCGACTGCAAACACCTGATTGCGGTGATTTAAGAAAGCTGTTGACAAAAATAGAGACGAACATTAATAAGTTGATAACAGTGCATTAAGTTTATCCTTCTCATTAGGGTTAGTTTTAATGTTATTTGTAATTACCATGTTTTTATTAACTTGCCCTCTTGTTTGTGTGTGTGTGTGTTTGTCCAGTACAAATCTTGCAATTGATTTTTAACTAACTTCCCGACTAGCTAGACATTTGAAACTTTTAGAATAGCTCAGAACACGATGACAATGCATTTTTTTGATACTTTTAGCCATCTTTAAGCAGAATTAAATTAACTTTCAGTTATTTTCAGTTAATTTTGTTTTGTAGACTGGTGCAGCCCTCTATTGGCCGGAACGGGAACTAAAAGTTATATCAATTAACTTCATTTTCTTTCAAATTGATGGGATAATTCATCAAAGAAATTTTAAAAAAGCATTTACTAATACATAGAATTGTCAAGTTTATATGATTCAACAGATGATTTAAAAACATGGTTTATAAAAAGTTCTTTTTATCTTGTAATTATGCTGCCTTCGTTATCTTATTTTTATCTGTGCAATGCGAATATCACTATGGTTGATTTTAATAAATAATTTTATAGTTTTAAGCTTCAAGGAGTCTGATTTACAACATCTTTCTTTATTATGTTCTAGGACATAGGTAGAAATATGGTTACATAAAATGACGCAAATATGTCAGTGCATCTATGTTTGCTCACTTATAAAGGGAAATTACCAATGAGGCGGGGAGTGGGCGCTGAGTAAGTTTTTCTCTGAAAAGGGGGTGGTAGGTTAAATAAGTTTGGGAACTCCTGCTTCAGAGCTAATCATTTGGAGGTTTGCAATTGGTTAAAACTATTTCAACACGAGCAAGGCTGACAATGACGGATTCTATATGAACAGGCTCTTCCTTACTCCCTTTTCTTTAAAATTCCTGTAAGAAGCTAATCTTACGAAGTGTCTCTTTCAAGTTTGATTGCATTTGGAATTTTTTTTTTTTAAAGAAACATTTTCTTATATATTGTAGAAATAAATGGGAAATAACAGGAATGCCGACAGTAAATAAAAGTCAAATTACCCTGAATCAAACATTTACAAGTTAGCCAACTTGGAAGAAATCAAATATTTGCTTCCCGTCTCCCGTTTATTAAGTCCGCAAACAAGGCATGAAAGATTCAGGTCTAAGGAAATAAACAGAAAAGATTGGAGAAAAATTGTGTTCGACAAAATGGTTTTTATATGTTATTTTCAACTCGTTGACATAGGGAACAGAATGTGTTATTCGGGAAAAAATATATTTGAAAACCATGAGCGGTTCAGAGTAGATATACCGAATTACAATGCTCTGATAATTTGTCGGTGATTTATTGTTTAATATTTAGGGTCGATCTATATATATTATTGACTTATAATATATATATATATATATATATATATATATATATATATATATATATAGTTTTCATTTAAATTAAACAAAACAGAGGGACTATTAACTAAGTAACTAAAAAAAACTATTTTTTAGTTAATAAGTAACTAAAAAAATAAAAATATAATTGGGTATAAAATTTATAAGGTGTTAATTTTAAAAATTAATTTAATTTTTATGAATAATTTATTCAGTATGGGGAAAAATTTAAATCTACTATATTGTGTAAATATTTAAAAATGTCTATCTCAATAATTTCTTCAATAACTTAAGGTTTCGACCTTACAAACGAACACTTGAAATAGACACACACACACACACACATATATATATATATACACAGGTGGTTATCAAAATAAGGGAAACACTAAGAAACATCATGAAAACCTCTATTAATACGGGGCAGGATCACCTTTGTTATGTAATACCACCTGATTCCCCTTGGAACTGGATTATACAAGTCATAAATAGCGTTTAAGAATATATTCTACCATTCTTCAGGGAAAAAGCATGAAAGTTCCTCTAGAGATGCTGTAGTGGATATCGATACCTTTATCTATCCGCTTATACAGATCACAGTGGTTGGATGATTTATAGTCTGGGGGATTGTACACGGCAAGATAAGGTATTTGCCTTCTTTTTCATGCTCTTCAAACCAATACTTGGTAGATTTAGCTGTATGTATAGGGGATTATTATACCGGAGAACGCCATCTCCTGAAAGAAACAATGTTTACACCATAGGATGGACTAGTGAGGTAACATTTCGACATAGTCCTTCTCATTCAATCTGTCTTTTAGGGTTACAATAGGGTCTGAAGAAAACCATGAGATGCCATTCCAAACCCTGATAAATCGACCTCCATGATTGACAGTTGGTATGAGACAGCCAGAATCTTACGCTTGTGTAGGTGTTCTCCAGACGTACGCACGTCCTGTTGCGAGGAATAATGTGAAAAACGATTCGTTGGACCAAATTCCGTTTTTCGCCATATTACTCGACCAGAACTTGTGCTCGTGGCACCATTGAGGACGATATTTTGTACTGGCATCTATTACAAATGGCTTGGGAATAACTACTCTTCCGTAAATGCTTTGTGTGTGAAGTTCCCTTCTACCTCTAATGGTTGATACTAGAACATGCGGATGCCGATTGAGTTCTTCAGTCATTTTGGTTGCAGTTGTTTTCTTTCTTCGTGTCACAATCCGTTTCAATACCTTTTCCGTCCCTTTCACTCAGCTCTCCCTTTCATCTACTATTCTGTTTGGCAAAAGATGTTTTTCCGTACACTCTGTATGCTATCATGACTTTCGATACCATAGCTCAAAAACACCCATTAGCCTGGAGGTTGCAGTAACAGATACTCCAATTTAAACACGATCCAAAAATTTGCCCTTTTCACAAGGTCTTCAAGGTTTGACATCTTACGCTCCCCCCCCCCCCCCCCCCAAAAAAAAAAAATAAAAAAAAAAAAAAAGATGCCCTTAGCTTCACTATTGCTACTTGACAGTAGAATAATACATACACTATACTATATAAAACATAGCAGTGGCCAGACCTGTTTTTTAAGGAATACGAAGCACATTCGTAAACACCACTAATATTGATAGGTGTTTCCATTATTTTGATAACCACCTGCATATATATATATATATATATATATATATATATATATACATATATATGAGATGATCCGAATGGTCATCTCCTGAAATAAGCATCGTTGCCAAAAACAATAAGATTCCAATTCACATATATATAACTTTATTCCAGCATAGCAATAGTCCTGCATAACCTTACAGCGCGACGTCCAACTCTCATCTGCGCGAGCATATTCAAGCAAGTGTAAAACGGGTTGCCAGAAATTGACGATGTAGGTTAGTATATGAGAAAGGGATAAAGAACGGAAAGGTTACCGTAAAGATAGAGAAGTCAGATTACAGGCGATTATAGGTGGTTAAAATTTATTATATATATATATATATATAATATGTACAAAATTTGTTGAAATAAAGGTATTAAAATTGTTAATCTAATTTTTCAGATAGTTATAAAACTTGATTATGTTAAATTAAGAGATTAGCTAATTTTTAAAATAAAGAGAAATATCGAAAAATTCTACGAATATTTGAAATTTATTTACATTTCACAGCTACAGAAACATTGGTAACCAAACAAAAATGGTACTTATAAATAACCGAAACTTTTATGCCCATTTCTATATTTTTCTTTTTTAAATTTTGTCCATAAAAGGAGATTGTTTGCTTAAAAAAAACAGCATACCACATTTTTCCCCCGAATAATTTAAATTTAAAAATTATTACTCAAAGCCTTTTTTTCCGTTTAAAAATGAAAATTATACACATGTATTGATATTGTGACTAAAGATCGGGGTAGCCACTTACTCCACACGAAATATTTGCAATCTATATTTTTTTGAAAAAAATTAAATATATCGGACTCTTTTTTTATACTTTTAGTTTCTTGTTGATTGTCTGTCTTACGCCACCTTAAAGGTGCTGTGTACTAACCGTATTGGATTTGCTCACCTCAATGTTAACTTATGGAGAAAATGTGTCTATTATTTACAGCTATATAAATGCTGATAATAAAATAAAAATGGTATTTTCAGATAGCCTGAACTTTTCTTCACCGTGCAACAGGATTCATTTTATAAACTTCGTTCACCAAAGATATTTATGGTCGTTTAAAACACACTACGACAGATTCTCCCCAAATAAACTAAATTTGAAAATATATTATTTGCATTTTTTTAAACGAAAAATGCCTCAAGGTGTAAAATTTCTTTCCCTATTACGGAGCACAATTAAAAAAAAATCTTTGAATCCAAGTCAGCAATCCTTGGACACATTTTCCCCGTAGGTTAACATTGAGGTGAGTGAACCCAATAGGCTTAACCGATCCAATAGGCCTTAACAAAAGCCTTAACCGATCCTAACTGATACGTGAAATCTTAGCTGTTAATCTTAGCCTTAGCTATTGCTGATGTTTTTACTATAAGTCAACAATAAAGCAGCCAACAAACTCTGTCCACCTCTACGTGATACGTACTATTTACAGCTACATAAATGATAATAATATAATAAAAATGGTGTTTTCAGATAGCCTGAACTTTTCTGACCTTGCATCAAGATTCATTTTATAAATTTCATCCACCAAAGGAATTTATGAGCGTTTAAAACATACTACACCAGATTTCCCCATCCAAATAAATTAAATTAAAAAATATTATTTGCATGATTTTTTAACTGAAAATGTCCCCAGGTATAAAATTTCTTTCTCGATTACGGAGTACAATTTTTGTAAAAAAATCTTCAAATCCAAGTCGGCAAACCTTGGACACATTTTCTCCATAGGTCAACATTGAGTGAGCGAATCCAATAAGGTTAGTACACAGCAGCCTTAAGTTATACTTTTTTCCAGAATTTCAGTATTTATATGAAAGAAAAGCCTCGCTCTCTTTTATATTTCGTAACTTTCAAAAGCAAAAGAGACTTAAATAAAAAAACGTTATCACACGGACCTTTATAACTGTACAGAAAATCTAGGTAATACAAATAAATTGCAGATAAATACGACCGAGTTGCCGGAAATCAAATATTTACAAGCAAGACAGCTTGAAAAAATAAAAATCAAATATTTGCTTCCTTTTGAACTTATTACCTCCGCAAACAAGGCATGAAAGATTCAGGCGTCCGCTGTCTGGGAAAACAAAGTGAAAAATTGTATGGATAAATTATTTCACCGCTGACTTTCCCTTATTCTCACCGGAATCGAAGCAAGGTGTTCGAGATAAATAACTGGATTTATTTGTTCTCATAAATTATCGAACTTTGAAAGAGATTTTTCTTTCGCAGAGGCGTAAACTTTTTGGAAGTAGAAATGCCTGGAACTCTACAGTTATTTAGATAGACTCCTTTTAGTATACATACAAATGTACATATTTATTGACTTATTATATATATATACATATACAGGATGATTTTTTAAAAACCTACAGAGCCATCTGTAGTGTGATCTATCAGCCGGAATTCCACCAAAATTGATAGAGGGACTAAGGACGACATGGGAAAGAGTTTCCATGAAAAACAAACAAATTTTAGTTCCAAAAGTCACCGATAGGGGACGATATGGCGCTGTTCTTGTCGGCGCACCCTAGAATTTGCTTAAAAGGCAAGCAAAACATCATAATGCAAAGTCATGACTACGTAGTCGACAGCACGGCCGCCAGTATTTTGGACTATAAAGATCGGAATCTGTTGCGCCTTCGCTTTACACAAGAAAGAGTGCCAGTTGCTTTTTTCCCCATGCATGGCCAACTCGCTTCCCGGACGTAACCCATGGGACATCTTTCTGTGGGGTTATTTAGAGTCTAAGGTGTATCTTGGTGAGTCTCGAACTTGCCCTAAAGGACAACATATCCCGGACTTTGATGAACATTCCTGGTTACATGTTACGCTTGGCCGTTGAGAACGTAGTGTTCAGGATACAATGTGTCGTCCACCAGGACTGTGGCCACATTGAAGGAGAGAGAAGTGAAATTGCTGCATAAAGTGGTGTTGCAGGGAAATTTCTTTGTTATTCATTCGTCTGCTTACAAATTTTTCGGTATTCATTTCTTATCTTTATAGCCCGAAATGCTGGCACTGATGTCGACTAATAGACGTGAATGTGTATTTTGATGTTTTACTTGCCTTTTATGCAAATTCTCGGGTGTGCCGACAACAAAAGCGCCATATCTTCCCCTATTGGTGACTTTTGGAACTTTTTTTTTTTTTAACGGAAACTCTTTCCCAAGTCGTCCTTAGCCCTTCTATCAATTTTTGTGGAATTCCGGCTGATAGATCTGCAAATTGAACTGTTTTTGTTTCTCCCTTACCTTTACTTAATGTGGTTCGATGACAAGGCGATCAGAAACTAGTCAATAAATGTTAATATTGTTTATGTATTCCGTTTTGGTCGTTTATTGTGTTAAATTTCATGTTTCTCCTGAAAAGGCGCCCTTTGGTGGACATTTTGGAACTAATTTTTTTTTTTCAAAATTCCGTGATCGCATCTCGTGTACAGCCCATATACAAAATTTTGTTGCATTCCGTTCACCCGTTTGCGCTGTAGGATGCCGTTTATAGGGGAAGTTTAATTATAACCACCCGGTATATCAGCTGCTTAGTAGTTTCAACAAAAGTTTCCCTTAACCCTTTCAGGGGCAAGAACCTCCACTGTTTTTTCCCCCGATATATATATATATATATATATATATATATATATATATACGAGTATATGTAATGAATCCAGAATCAGAGGGACATGGGAGACCTTACCGCAGGCGATCACTTGAGTTGTATGTAGTTTTGTGACCTTTGCTTGTGGGGTTATTTAATACAATCAATATAGTTCAGTTGATGGGCATAATCATTTTATTTACTTGAGCACATTGTGGATATTTAGTTGAGATCAACTTTTATAAGGAATATAAAGAGTTGAAGAATATTTGCAACAAATAGGTATATTGAAGAGGGGAGAGATTATTTTATCTGACTAGTTCAAGCCGTTACTTTATACTAGATGATGGGCAGTTAAACTCCAACACGAGGACATAGGAGAGTTAGTTTCTTTTTGACTTGTTATTATACATGGTTTGACATGCACATCGACAGCTAGGTGCCTTAAGTACAGCCATGCTGAGGACAGGCATTAATTGAAATGTAAAGGTAGAGTTTGTATAATAGTTACGGAAAGGAATAGCCAAAAATAAAATAGAATCAATAGATGGTGGAGCGTTATTATTTAGAGCCTTTTGTCCTGTTCTGTCTGGATTATAAGTTTTAACGTAGGATTGCGTTCCTCCATAACGGTACTCCGGAAAACAAAATTTCAGACGCTAAAACTGTCTGTCGTCGCGAGTTATAATTTTGGCAGCTCGCCAAATCCAGTCTGTATTGCTCGGGAAAGCAGTAAGTTAAACAGAAAAGTACCAAAATGGAACCAAATGGATGTACCAAATTTTGCGTCAAAATTTTGACATACATACATACATACATACACACACACACACACACACACACATATATATATATATATATATATATATATATATATATATATACATGTAACATGATGGACCCCCAAATAAGAGAATACCGATGATATTAAGGACCCACCGTGTCACAAGGAAGTTTTAAAACACTAGAAGAATCACAGCATCCAAATGATCGGGAGCCAGACTACGATCAACACATCAAAACAATTATTTATTTAGACGGGAATTAGCACAACCTGTCGGAGCAACAGAAAATCGGCGAGAGCCGCCCTGTACATGGTGCAGAGCCTTAAATAGACTTTTGAAACTATCTCGTCATGTGATCTTGATAGGAGAGGTTAATTGGTTAAAACTTAGAAGTGACGTGATATAGTCGCGGAAGAAGTTAATTTAGGTACCCAAGCTACACATGTTTGGATTTTAAGTAATAGAGTCGCCATTTAAAAGTTTTCGCCCAAGGGATTTTAGAACTTAGAAATTAGGTTAATTATGGAAATTAGGTTAATTAGGTATCTATCTATCTATCTATCTATCTATCTATCTATCTATCTATCTATATATATATATATATATATATATATATATATATATATATATATATAGATACATATATACATAACTCATACATGCATATATACATAACGAAGAGGTAAGCAACGATGAGTAATCCTACGTTAATAACCCGCGGTAGTTTCGTTAGAAGAGACTACATGACATTTTTTTCCCTATATTAATGCGCGTAATCTTGGTGCACGTATTTCCTGATTAGGCTATGTAATCTTCACGAATTTACTACACTGTTGGTTTTGAAAAAAAAACCTCGCTCAAAACACAATTTAAACAGATATTTCCCGCTTTACGAAATTCTAAAACGAGAGAGATATTTATGACTTCACGGGAGAAGAGACAGAAATAAATATGGCACTGAGACATTACTTTTATTCAATATACCCAAATACGTTATTAAAAACCTTAAAGAGAATAGAAACATCCTTTAGCATTTCAGATGTTTTTTAGATTGCCACCTCCCATTTTGAAAGATTCCTGCCTTTTTCCTGTTTTATTTTGAGGAATTTAGGAGCCTCTGGAACTGAAATAATGAGCCTCCACTGGTACTGAAAGAAATTGTATAGATATTTCTAACCATGAAATGTAGTAATATCTTCTTGCGTGCTTCAGAAGCATTACTAATGGATACTTCCTGTTAGGTATAAATACCGAAGATGGAACAATAAAAATAAAGCATATCGCCTTCTATATTGCTTAATGCTGCTCTTTTGAAAAAGCAAGCCATTACTAGAGCTTCGAAAACATGTTTAACTATTAAATGGCTCTAAAATTATTCATATAGAATTTACTTACTTCTGCTTTAATATGTACTCGCTTTATTTCTCTTTTATAATCATATACATATCTTTAAAGTTTGGTAAATTTTCCTGCAATTTACAGTGTGTACGCAAATGAATACCCAACTTTGCAGGGGTGTTGAAAGAAAACTAAACAAAGTACAAACTTGTTGTTCTTAAGAAATAAAAAATAATAATTGAAAGTTCATGAAGATTGGGTTTTTAAATGACAAATTGCCACATCGGTGGGTCGAAGATTGGCCGAATTTTTTTTGTTGAACTTACTTTTACTTTTACTTAAATTAAATTTTATGTAATCACATGTTTTCAATATTTTTAATTATATTTTTCATATGTTAAAAATGTGCTTTATGATATTCTTAAATAAAGTGTCAAACAGTCTGACAGTGAAAAATTCCTTCAGGAAAAACTATACTTCCTTTGCTTCTACCTATCTGTGTGAGACAGGGTTTTCAAATCTGGATTTTTAAAACAGTTTGTCTAAATTTGCTTGTATGTTTTTGTCCTTTTGTTGACAACTTCGTAATTTTTAAAATTTTGCCCCTACCAAAAATTTTTTGTTGGGAGTCAGGGGATCTTTTATTTAACCATTTCAGGGGCAGCAACTTTCATCGTTTGCACGGTGTGGATTTTCTCCCCGATTTTTTTAACCTAAAAAATCTTGAAACATTTTCCCATTAAAGGCTGCAAAATGTTTTTACTTCTTTAAACTAATAACAGATGACAGCACTAACCATTTTTCGGGTCAATTAACTGGAATACATTGAATGCAAGTGAAAGTCTAGATTTCGGCGTTCGCACTGTGCGAACGGCATCCCTGAAGGGCACCCCATATATACTATATATATATATATATATATATATATATATATATTACCTTATATATATATATATATATATATATATATATATATATATATATATATATATATATATATATATATATATATATATATATATATATATATATATATATATATATATATTATACCTTAGCTCTCTTTAAGTTTCGACTTTGATATTAAATTTTGTACGGCTTTATGTTCCTGAGCAATGCATCCAGTACGTATTACGAGTTTCCAGTCTTTTTTTGTGCTTTGAAATGCGGGCTGTAGGAAAGTCAGTGCAGGTTTTCGAATAATCCTCGCATCTACTCTAACAATTTCTGAAGAGCTATGGATCGATGTGAAGCTGCGATATATTCCTGGTAGTTCACATCCGGAAAACCTAGTGACCACCTCTAGATGTGCCAGTCGTTCATTTTAGTGGAAGTTGGTCGCTTGCGAATAAAGTTTGCACCCTAATGATGTAGATTGACCAGTGCCGATTTATAATCTTCACATAAAACTAAGACATAGTTAAAATAAGTTGGGAAGAGTGCTAAGCCCTCCTTCTATAATGCCTTGATCAAAATTTTCAATTTGGTTGGGGATAAATACTGATCCAAAGGGCGTTCAGAGTGGAACAGAATCATCTCTTCATACTTATAGATGCACACTGAACTAAAATGAGCGACTGGACCATCTCGAGGTGGTCACTAAGTTTTCCCGATGTGAACTATGAGGAAGACATCGCAGCTTCACATCGATCCATAGCTCTCCAGAAATTGTTAGAGTAGATGCGAGGATTATTCGAAAACCTAGACTGACTTTCCTACAGCCCGCATTTCAAAGCACAAAAAAAAAGACTTTAAACTCGTAATACTCACTGGATGCATTGCTCAGGAACATAAAGCTGTACAAGATTTAATATCAAAGTCGAAACTTAGAGAGAGCTAAGGTGTGGAATAAAAATAATAATAATAATAATAATAATAATAATATATATATATATATATATATATATATATATATATATATATATATATATATATATTAAGTTCCAAGACAGGCAGACATGACATTGGGACACTACTGAAAATGGATGATAATGGAATCTTACGCTAACCATTGGAATGGCTAATTGTAGAGAAAAATATCGTATTTTTATGTTTTCATTTTAGATTAATTTATCTTGAAATTTTAGCAATGAACAGATAGTCAGTCTACTTATCAAGAAGAGTTTAATTTTTTTTCCTATTTGTGGTAGCTTTTAAACCATATTGCCACTTTCTATTAACCAGCTAAAATCCTTTTGTCTTTCTGCAAAACCGTTGCTCAAAACGTTTTGGACCGACGGATTTGAAGTATTCCCATTCCGCGAAACACGCAATGTATTTTCAACAAATCTGCTCATGACCTTCAATATTACACATTATTTCACCAGATTAATCTCTTTTTGAACTACTTTAATAACTTTTTAAGACTTAAAACCTTTTAAATGTGTGAATTCATTTTAGAATCGAAGGGGAAATTTTAATGACTATTTAATTTCCCCCCCAGGAGTTAATATCTTTTTGTTAGAGGAAACATAAAATTTAGTTAATGTGCGTTTGATTTCCCGCATTCATGCCCATGTATGTTTCAAGCTGTTAGTTCTATTTGATTAATTTTTAAAAATGTTTTTACTCTACTTTAATTATGTTACGTTTTACTTTTTTTATTTCCTCAAGATTTTAAAGGAAAAATGCTTTCCAGATATCCTCTTATATCAGTTTAAAATTATGTTGATAAAAATATTATTGGCGAAAACATCAGGGAAAAAAAAAGCAATGCACTGGAAAATAGGAATCGCGATTCCCGTCATCAAACATTTACAACCAAGCGAGCTTGGACGAAATGAAATATTTCTCTTCCTTTTGAACTTATTACGTTTGCAAACAGGGCATAAAAAATTCACTCTTGCCCTCAGTCGGGAAAAATAACTAAAAGATTATTTGGATAAATTATTTTACCTATTATTTACGTCGTATTCCCAGGAGCCCGAACATAGGTGTTCGGAGAAAATAACTGGATTTATTTTTCTCCTATATTATTCTGTTTGTGTGATTTATTGTACAAACTCGTATAAACTTCTGGATAGATAAAATAGGGCTACTACAATATGTTTCTGCAGTTCTGTCATGTGCGTTGGTAAATATTTGATTACAATACTTGTTAACAGCGAATAATAAACTGTAAGGGATCCCTTGATATGCGAATCTCTAATTTTTTTTATCGATATGATACGTTGTTAAAGATAAATTGAAGCACAAAACATGACAGTTGAATATATAAAAGGTTTGTGTTTTTATAGAATTGTTTTTTAAGGGAAACTTTTGTTGAAACTACTAAGCAGCTGTTATACACACACACACACACACACACACACACATATATATATATATATTTATATATATGTATATATATATGTATATATATATATGTTTATATATATGTATATATATATATATATATATATACATATATATATATATATATGTATATATATATAATATATGTATATATATGTATATATAATATATATATATATATATATATATATATATATATATATGTATATATATATATATATATATATATATATACACACACACACGTGTGTGTGTAGCTAAGGTCCCTGGGGCTGACGAGTGTTACACCCTAGTCCGGTGTACATATGAATTAAAGGAAATAGAAACATAAATCGCACAATCACAGAAGAATTTTTATTAACAAACGATGACACCGGCGATAGACGATGGGTTTCAGCTCCCCTTTCTAGACGGGGGCTCCTTTTGCAGGCGGAAGACTGACGAGTTCCCTACAATACAAACATCGAGTCTTATGAGGGAATCGAACCCACGCCCCTGGCGTGGCAGGCTAATGCCTTAACCACTTAGTCAATGGGCGACAGTAGCTGTTATTGTTGTTCCTAGTGCCCCCTGGCAGGAAGTTCCAGACCAGGTCCATATAGGCTTCCGGCTAAGTAGTGCGGTTCCGGTTTATAATAGCACCACAAGAGTCGGAGTCCGACTCTGCTAGGTGACACCCTAGTTTTGGCCGAGCAACCTCCAGGGTTGAACCTTCGAAGGATCGTACCATCCCCACCCACTGACCTCATAGAAGGACTGTCCGGTCTACGGATTTAACGTGCCCATATCCGGACTAGACAACAAGGTATTTAACGGTGCTTGTCGAGATTCGATCTGTCGGTATTCGATGTGATCCTATAAATTGCCAGGTTTCGTGATCCATATAGGAACATTGACTTCGGAGATCGGGCCATTGATGGACCGACATATCTCGTAAACCTCCACCCATCAACCGATAAATTTGAAGCTCGGAAGGTTTTGTAACAAGCAATCGTGCAGCTAACGTATAAGGATCTTTATATTTAACTTATTTTCCTGAAGTATTTTATTGACGTTTTCTCACAAAATGTCTCAAATGAAAATGTTTTATTTTTAGTTCGTGATAGAAAGCATTTAGTGTTTTATTGTTGTGCTTCATTATTTTTTTTAACTCAGTTGTTTTATTTCCACGAAAATTTGTATGACTTTGTTATAAACATAAAGTTCCTTGCTTATTATGTTAATAAATTAAACATTTATATTTTTAGCAAAGAATTATGTTTGTTATTAATTTTACCCAATGAAAGTCGTTAATAATTTGGAAAATATGTTGAACTTAGAAATTGTTTTATAATCAAGACCTCATAACTTTTAATTACTATTACGCTAAAAATAGAAAAAACCTTTTTTATATTATTAAAAAGAACATTTATTTTACATTTTCTCTAATTATTAACTGTACGTAAGAGTTTCATGACTACACGTTTTAGTTATGATTCTTTTTTTTCAGATTTGTTCATAAATGTAGTGACCACTATTTGTTATTTTTTTTAAAAATTAAAAGCATTGATTTTATATCTTAGTAAAATGTGTATTGCAATTTTTTTTGTGTGTTGATTTGCAGGAAGATATTGGAAAAATGATGGTCAAAGACATTAAATTCGCATTTACTTGTAGCAGTTCTGTAAAAGAAGTGCCAAGACCAAAGAAGAAGCTAGGAAATAGCCAGTCAACCATGTCAGACGTCAACGAAATCAGATATGGCATTTACAGCCAATAGTGAAAGGTCATGCTTTTACTTCGTGCCTTTTTTCGATGTTTTTGAACAACTGAAAGCAAAACTGAGGATGAACTGTTACTGTTCATTGGAAGAGGACCAAACTCCCTTGCATGCTAACAAATATGCTGTATTTATATAAATATGTCTGTGAAGAATCATATAGCTGTATCTAGTTACTGATCTCAGACTTTTGACCTAAACAAAGTTAACATAATGTGAGGAAGCTAATTTTTTGACAGGTTAAAACGAAATATGCTTCAGCGGAGCTAAATTTAAAAATTAAATAAAAGCATTATATATATGAAAAGAGACTAATATTTGCAAATAAAAAGACCTACAGGTAATAAGATTGACCTCTTGCATTGGTTAAGAGCATGTGTAATAGAAAATGCACTTTAAAAACGATGTTTTTAAAATTTTTCAATATATTTATTTGAAATTTGGTCATATAACTAGCTAAAATAACTATGCCTCAAGAGTTATAGAATATATTTTTAAATATTAAATTTTTAATATTTTATAATAATATTAGTATACGCGAGGGTCAGTCAAAAAGTTAGATGCACTCCTTGCTACTAACTTATTGACTGACCCTCATATATATATATATATATATATATATATATATATATATATATATATATATATTATACATATTATTACATTTTTAATTGCTAACATTTATTAAATATATTGTAGATATAGTATGGTGCATCAGTTTGAAACAAATTTGATAAACAGAAAAGCGAAAAGACATGAAAAATGCATGAAAAGTTTAAAATTCGAAGAATGCTATCTTAAATATTTAAAGCAATTTCAATGCATAATTTGTTGACTAATATGTAATATATGACTAGAAAACTGCTCAATATTGGGAACGTGTTTAAAGATAATTACTTAACTATGGAAATATTACTTTTTCAGCACTGGGCATATATACTAAATTACGTATTGTGAAAGTCCACTGTCCCCTTAAATTTATTTATGAAACTTAATCATATTTTGTGTGTTTTTTGATACTACTCCATTAGTTTTAAATATTATCTAGCCGTATGGAGTTAAGAGTCAAAAAGAGAGGAACATTCTTGTGTTTAAAATATTCCAAAATAATTAGGAATCAAGCCCTGGAACAACGAAAAAGTTAAAAATATGCAAGGCTGATTTTAAATATTAACGGGACTATAAAACATGGTAATAAAGCGGAACACTACAGATTTCACGGAAACGATTGTCATCAGAGTAAACATATTTGGATGTATCGTACTGCATTCTTTTGACTTTTCGATAGTGATATTTTTTAAAAGTGACACCAATGGTAGCAGATCATTATTTTAGAATTAATTACACGCTTTTAAATACATTTTATTCTGTTTAAACAACCGAAAGAAAAACAGGTAATATGACTCAACTGCTTTACATTAGCATATAATACGAACTGTTCCAAACTTTGTTAATGAAAGTTTCCTTTCAGAGGCATTTTAAACTATTCTAAGAGTTACATTAATGCTATGAAAGCAGATAAATCTTAGTTATCAAATTTTGCCGGGTCACCATGGTTTCACGGTCTGTGGATATAGGTTAAAATTATCCAAAACTTAACTCTGATTTCCGTCACTGTTAAATTATTTTTAAAAGGTTGCACACTAAGTTGTCTCTCAGAGGAGGAAAAAATCCTTCAAAAAGTTTGTTATTTTGAGCCGTTTGTTAGATAAAAATTTAAGGTTGTGGCAATGAATAAAAATGCAAAAGAGTAGAATATCTTTTACAAAATATATATCCTGTATTTTAATTAACATTTACTTCCAGACGATTGAACTTGTTTGCACATTACAACAAACGTAGCAATGCTGTTTTCACAACCTGTTTCTTTCAGCTGATGGAGAAATTGAATACCTTATTAACCTCTGTAGTTTTTATCGCTTTGCAATTTAACTGGTAAAAACGGTTTAAAGTAAAATTAGAAGAAAACAAGCCATGATAAACGAGCAAGAAATTATTAAAAAATCTCTTTGAATTTGGTAGTGAATATTATTAGGAACTGCAATTTTGTTATTCGTGAGACTGATGAAGACTGATGGCTTATTAATATATTCTCTCCTTAAGATTTCTGAGGCAAAAATGGGTAACTTAACTATTAAAAAGTTCGCAAGTGATACTCAGTAAACAGGATATTATAAATTTTTTTTTTCTGAATCAGCGTTAAAAATTCATAGTTTAATCATTTTTCCTTTCGTGAGACAATTCGAGACTAGGTTATCGATCTTCTCACACTCTATCTAAGATTTTTTGGGTAAGTTAAATGTTTAAATTTAACTTTTAGAATTCAGCAAGTGGAAATTGAAAATAAAATTTTGCATGGTATCATATATTACGTAGGGAGATTAAATTTCCCTGAGGTGAAACAGACGAGGAATATCCTATCAATTTATTAACTTTTTTTTGTTTGAATCCAGTCTTATTTCAGAAGTTTCCTTCATTTTTTTGCACCTATTATAATCTCTCAGTAAACGAATGAGAGAAAAGAAAAGTGTTAACATAGTTCATGCTAAACTAGACTAAAGCTTCAAAACTGAATTTTTCTTTGAGTAAAAACAATTATCTTCCACCGAAATAAAGCCGAAGAAAATTTAAAAAATAGCAAACGTATTATCCTTTGATAGCTTTTGTTTACTTGAGTCCAAAAATAAAACAGCTTTATGACTTGAAAGTGTTAAGTTCTAAACTCTAATTATCTAGATGCATGAATAAATTAATTAATAAATTAACAAATCAATAAATAAATAATTTTTGAAAATAAATAAAATTTTAAATTAAATAATAATTATTAATAATAAATAAATAAATAAATAATTATATTAAATTATTATGTTATCATTATTTTAATACTTATATTAAAATAAATAAATAAAAAATAAATAATAATAATAATAATAATAAATAATAATAATTAATAAATAGTTATATTTATTTTTGATAAATTTTTTGATAAATGAATTAATAAATTAATTTTTGAAAATGTAGATTTTTAACTTTTTTGCATTCTAACGTAGTCTAAGTTAAGTATCTCTATGTGATAAGTTTTCCTTACCGATCACAAGATCCTTATTTTACTAAAAACTGTTATCATAAATTTTATTAGTATGAATACTTTTACTGATTTAAAGATTTCTGTTTATTCTAACTCAATAACCATGATTGTTTTATTTCGTCATTTAACAATCAATCATGTATATTTTCTAAAGCATTACAAAACGCTCTCCATGTATCTTATAGATCTGGTCGTGGCCTTAGCATGATAAAATGTGAATGAGTTTGGCTTGCAATAGAATCCAATTGTTATTTATTTCAAGAGATATTTATATATAAAACAACAAAACGAACAACTTGTATTTCGATAAGTTTCTAGAAAAAAAACTAGTCTGAGATAAATGTTTGTTATATTCTAAAGAGAGGAGTTACTTTGAATTATATCATTATCTATGCCATAAAATATACTCTTTACTTTTTATAACCAGTTGAAGAAATATATGTAAATTTTTGATTAAAATGTTTCCAATAAAGCAAGAAAAGAATTCAAAATATATACTTTTGTATTTCTTTTTAGACTGTATTTTAGAAAGTCACTGTCTTTTAATTTTAATAAACAAATCTTTTTACACTAGAGAAATGTTTTTATTTACTCCTAATGCTTGCAAATAGAAATACATTCACAGGCATCAATACATTTCACAAGCCCTCTTTATATTTTAAGTCCACAAAGTACCTCCCCCATCACCAATGCAAGATTTGGACCATGAAGCTACAGAAGGAGGAGTAGCTCAGTATTAAAAATGTGTCTCACATTTGGTCGCCGCCAATAGATGGCGCGCGCGCAGAGCTCGGGGTTTTGACACGGAAACCATAGTATGGATTTTTCGTACTTTTCAAGAGGAAACATGTTGTTTTTTAAAGTGCGTATTTAATATGAATTCACTTATTCAACTTAACAATATATATATATATATATATATATATATATATATATTCTTCTCACACACTTGACACATAGACCAAACACCAGGGCGCCTCCATCCCAAGGCCAACAAACAAGCTGACTGTGAGCCATTGCTGATAAGAACATAAATAATGAATAGTCGGTGAATTTGGAATGAGTTGCTGAAAATAGGGTACTCCAGAGGCTAAAGAATTAAGGAACACCGACAAACAAATAATGGGAGAGGTACAATAAAGCAAAACCAGGCTAAACAAGAGAAAACAAAAATACGACACCGTGCATCTCAAATGTTCTGCTCATTGTTTAATTAGAGCGTCATTCTAGCTCAATCCAGACATTTATATTTCAGGTTCAGTTATTATGAAAAAACGATCGATCCGATAAATTAATGTAAAGCTGCGATATTCTGAACCAATATTGCGGGAAAACGATGGATCGAGGAACGATCCATGCTGTCTTTTTGCTTGTTTTCTATGGAATTTATTCGGGACTGGGTGAAATAAACGATACATACGGGAAAACGATCGGTCGGGGAATGATCGATCGAGATTCCACTGTATATATATATATATATATATATATATATATATATACATATATATGTCAAGGAAAATGTAAGGCTAAAATATGGAGGGGTGATCTTTAAATGGGGCTTCAGGATAATTTATTATTTGGCACCGAGCGCCGTCATTTTCACAGAGCTTACTTTGAAATGCTTCGTGTGAGTTGTGAAAAAGAATCCCTTTTTGAGATGTGGGCTTGACGCGTCTGCGGTCAGGTGCGAGTGTATTTTTAGAAGCAGGCATCGGCGTTCGAGGAGTGAAACTATTATATAATATGGAATCGCCCGAACATTCTATAGACATAACAGGGCATGCGCGTAGTTTTGCCGATTGAATTTTAACAAAGGATTTATCTGAGCGTCTTTGGGTTTTCGAACTGACAGGTAATGCGCGTCACGAGATGAGAGATCGAAAATGGCACAGATTGAATCGGGGTAATTAATAGTTATTGAATAAAGGATTTAGATGCAATTAATTGTCGTTAATTCCACAGGCCTATGATTGTACTGACTGCATATATTTAGAGTAAGTATTAAGAGGGGAATGAATTTAGAGGGCGTACGAGAATTTACGCTCGTCACATATATATATATATATATATAAAATTTTTTAAATGATTTAAAAATCGCACGGCCATACAAACGCATTGAAAAATCCGCCCTTTGTTGACATGTCACGCCATTTGCCGGTGAGCGACCATAATTGGTCCATTTTTCGAAGAATTCCCCATTCAAGCTTACTCTCCTTCTTTAGCTTCATGATTTGGACAAACATGTGGTTTTAGGTTAAAGTGGGCTATGCTGTTCAAAAATCAGGGTAGAAATTAAATCATTCATGATCAAACACCGTATATATGGCATCAAAATTCCTGCGAGTTTACCGTCACCGCTGAGAGTGGATTCAGTCGCTTTTACCAGCGTGACGAAGCGCTTTCCGGAGGATTGGAAGGCCAATAAATACTAAATGTGCCTTATTCGAGATTCAGGGTTTCAGGACATAAAATTCTTCAAATTTACAAAAAATAATTTATTGCATTAAAATATTCTGTGTTCCTTTCCGCCTAAAATGACGTTTTAATCTTGTTTCTATCTTAATTAGAACAGGAGATATAAATTTTTTTTTACAACATTCTACGTAATACCAGCCAATCTTTGTTTAAACCTGTAAATCCGTTTTCCTGTATGATGTGTTTTTTCCCCATTTCTCGTCTTTAAATTGTTACAAGTCAAGAACTATTAAAGATAAAATTTTGATTCAGAAAATTTGAAAAATATTTACTTTTGAAAGTATTATTTAAAAAAAAATAAGTTGCATTTTTTTTGAAATTTTTACTCTGAATATTTTTAATTAAAAAAAAATTAATATTTTAAATAACGCTGAATTGAAATTAAAACTTATATATTTCTGTTTAATTAAATGAAAAAAAATGGAATTCGGCAAATAATGTTTTGAGTTATAACGATTTTAAATTACTCAACTTTTTAAAAAATTTAAAATTAAAATTTTTTTAACTTTAAGAGAAGTTTTGTGATGCGATTTTGTTTAAAAATTATATGGTTAACCACCACAAAAAAATTCAAAATTTTAACTAAAATAAATTTTTTTTAAATGTGTTCCGGATCTCCTTAAATTGGATATTTGAATGACTGAAAGAAAATTTGGCGGTTATTTATCTTCGTTCAGTGTAGCAGTTATAGGAAAAAAAAATGGGATGAATGTACGTGCTATGGATTATAAGTAGATGTATAATTATCCAATAACGCTGTTAATTGAAGTCATTTTAAAATATTGGCAACGATAAAATTCGCAACCTAAAACTAAACTTCAGAATCTTTTTGTTGACGATTTAAAATTTCAGTAGAAAACTTAAGACCCGGCGATTATAGTTTTTTCAGCAAAAATTTGAATTAAAATTTATAGGATGCATTTTCCAAAACAAAAACTCATAATGAAATATCTCACGCTTTTTTATTAAACAATCTGTGAGGGAACTCATTGAAAATGCACAAATTTATCACATCGCTCGGTCCGAAGTTAGGAGCTATAGGCAGTATCCTTGGTGACGCCCGGCCGTTGGAAAAAAAGACCATTGGGAAGCATATTAAAAATATTTATAGTGAACATTTTATATGATTAAAAAAGATTACTATGTACACACTAACATCCTCTGATGTTCGTCATACACACACAAAAAAGCGAAGTGACTGAAGATACAACTCCCTCACATAAACTGGCAGAATATTATATAATAGAATACTGGCCTCGTGAATACTGATCTGGTCTGGAATACTTCCGACCAGGGGCATTAGAAACAACAACAACAAAGCTTTTAAATTTATAAAAGGTCTTGTGAGAGTTCAAATAAAAATAATATTACCATTTCACACTAAAACACCTCAGCAAAATGCCCCGATACTGGCAGTTGCTCTTTTAACGTAGGATTACGTTCCTCCATAAAGGTCCAACGGAAAGCAAAATTTCAGATGTCCTGCGTCGCGAGTTATAATTTTGGCAGCGCACCAAACCCAGTCTGTATCGCTTGGGTAAGCAGTAAACAGTTAAACAGATAAGTACCAGAATGCGTCAAAATTTTTACATATATATATATATATATATATATATATATATATATATATATATATATATATATACATACGTACATATATATAGATACATATATACATAACTCATACATGCATATATACATACAAAAGAGGTACGCAACGATAAGTAATCCTACGTTAATAACCCGCGGTAGTTTAGTTGGAAGAGACTATCTGAAATTTTTTTAAAATCTAAAGTTAGACATAAATTGTTAAATAATTATGATACATGCCTAATGGGGCTATAATAAAACAAATGGAATGTTTCTTTGCCGAGCAGCGAAGCAGAAGAAATCTGAACGACATGCTTCCTGTAAGTTGTTAAATAAGATATATACCCTCATATTGTGCCATTTTAGGAGAATTTAAGTGTTCTAGATTTTATTTCTTATTGCACTCTGTGTGTATAATGCAGTTTTAAGAGCCGCAAGGGAAACTTGGCGGTTCCTCAAGAATTAGGCAGATTTTAACGTGAGAGATTTTGTGTCGCTTTGGCAACAGCTTTCGTTTAGATTTATGTGTAAGAAGTAAAAGCACTATGTTCCCGTGAGTTTAGCTGATTAGCATGTTAGCTAGGGTTCTATTTAAAGATTTACTCGGCGGAAGTGTTTAGTTGTTTTATAAAGCAGTTTCAAAATTTGAACGACGGATTTCGAGAGAATTGCTAGCTTATTATAACTTCATAGGTCAGACAAGTGCTTACTGAATAGAAATAAAATTAATGAAAAAAATTCGATGGAGCATAGAAGTGAACTAGAGAAAAAATAAAAGAAAACTCAAAAATACAAAGAGCGCTGCTCATCTTTTGTTTTGAATAATTGTTACTCGACATTTTAAGTAATAATAGATAATACTTTAAACTTTACAAAGAACATCTTTTCGTCCAGCACACATTTTTTGGAGTATTTTTAAACCAAGACTGGTTCATCAGATTAAATAAAAATGCTTTCATTGGGGAATATTTCAGTTGTGAGCGTTCTGATTCATGAAATATCTACTTGAATTTCAGAAAATCTATGATACACAAACGAGCAACAGCTTTTGGTTACTACTTATCATTAAGTTCCTTGGCACATTAAATTTTCGTAAGACATTTTTAAATTGAGAATTAAAAAAATTGTAATGAGCAAAATTGTAATGAGCAAAAATGGTATTTTTCACTATGTCTTTTAAGATGGTGAAATAGAGTCGTCAGATATTGATTTGGTTTGGTTTGGAGCGATACGGTCAATTTTTGCAACACGAGGGCTAATTATACCGGGACCTACAGCTTAAAGGGGCTTCCGAGCAGTTACAAACGTCCATGCCAATAGTGGGATTCGAACCCACAGCCTTTGGTACCGAATGTCAGCGCCCTAGCCATTTGGCCATCTTCCGGCGTCAGATATTGACATGACTGAAAACATGTTTTTTTTATGACTCAAAACATGTTTTTCTTAACAAGTAAGGAAAAAAAATACAAAAGCACCATACCAGTTACGTATTGCTGTGATTTTAAACATACTGAACTTCGGATTACCTGTGTCAATTAATGAATTCCGGTTGTTTTTTAAGCTAATTTTAACTACCGAGATTAAAGTGAATTTACTTCGAAAATTTGGGGATATTTTTTAAAATGGTATTTTTCACTATGTCTTTTTAGATGATGAAATAGAGTCGTCAGATATTGATATGACTCAAAACATGTTTTTTTTATATCTCAAAACATGTTTTCTTAACAAGTAAAGAAAAATAAAATAAAAAAGAACCATACCAGTTGCGCATTGCTAAACATACTGAACTTTGGATTACCCCTGCCAATTAATGAATTCCGGTTGTTTTTCAAGCTATTTTTAATCAAGCGAAAGCTGTGGTCACTGTAATTTCCGAATATTTACCGGGATTAAAGTGAATTTACCTGAAAAATTCCGGGATATTTTTTAAAATGGTATTTTTCACTATGTCTTTTAAGATGGTGAAATAGAGTCGTCAGATATTGATATAACTCAAAACATGTTTTTTTTTTTCCAATGCGGAGGCACTTGTCGTCAAACATTCGCCTATGCCACAGTTTTACCTTTATTATGGGGGCACCATAAATGTTTTTTGTATAATACCCCGTTATGCAGGTAATCAGCATAGTCAAAGCTTTCCACTTTTTTTGAAGATACATAAATTGAGGATGACGACTGTGTAAGGGCCATTGAAGGACTCGATTTGAACTCTATTGTTGATTTTGAAACTGGACATTCCTTTAACAATCATTTTTTGATAGACGTTTCACTATATTCATTTAATATTGTTAACTAAATCAGCGAGATACTTATAATCAATAAAAGGAAAAACAAAATTTATATTCACCTGTAAATTTCCACTGAAGTACCGTATTTTACATGTCCAACAGGATAAAGGTAAAACTTTGCTGTTATGTTGTATTATAAAGCTAAATGGAATAAACATCAACTTCCAGATGGAATGAATTATGGAGGGATTCATAGGGATTAGAGCTTTCCTTATTGGACAGTGGTCATTAACCGAGGTCAAATCTCAGGCTATTTGGACACAGTTGTTGTGCAGATAATTGTTTTACGTCTTTTTTTTTTGTGTGTGGAATAATATGATGGAAGACAGTTATAAGAGTTTATCTATTCGAATTTTTGATTACCATGGGGTTTTGCACCCCTAATCTCCAGTATGAAGAAGGTCTTCTTCTATTTTAATTGACAGAAATACAAAAAAAAAAATCAAAGATTCTAGTTTCTTACATGTTTAGAGACGTTAACGAATATTTCTCCGCATGAGGTATATTTTCCTATTAATGATTTTAGAAATATGAAAAACAACCGCTAATGCTTATATATATACAGGGTGTAACGAAACTCTTGGGCAAAACTTTAAGGGGTGATAGTACACATCAAGACAAACAATATTATATAGGAAACTTAGGGTCCCAAACGTCCTCCAAATTAGATAGACGCCATTAAAGTTTAGGGTCCGAAATTTCAAATGATCATAAAAAACGGGAAAATTTGTCGATTCGTTTGCTGTTTTCGCTTAAATTATTCTTTATGTCAAGATTTTCTGGAAAATAAATTTTAAAGATAAAGTTAAAATAATGTCGATAGAGGGCGCTTTAGACTTTGGAGTAACAAACAACTATTTTTTACCGTTATTTTTTGTATCAGATTAAATGCTTTCAAAAGCTTAGACTTAAACTTAAATTTTGAGCTCAAAATCTGAATCGTTGGGGGTGGTTATGTCGCGAAAACTCAACAGTGTTCAGGAGGTGAAATTTGAACCCCCCTCCTCCCCTGTACGCAGTTCAGTTATTCACGATTTTGGATGCTCGGTAGACCAGGCAGCAACTATTACACACTAAACGTAAAATAAACGACAGAGGGATGACAAAAAATAAAAAAAAGTTATTCATAACATACATGAGCAATTTCTCCTCGCAAAATACCCGATTATGCAAATCACCCGATTTGCATGCAAAGTGTAGTACACAATGATTTAACTGTATGGTACCCGCCCTCATTCATATCAACGCCGTTTCAGCGTCAATGTGTGGGCCGGAATTATCCACGATTTGATCGGGCCATATCTTCTGCCAAGGCGCCTGGACGGCGGAACGTATCTGGTATTCCTACAAGAGGGAGGTGCTTCCAGTTCTGCTGCAAAGTGTTCCACCCAACATAAAGGCTCGTACGTGGTTCCAACATGATGGAGCGCTTGCACATTTCAGCGGAAATGTGAGAAGTGCATTGGATACAGCATATCCACGGCGATGGATTGGACGGGGTGGTCCGGTAAATTGGCCGGCACGCTCGCCTGACCTCTCCTGTCTAGACTTCTTCCTCTGGGGCCATATGAAGAGTCTTGTTTACGCAAGCCCTGTCGACTCCAATGAGGAACTGGTTGCGAGAATTGCCGTCGTAGCAGGCGATATCCGGGAGATGCCGATTTATGATTTGCTAATGTTCGAAAGTCCCTCCGCCGGCGGTGTGAGTCCTGCATCCTTGCTGGTGGGCGCTCTTTCGAGCAGTTTTTGTGATTCCACAAGAAAATCATGCGTGTACCATTTTCTACGTGTCATCATTCATTCAACCTTCATTCATGCGCACGACGTGCGTACATCAAATTGTTTTTTTTTTATTTCGAGAGGAGAAATTGCTCATGTCTAGTATTATGAATAAATTTTTTAATTTTGTCATCCCTCTCTAGTTTATTTTACGTCTAGGAGGCAGTAGTTGCTGCCTGGTCTACGACACAAAGTCCTACGACACCAAGATCGGGAATAACTGAACTCTGTTCAGGAGGGAGGGAGTTTCAAATTTCAACTCCTGAACACAATTCCGTTTGCGCTACTTAACCACCCCCAACGAATCAGATTTTGAGCTCAAAATTTAAGTTTAAGGCTAAGCTTTTGAAAGCATTTAATGTGATAAAAAAAATAACGGTAAAAAATAGTTGTTCGTTACTCCAAAGTCTAAAGCGCCCTCTATCGACATTTTTTTTTACTTTATCTTTAAATTTATTTTTCAAGAAAAAACTGACAAAAAGAATAATTTTAGCTAAAACCGCTAACGAATTGACCCATTTTTCCGTTTTTTATAATCATTTGAAATTTCGGACCCTAAACTTTAATGGCGTTTATCTCCTTTGGAAGACGTTTGGGAACCTAAGTTTCTTATATAATATTGTTTGTCTTGATGTGTACTATCACCCCTTAAAGTTTTTCCCAAGAGTTTTGTTACACCCTGTATATATATATATATATATATATATATATATATATATATATATATATATATATATATATATATATATATATATATATATATATATATATATATATATATATATATATATATATATATATATATATATATATATATATTAAATATTATGCCCTCCATTCTAGCATTCAAATTCCCTTTCCTAAATCCAATCCCCAGTAATATTAATTTATCGCTTTAAAACCCTTAGCCACAGAACTTCCCATGAATCGCATGCCTTTGCATTTCTACACGTGTATATGTCCCAATTCATGAATGGGTTAACATCGCGAGCCCCTAAATCTGCTGACCTACAAATAATAGTCACATGGTCACATGGTCTACCTCGCTCTCTTGCGTTTAATGTTGAAAGGTGAGATTATTCTGAGCCGTTCTTCTGAAATGAACGGATGTACTTTTGTCACTGTAATAAACAATTCAAATGTTTATTACAGCGACAATTACATAACAATTCATTCATAAACAATGCTTCCAAATTTTATTCCTTTCAGGCTGAGTCTAGCTCCAGCCATGTAAATATGAGCTAGTTTTCCCTTTCAGGTTATAAATGAAGGACGTGATGTAATGGGTATATTAAACACACACACACACACATATAATATAATTGTAGTTTTACATAAATCGTACAGTTTATATAAAATCATAAGATTTGAAAAGTCACTTTCCAGGTGTAAGTAAATTAAGAGTTTAGATTAGTAAAAAGATGTGTCAAAGAGAAATGAGAACATATTTTAAAATTAAGCAGATATGAGAGTAAAAGTGCAATTGTGGCCAAAAATAAACGAAAGAGGGTAAAAGTTATTGCCAGAAAATATCCACATCTTTGCGTTTATTTATATTTCAGACGAGAACAAAATATCTGCTAATGATGACTTAGGGAAAAAGTAAACATAAGAGTACAGGTGCTGTTATATTACAGCGAAAAAGACGTTAAGGTTGTTCTCCGAACTTAATAATGTTGATTTATATTTGTGAAAACCACAATTATTTGAAAAGGAAATCTTAGTAAGCTAGGAAAAAAAAAGTCTTAGTGATAGAAAGAAGTATTTATTTAAAAACCAGAAACAAGAATGAAAGCACAGCTGTTGCCAAAAATATCTGGCAAACAGAAAACGTGAAAATGTCCACATCCTGGCGTTTACCTATATCTCAGATGAGAACAAAATATTTATTATTAATAGCATTAAAAAGAAAACACACAAGAATACAAAGATTCTAGTTCATTGCTTTTAGCTGGATGTTAGGGGATGTGTTAAACATAGTTATTCACATCCCAGAGGCATTCAAAATAGCCTCGTCTCGAATACTTACGGCGTTTAAGCAATTGCATCGTACAATGTTGCTGCTGGCATAACGTAAGACGGCACCTCCGGTGTTAAAACAAAAATAAACCCCAACCCTTCCCAAAATCTACTCCAGCTGGGCGTAGGAGGGGGATGAAAAAAGTTCTTGTTTTTCTTTGCCCTGCGCTAGTAGGCATTGTGGGATAGCTCTTGGCACTGATGTTGCACACACTCACACACGCACAGTCTTTGGATGGGTAGCGCGGAGGAGAGACTCCGTAGGCAGGGTAGTGTAGAACGAGCATGCTGAAAGGATTTTCAATAGTTGTGGCCATTCTTTTGGTGGTGGAGATTGCTGCTTTGCCGAAAGTCATCAAAATCGGTAAGTATGCGTGGACACTTTTTTTCTCTGTAAATTTTAGTGTTGAGCAAGTTGGAATGCCAGAAAGAAGCTGAAGAGTAAGGAATTCCGAGCAGTTAGTTGAATCCTGGCATCAGCACCTGTGAAACATAAGAAAGGATTTTTCTTAAGGCTCTTGAGGTAGTTACGATCCTTGGAACATTACTGACCTTTACATGTCATACTAGCTGAATACCCGTGCTTCGCTACGGAGTACATTCAAATTAAATACAACGGTCAATGTATGCAATTAATGCCAACTCCCCCCCCCCCCAAAAAAAAAAAAATAAAAAAAAAATATATTTATTGAAAAAACATAACGGATATTTTTATAGACAAAATAATGTAGAAGAAAATGTTCAAATTAAATACAATGGTTAATGTATGCAATTAATGCCAAACCCTCCCCCCCAAAAAAAAAATAAAATAAAAATAAAATATATATTTATTGAAAAAACGTAACGGATATTTTTATAGACAAAATAATGTAGAAGAAAATGTTCAAATTAAATACAACGGTCAATGTATGCAATTAATGCCAAACCCCCCCCCCCCCCCCCCCCCAAAAAAAAAAATAAACAAATAAAAATAAAATATATATTTATTGAAAAAACGTAACGGATATTTTTATAGACAAAATAATGTAGAAGAAAATGTTCAAATTAAATACAACGGTCAATGTATGCAATTAATGCCAAACCCCCCCCCCCCCCAAAAAA